>OX016542.1:131129380-131643530 GCA_943590905.1 Sphaerophoria taeniata
ACCTACAAAGCATTACACCAGCTGGCCAACTACCGAGCATTCATGGGAGCGCATTCACATCAACTACGCCGGACCTTTTGAGAAATTTATGTGGCTTATCATCGTCGACTCATTCTCAATGTTCCCGTTCGTTGTTCGCATGCAGTCAACAACTTCGAAAGCGACAAAAAGTGCTCTTCATTCTGTATTTGCACTCGAAGGATTACCAAAAACCATAGTTTCAGATAATGGCACCCAATTTCTTCGGCAGAGTTCAAGAATTTTTGTCAAGAGAACGCCATTACTCATTTAACTTCTGCACCCTTCAACTCTGAATCAAATGGTGCGGCAGAACGCATGGTGTGAACGTTCAAAACATCGGTGACCAAGATTTTATGTACGACAGCACGCAGTGAAGATGCCTTACAAATTTTTTTAAACACCTACCGTACAACTCCAGATGCAGATGGGAAGTCACCTGCTGAAAAGCTCCACGGTCGTTGTCACCGTACGTTATTATCAGCCTTTTGTCCAGATGTTAACAGAAAGGAGAAAGGTAATTACCTGTCAAATTTCTCTACAGGCGAAACAGTTTACGTTCGTCAATATCTTAAAAGAACGAAATGGGTAGAAGGAGAATGTATCAAGTACAGACAGATTTTGGTGTTTGGCCGTCACCAAAACCAGATGCGTCCCAGATCATTTTCGAATCTCAAAAATAGTGATACAATTCCATCCTCACGATCTTCAGTTCCATTACAAGCACTTTCGCCATCACGACCATTTGCACTATCACCACCACCGTCACCAGAACCGCCATCGTCCTTGGCATCGTCTAAGCCGACATCAACACCAGCACCTTCACCACAAATTGCCATCATCTTCTCCGGAATATTCTTCAATTGAATACTCTCCTCCGATAGGGGATAAAAAACGTTATGCAACACAAAAGTTCGGAACCTAGATCTAGTTCAACGTCGACAGGAGAACATCAGCAACACGTTTCGTCTCCACCTGGATGCAGACGCACACATCGTTCGAGAACTAAAACAATCCGTTTTGGATCTGAATAAGAGTGAGGGAACTGTTGAGCTAAACAGTCGTGCAGCCATTAACTTTACAGCGGCTGTTAAGTTTCGACAGTATTCTGCAAACGTGTCATGAACATGACAGCGACGTCTTTAAGACGTTTATTTCCGGACACAACTTTACTGACTTCTTAACCAGCCGACAACGTGTCCAGTTCTTTCTTTTAATTTAATCTCAACCTAACTAATTATATGAATTTACTTGAATTGCCTTTTTGAATTAATAAACTATATGAATTGAAATTTGATAAATTGTATTCGATTTATTTGCACATTAATTTTATAATATTACGAATCATATTAATAAATATTTTTGATCTTCACTTCACATTAAACTTTCAAACAATAAAGACTTCTTTAAAATAGCTTATTTTTGATTTGGAAATTGAATTAATTGGCTGCGGAAAGACTAAGAACAAAAAATATTGATCCGTTTTTGAGATAGCTACAGAATTTTGGTTTCGTTTTTCATTCGTAGATATGTACCTGCCTATATTTGAAATGTAGATATTGTTCGGATTTTTGTTTTAATGATTAAAATATTGTTTTTGAGTCAAAAGGCGTGTTTTTTTGGCATCGCTATCTGCAGCCAAATTCGATTTCCTAAAAAAACGTATCCGCAGTTGCCCATCCGCAGCTGCTTTATTTTATTTTTTAGTTGGTAGACTTGTCTAGCAGTCGGATAATAAAACAAAAACAAAGAATAACCGAATTTTATTCATGATTGGTTTTGAGTTGTTTTTACGTATTATTAATTTATAACCCAAAGTAAATTGCTAAAGATGGAAGATTCACCTTTTTCCATGATTTTCCTTTTGTGCATCCATCTGCATTTGTTCAAAGTTTAATTTGTTATTTTCATTTTGCTTTCGGATATGTTTTTGACAAGTTGGGGTATGTTCGTAGATTTGGTCAAGTTCAATTAACAAATAAATAAAACATTAACAAATGTTCAGACAAATGTCAAACAGAGAAGTGTGTTTGGAAGTGCGTGTACTTGTGTCTATGTGTGGATTTTGATAAAAATCGAGAATCAGATTTTTGAATCTCGAGTTCATTTTTTTGAATCTCAAGTCTCAAATAGATCATGAAATCTGGGATTTTTCCACTTTTTCCTCACTTCACCACCTCTGTTAGCTGTCAGATTCACAAATTTGACTCGACTAAACACTAAAGGTATGACTACAACGAGTCCTTTTTGCAAAAAGTCAAAAAGTGGAAATTTTTAATTTTCATTTTGTGACAGTTTTTCCATCCCAAAGTAAAAAGCAGGAAGCTTATTTTTTGATGTCAAAAATTTTTTTGTAGTTTTCTTTCCAAATTCAGATGGCGCTACAAAGAAACAAATATTTTACTTTTGTAAATTTCTCACTTTTTGCAAAAAGTGGCCATTGTAGTTATACCTTAAATCTCGCAAGTAGAAAACGACATTACAGAAGAAAAATATTAAACACCATAGAGCAGCTATGTTTGAAGCGTTCCTTGATTTGTGCGTTCCAAAGAACAAAGCCTTCGAGACTCTTTGAGTTATCCGATTATCGAGTTACCAACCTGAGAACAGTGTTGCCGCGATCTGAAATAAAAAGTCGCTAGGCTCACCTATAAAATTCGCTAGATTGGCTAAAATTTTGGAGAAAAAAAGTAGCTTGATGTCGCTAGAAAAAATTGAAAAATAATAGCCGATTTTTCAATCATCGAAAAAAATAACAAACCGGAAAATAAACTTATTTGAGTAGGTATTCATCCGTCGAATAAATAAGAGCGTTTTTCGTCAGATAAAGTCTATCTGACGATTGAAAAATCCAATAAAATCCAATATTTTGTTATCTGTCGAATAAACAATATCTGCTTGATGTATATCTGTCGACTGAAAAATCGGCTTTAACAAAAATAAATAAAATAAATAGTTGCGAAAATAAATACTCTAACTACTAAGTTAATTAAAAAATTAACAAAATTCAATAAATCGATGTCTTCACCTTCATTTTCCTCTACAGCATGTTTATAAATATTTTTCGTTACACAAAATTTCGGGTAGTGCATAGGTGTTACAATTTTTATTTAGTAATTAAAGCTGATTTCAGGTGAGCATTATAGAATTTAGAGTTTTTGTTGACATTTTATTTCTGAGCTTACTTTTCACATGGTTCATCACGATGTAACGACTTTATTTTTGTTTCGTGTAGGTCATCGCTTGTATGCTTGTACCACTGTAGCTCGTCGGATAAGGGGTGTTTCTTTGACCTAAAGTCTTTACAAAATAAGAAAATCATACCAGGCTTTTGCATCTTAAGGTGTCCATAGATGCGCGAGAATTTTTCCTTGCCATCCCTACCTTTGTCGTCCTACTCGCCTAAATGACCCTTAACTAGGTATCTTCTCTTTACCTAGCTCTCCATTTTCCTTCTCATCTCCCTTCTTGTCTCAATAAATTACTCACTCATGTTTAAATGCATCAATCAATTCATTCGTTTATTAAAATTAAGTTTATATGATGCTGATCACTTCATGTGATTCTATGAAATGTGCAAATTTAAATCTATTGTAATAAGAATATCGTTAAATGCAAAAAAAAACTCTCGTTGTATTAGAAACGGAAGAAGCGTTTGCTTTGAAACTCCACTTTCAAGTTTCAATTATGATTTAGCTACTTAAATTAAATTGGATTTTCAATAACAAGTCTTCTTTTACTTTCGTTCTTTAAGCCAAAGAAAAATCGATTGAAAATACGTATGTATAACAAATATCAACAAAAATTTGACTCACCTCCTTTTTTGCTCCGATGTAGTGGCCACTGCAGTTTAGCTTGGATGTTGACTCTTTGAATACAAACGTTGACTCTTTCTTTTTGTTTCCTATACTTATTTCCGAATTTGAATCTTTCCTTTCGGACACTTAAAAATATGAATTTACTTCCTTTTTGTTAAATTTTAAATTAGAGCTCTTGATACCCGGGTACCCGATCCATGGACCGGGTACCCGGGTACCCGATGATTTCGGGAATTACCCGGGTACCCGAGTACCCGGGTATTTGCATGGTTCGGGTACCCGGGTATTTGAAACATAACGATCGTGTATCCGAGTACCCGGGTACCCGGGTACTCGGTACGCTTACGCGATGAAGCTAAAGTTGTTTGAACAAATGGATGCGTTTATGAAGGAAGTTTTTAATAACATTTTGTATTATTTGTTCTCGGTTAATAAAAATAATGATGGTGGTTAATTAATTGTCTATTTCAATTGCAAGGAATTGCAAGTTGGAGGTGGATTATTATGAATATGTAGTTTATTATTGTCATTAGATCAGATACTCTTAGGATGGATTTCGCTAGTCCTTATAGCAATAGTTTTTTGTGCTGTTTTATTTCATTAATTCGTTAAAAAATGTCATTGGATATGATTTTATTAGGGGTTGAAAAGTTATAAAACCGATCTTGTGCGTCGTCGTCGTCGTCGTCGTCGTCGTAGTCGTAGGTAGTCGTAAATAAAGAAGAAATTAAGCTGTTGGCAAGTGTTTGTTGATTTATTGTTGTTGCAAGATCGTACGAAAAAGAAATGCAAGTTGTTTTTGGATAATGATAGTTGAAAGGGATGATTTTATTATGTTGGTTAACCACTGTCCTGGTATAATCTATGAGTGTAAGAACAGGTAGTTGGTGCGTTTGCTTTTTTTTTGTAATTCATAAAAAATGACATTTGGTAGAAAATATTAGATGGATTATAATTTTATTAGGGGTTGAAAATTGAGATAACCGATTTTGTGTGTTGTCGTCGTTCATCTGTTTATGATTGGTCTTTTTCTTAGCCACAGGTCAATAAAGAAGACAAAAATCTGTTGGCAAGTGTTTGTATGATTTCTACGATAAAAGTGAAGACTGACCTCAGTTGCAGGATTTTTAATTTGGGTTTTTGCATTGTTAAAAATGCTCTGGTGTCTACGAGTGGGTCATGTAGAGAAACCCAAACATTAAAAAAAATTTATGAGATGCAAAAACCCAAATTAAAAATCCTGCATCTGAGGTCAGTCTTTACTTTTATCGTAGAAATCATACAAACACTTGCCAACAGATTTTTGTCTTCTTTATTGACCTGTGGCTAAGAAAAAGACCAATCATAAACAGATGAACGACGACAACACACAAAATCGGTTATCTCAATTTTCAACCCCTAATGGGCCTGCACACACGGGATGAATAATTTTTGGACTGAAATAGGTTTTAGTCTTTAGTCCAAGCACACACCAGATGATTTCAGACTGGGGGAAAAATGTATATATGTACCTCTTTTAAATGTATGAGTATTTATTTCCTACCAAAACTGTCGGCTTTTGTATATGTGTTAGTTTTAGTCTTCGTTCATCCACCAAATTTCGGGTTGAAAATTTCAGTCCGTTTCATACTGCACACTTCGCTTCCCTTGCCCACTAAACTGATTTTAGTCCGGATGAATTAGTCTCGTGTGTGGAGGCCCAATAAAATTATAATCCATCTAATATTTTCTACCAAATGTCATTTTTTATGAATTACAAAAAAAAAGCAAACGCACCAACTACCTGTTCTTACACTCATAGATTATACCAGGACAGTGGTTAACCAACATAATAAAATCATCCCTTTCAACTATCATTATCCAAAAACAACTTGCATTTCTTTTTCGTACGATCTTGCAACAACAATAAATCAACAAACACTTGCCAACAGCTTAATTTCTTCTTTATTTACGACTACCTACGACTACGACGACGACGACGACGACGACGACGCACAAGATCGGTTTTATATCTTTTCAACCCCTAATAAAATCATATCCAATGACATTTTTTAACGAATGAATGAAAAAAAAAACAGCACAAAAAACTATTGCTATACGGACTAGCGAATACATATTCATAATAATCCACCTCCGGGTACCCGGGTACTCGGATACACGATCGTTATGTTTCAAATACCCGGGTACCCGGGTACCCGAACCATGCAAATACCCGGGTACCCGGGTACCCGGGTAATATTGAATACCTCGGGTTCCCGGGTACCCGGATACCCGGGTATTATTTCGAGTACCCGGTCAGAGTCAAGAGCACTATTTTAAATATCAAACACGTCTTCCTTTACCACGAAACAGAGTTTGATTTCTCTATAATTTAATCTAGAAATTCGTTAAGATTGACCCCAAACAAAAAAAAACAAAAAAAATTGGCTCCAACTGGGATTCGAATTTGTATCAGCTATAGGCGTGTTTTCGTGACAACCCAGTACAGTAAAGTAAAATTTTAACAAAGAAAACAACAATAAAAATTTACTTGCTTTTACTTTAGCTTTTCATCGAGAGTAAAACTTACTTGAAATGTTGATAATTTTTTTTCAAATTCAGAGGGAGCTGAAGTCAATTTTTGAAATAATTAAATTTGAAAAATGTCAAAATTTGTCAGTTTGTTTTCTGAAAGCAATTGAATTTAAATCAATATTGACAGTTAAATTGAGATTGAATTAGCTTTTTCGTTAGTCTTACTTATGTTCAGAAATTACCTTTCGTGCTGGTTAGCAAACTAACGATATTAGAGTTGTTTGTTTTGTAGTTTTGTTTGAACCACTTATGAAACAATTTGAACCAATTTATGGGTTTGTGGGGTCTTTTAACCTTTTCTTTTATGGTTAAAAAAAAATAAAAAAAAAACGGCTTGACTTTCAAAAAATGTTCAAAGTCAAATTTTGGACTTTTTCTATAACACTGGTTTAACTTCCGAACTGTTCAGGAATAACGTTGAAATCGAATGATTTTGTCTAACGAGAAATTATACTGTTTGGCTTAAGATTTCAGCTTTACTTTATTCTTCCCACCCACTATTTGCATGCTCCAATACTACAAACAGCTATACTCTATACCAGCATATAACCTCCTCTAATACACCCCAAAGAAACCAAGAACTTTCCCTGCTCTTCTACAACCTTAACTCAAATCGATCAACATTTTTGGAGTTTACTCCTTTAGAATCGATTCATATATAGACCCCGGTATGGAAAAAATATGGATAGGAAAATCAACCATTGAAAAAAGCGTTATAAAATGTTGAAACATAAAAACAACTCAGCGCCTTATCACTTTGTGATGAAAACTTTATTTCATCATAATATTTTCCATAGCAATATTTTCTATGTTTTAATATTTTTTCATTACTCTTAATAAATTATATTCAAATCGTTCAGACCTCTTGTTTCTCTGAAGAAAATATTCAATAGGTTATGGGCCCAGTCCATAAGCGAATAGAAGAAATTCAAGAGATCGTATATGCATAAATACAATTAAGAGCTATTGATTCTGGTGCAAGATGTCGTCGAACATGAATTCAATCAGACCGTTGACGAGCGAGAATTACGATACATGGGTAATGCAAATCGAGGCGGTGATGATCAAATGTGGGACATGGAAGCACGTAAACGGAAGAATACAAAGACCTGAATTGAAGCCAAATGACGAAAATTCAAGAATTCAATTCGAAAATTGGTTAGAAGCTGACGCAAAAGCCAAATCGGATCTGATAATCGCCATTGATCCGAGTCTGTTACGCCTGGTGAAAGGATTAGAGACTGCTAAAAGCGTCTGGGATCGATTAAAATCCGAATTTGCATCAACAGGACCAGTCAAAAAGGCCACGTTGCTCAAGCGTGTTGCTACTTACAAGATGCAAGAGGGCGATAATCTTCGAACCAATTTAATGGAGTTCTTTGATGCCGTTTCAAAATTGAAATGTATGGGTGTTGATATACACGAAGAATTGTTGTCTATACTGCTATTAAACGGACTACCACCAAGTTTCGAGTTGTTCCGATGTGCTATGGAATCTCATGACCATTTACCAAAACCTGAGATTCTTCGAGAGAAGATTCTTGAAAAGAATGAAGCACAAAACCAACGAAAAATTGATACGGATACAGAAGCTATGTTTGTTCGCCGTGGAAGCAATCAAAGGAAGACGAAATTCGAACGAGAACCACAACACCATAAGAAGAACATCAATACCAACGGAAGAGAAGGTGATAAGATGTTTAAATTCAAATGCTACAGATGTCATCAAGTTGGTCACAAAGCATCTGAATGTCCAGAGGTCAAGAAACAACAATCAAAGTGTTATCCAAGAGCCGAATCTTCTGCGAAGGCAGAAAGTACTTTTCATACAATGGAATTAGAAGATCAAGCTTTTGGGGTAACGAAGTTTTCGAATGATGGGCGTTGGTGCTTGGACAGTGGCTGCACATCACATATGTGCAACGATGAACGATTGTTTTTGTCTACACCTTCAGTTGTGCCGGAGAAACTTCTTTTGGCAAATGATTCTTTGGCGAAAGTTGATGGGAGAGGAACGGCTGGAATTATCACTACAGACGGGAAGTCTGAAAGGTCAGTAAAACTTCAGAATACACTTTTAGTCAAGAACTTAAGGACTAATCTCCTTTCTGTTTCGAGGATAACGGACCATGGTTGTACCATAACATTTGACAAGATGAAAGCAACTGTACGTCGGCCAGTTGTACTATGTTCAAGAAAGTACTGAACAAGCGTGTGTAGTAAAAGAAAAACCAGCTAGCCTTGAACTATGGCATCGTCGGCTTGGTCATCTCAACACAAGAGATTTGTTGAATCTGTCTCGAAATGGAATAGCTTCTGGACTAGACATCAGGGTAGATGGGAACTATAAAGAGTCATGTGAAGTTTGTCTTCGCGGAAAAATGACGTCATTGCCTTTTCCTAAAAGTTCACAGAAATCTACTCAGATCTTGGATCTTGTTCACACTGATGTCTGGGGGCCATCCAGGACAAATTCACTGGCTCAGTCACGATATTTTGTCACTTTCATCGATGACAGCAGTCGATGGTGTGAAGTCTTTTTTCTGAAACAGAAGAGTGAAGTTTTTCGTGCGTTTAAAGAGTACAAAGCTCGCGTGGAGCTACAAACAGGCTATAAAATAAAATGTTTGATGTCAGATAATGGAAGAGAGTTCCGTAATAATGAATTTGACGAGTACCTGAAAGCTAATGGAATAAAACGAAGACTGACGGTTCCCCATACTCCACAGCAAAATGGAGTGGCTGAACGTAAGAATCGAACACTCGTGGAAATGACAAGATGCTTACTTATTCAGTCTGGACTAGGAAATCATTTTTGGGCAGAAGCTCTCGCAACATCAAATTATTTGCGAAATAGATGTCCGACGGTTAGTTTAGATGGCCATACCCCTTTTGAACTTTGGAACAAAGAACTACCTAATCTACGCCATCTTAAGGTTTTTGGAGCAAAAGCATTTGTGCTGGACAAATCTCCTGGAAAATCAAAGTTCGAGGCTCGTTCAAGTGAGGGAATATTGGTCGGATATTCGGAAGCATCCAAAGGTTATCGAGTGTGGATTCCTGACAAACAGAAAGTTGTCGTAGCTAGGGACGTCAAATTTATTGAAAACGAAATCTTCGAAGAAGCACGAGATGAATACATAGTAATCGAGGGTGAAAAGCAAAAGAGCGCACCTGAATTATCTTCTGTACATGTACCGGTGCAGCAAGCGGAAACAAATCAAGAGCTTGAAGTTGGAACATTAGCTGGGAAATCTACAGAAGATCAAAATTCGCTCATGGATTCCAAGGAACCGAAGAAAGTATATCAAACCAGATCTAGAACACGGCAAATGGAAGATAAAGAAAGAGAAAAGGCAGATGAAGATGTCTTTTTCGATTCACAGGATGGACTTGCAAGTGTAGAAATGGCCAATATCGGTGAACTACTTCTTGAAGATGCGATGACTGGAAATGAAGCAAATGAATGGTTGGCCGTGATTAAAGACGAGATTCTGAGTTTGATTACGAAAAACACCTGGGATCTTGTCGAGCGTCCAACAGAAAGATCTGTTGTGACCAGCAAAATTGTCCTAAGAAACAAATTTAAGGCAGATGGAACCTTAGAACGTCGAAAAGCTCGAGTTGTTGCCAGAGGTTTTTCGCAGCGTCATGGAATTGACTTTGAAGAAACATTTGCACCCGTAGCTCGTCTTGAGTCCATTAGACTCCTTATGGCATTGGCTGTTCGTGAGAATCTTGAAGTTTTCCAAATGGACGTCGTATCGGCATATCTCAACGGGGACCTGGAAGAGGAAATCTATATGGAACCTCCCAAATACTTCCAACAGGCACTGCAGTTGATAGTTGACGAAAATGGCCAGCAGGATGAAGTAAGGAAAAGAGCGAAACAAATGCTTCAAGAGTTCAACAAAGGCAACAAAGTGTGTCGATTGAGGAAGGCGCTTTATGGTCTTCGACAAGCAGGACGTCAGTGGTATAAGAAGATTGATGAAACACTTCGTAGTTTTGGCTTGAAACCTGCTTCAAACGACACATGTCTTTACTATAGTTCAAGTAAAGAAGATTTCACAGTGGTTGCCATATATGTCGATGACATATTGCACGCTTCAAAGAGTAAGCAGATGTTGGGCATAATCCGGAAAGGACTTGCTGCTGCCTTTGAGATCAAGGATCTCGGATTGGCACGTTACTGTTTAGGAGTCGAAATATTACAAAACAGTGGCGAAATAAGGCTAAAGCAACAAGGTTATATAAAAGAGTTATTGAAGAAATTCAATATGGACGAATCAAATCCAATTAGTACCCCAAGCGATTCAAAAGCAAAGTTACCTAAGGGAGAACATTGTGCTGAAGAACTGCAAAGAAAAAGACCATACCGACAGCTAATTGGGTCACTAATGTATCTGGCGATTGCTACCAGGCCGGACATTGCTTTTACTGTCAATCGACTAGCACAATTCAATGAATGCTATCAATATGTACATTGGTCCGCTGCGAAGCGAATTTTGCGGTACTTGCGATGTACAGAGAATCACGGGTTGGTATACACAAAGGATGAATTTGGATTGAGAGGCTTTTCTGATGCTGATCATGCAAATGATGAAGTAGATAGAATATCGTATACGGGATATGTCTTCATACTAAGTGGAGCTGCAATTACTTGGCGTTCTCAAAAACAAAAATCTGTAGCTATTTCAACAACAGAGGCGGAGTATGTCGCATTATCCGAATCATCAAGAGAAGCGGTATATCTCAAGAACCTAATGACTGAAATGAATTTACCGGAATTAACAAAAATCGTTATTGGAACAGACAATAGGGGAGCAAAACACATAGCAGAAAATGCAGTATGTCACTCTCGAACAAAACATATTGCGACCAGATATCACTTCGTACGACAGCTATTACAAGATGGAAAAATAGATGTTGTTCACATTCCAACAAATCAGATGCCCGCTGACGTATTAACAAAACCATTACCTGGGCCAGCGCATTACCGTTGTTTAAAGCAAATTGGTGTTACAACATGTTAAGGCGCATTGTTTTAGGAAGGCGTGTTGAAACATAAAAACAACTCAGCGCCTTATCACTTTGTGATGAAAACTTTATTTCATCATAATATTTTCCATAGAAATATTTTCTATGTTTTAATATTTTTTCATTACTCTTAATAAATTATATTCAAATCGTTCAGACCTCTTGTTTCTCTGAAGAAAATATTCAATATAAAAATTGACTACTGACGCTTTTTTTAACTCTTAATAACTTTTAACCTACTGGATCGATTTAGATGAAATTTGGTAGTAAGACAGACTAGAACCTGGAGAAGGGCACACGCTGTTTTTCAACGCAATAAAAGGGGTTGAAAAGGTCACAAGGGGTTGAAATGTTAGGTCAAAGTTTGTATGGAGATCGATTAGGTTAGAAGTTTAAAACTCATTTTTATGGCTTTTGACTAAACATAAATAAGTATGACATTCAAAGTTTAAAAAAAAATAACCGAGGGGGGGTGAAAATAGCGGGTGAAAGTTTTAGTGCCACGTCGAATCTATTTTATTGAACAGAGATTTCAACGTAGAACGGTTAAATTTTCACACATGATACAAAATTTCATGCTCTTCAATTTATTATACTTTAATTATAACGGTAACTCATTAATATGGCCAATTAAGACATTTTCACATAAATTGGTATATAAGTTTTAATCCTATAGACTGGTTGTTCATATTTCCATATGTCTAATCTACAGGGTGGCGCACGAATCGTGCTACAAAAATAAAACGTAATAACTTTTTTTCTGTGTGAGTAATCGGCTTATTTTTTTTTATTTTGTAGGTTACTGTTTAGATTTATAAAAATGGATGCTTGGGATACGGAGAAAAGAATTTGGATAGTGCAACGGTACCATGCTTTGCAGTCCGTCATTTCCGTCCAAAGGGAATTTAGGCGGGAGTTTGGCGGTAATCCCCCGAGTAGATGGACCATTATGAGGTTTGTAAACATGTTTGCCGAATCTGGAAGCATCGCACGAAGGCCGTACCATCGAGATGTCAATGTTCGGGTTCAAGATACAATCGCAGCAGTAGCATCTGCAATACAGGCCAATCCGAGCGTTTCGACCCGAAACTTATCGGGGCAAATTGGAATTAGTAGACGGTCATTACAACGGATACTTCATGAGGATTTAAACTTGTTTCCGTACAAAGTCCAAATTACTAGCAAGTTAAACCCTCAGGATTTTCCTGTTCGCCTGGAATTTTGCCAAAAAATTATATCAATGGCTGAAGAAGACAACACATTGATCAATTGTTTGTTCATGTCTGATGAGGCCCATTTTGATCTTAACGGCAATGTAAACAAGCAAAATTGCCGTATATGGAATGAGTCTAATCCAGAAATGCTCCATGAGACGGAACTGCACCCAGAACGAGTCACTGTGTGGTGCGCAGTTTCATCAAGGTGTATTGTCGGGCCGTACTTCTTTGAAGAAAACGGTGTAACCTTTACTGTCAATGGGGACCGTTATTTAAAGATGTTGAAGGAGTTTTTTTACCCAGAACTGCGCCGAAGACGTATACCATTCAACAGCGTTTGGTTTCAGCAAGATGGAGGAACTGCACATATAGCCAGACCACACTCAGTTATGGCGGAGCTAAACAAAAAATTCGGAAACAAATTAATTTCTAGGCACTCCACTCTTCGCTGGCCCCCAAGGTCACCTGACCTGACTGCACCAGACTTCTTTTTATGGGGTTATGTCAAGCAAGAGGTGTATAAAACGAAGCCCAGGAATTTAACTGAATTAAAGCAGTCCATAACGACAATAATTGAGGCGATCCCAACTTCAACTCTTCAGGCCGCAATGAATAATTTTTTGACCAGGTGCCGCATATGCGTGGGAGAGCGTGGAGGTCATTTGCGGTCTTTAATCTTTAAAAACAACTAACTATTTAACATAAAATTTAATTTTCTAACCAATAAATAAAAATAAATGAAATACATCAAAAAATAAATAAATAAATACATGAAAAAAGTTATTTGAATTTCTTATTGTAGCACAATTGATGCGCCACCCTGTACATGAAATAACTGTGATTCTGATACCTCATTTGTAAGGATACGCTTCGAACAAGCCTCAAAATCTCGATTTTAAAATAAATATAATTGGACACAAACGACCTGCTTGGTTCGTACAAAATGAAACATCACCTGTGGGAGAATCCCGCTATGGCCAAAATTCGATCGGTGTTTTTCGATTAAAAGCATCCTAGCGTGCGTTCTAATAATCGTATTTTCAAGATTAAGATCTCTTAAGAAGCACAAGGCTTCAGGCTTTAGTTAAATGTACAATTCAATGATATTCAATTCCATTTTATATGCAATAATGCATGATAAATGTGGGCCCAATTGAATTTTCATCATTAATTAATGAAAAGTTGATAAGAAATGTAACTGTTCTGAAAATGTAATGATGTAGTTTTGTAGATTTTTTCATTATTTACAAAAAATTTTGTAGAAGTAACTACATTGATTCATTAAAAAATACGTAAGAACGTTTTAAACAAAGTTGTTGACATTCATATTGCTTACCATAAGTATTTAAGTATAATATATTTTATCAAATTATCAAATTATTTTATTATTATATGAATTCAATCCTTTGCGTATTATATATTTTAAGGTAATCAAATCATTCTTATTGAGTGAACTCCAGTCGCGCGTCGGAGCTGACACGTACAATTTTTTTTTGGATTGTAATTCTGACTCAAAAAAAGTTGCAGAACCCGAACTTCCAGTTCGTAAAAAAAAAAAAACGGAGCGTGTGAATAATATGTCACTTGTCACTCTACTTTCCATTCGCAATTTCATCTCTCCATTTCGAAAGTCTACAAAAAAATCAAAGAAGCCAATATCGATACTCGCTTATCAGCTGTGCCAAGTTTGAGTTTTGCTTTGACAGCAGAGATAATTTGTTTGACATTTTTAAAAGCGATGAAAATTGGAAATTGTTCGGTTTGTTTTCTTTTTTTTAATTTTCCTATTTTTTTGGTTTTTATTAAAAAAAATTAGACCGGTTACAACGATGAATATGCGCTCTACTGCACAAAATATGTTTTTTTTTGTTCAAAAAGTCGCTTGAAAATTCCGCTGAATATAGTGACAATGTCGCTAAAACGGCAACCGTGCCTGAGAAATTTAATTTTTTCCGATCGAGTATCGATACTCGAAAAAATTTCAATTTTTTATCCGCAGCTAGATTTAAGTTTAAGTTTTATCCGCAGCTGCGTGTTGTATTTGTAATACATGGAAGCTCCTACTGCAGATACGGATAGCTGTGCCAAAAAAACACGCCTAATGTGTTGATTATGTGCAATTAAATATTTATGATTTCAAAGTTGGAAATTTAAAAATTATTCGGAATTCGGCTTTCGGTAACCGGCAACAGACGATTCAAAACAAATATCTTTTTTTTTTTTTTTAAATAGAAAAAAGAAATTAACAAAGAAATTTCGAAGTTTTTAGTAAACGCGTTATTCTCCTTAAAGAAGAATATTAATGTTAAACATCTCATATAAAAGTTAAACCATAGGAAAAGTCGCCAACAAAGAATTTATCTCCATAGAAAAGAAAACAACTGTCAAATTTCGAAATTGTTTTGTAATTTTTGTCCGGACAAAAGATGAGCTCAATTAAAGACCATTGTCTCACTGAAGAAGAGGAAAATCTCCTTCTCGATCCCTTCTCCAACCTTGGTATGAAGGATGGCGCCAGTGAGATCGACGCTGATGACAGCGTCAGCGAAGTCGGCTCAGTCGCGAGTTCCAACCTCTCGACTGTATCAAGGGCCTCTAGAAGGTGTAGAATCACTAACAGCAAGAGGACTGTAAAGAGACTAGGGCAGTTAGACTGGGATCAACTGACAGAGCAGGAGAGGATGAGGCTGCATAACGCACGTGCTTTTCTGGATAGGGAGGGTTTGGGAAAAGATAGGCACCTCGCTAATCTAGCACCTAACTCCCTCTCCTCGGAAAACACGAGCGTTAAATCCTTGATGGGACCACCTGCCCCCATCGCTGTAACAATACAGCGAGAGGAAGGGTGCCCCCCCACCGACGGTTGCAAACACTCCTCAGGAGGGAAATAATCAGGCAGGGATGGTCGTACGAACACACATTGAGTCGTCAACCGTACCACCTGCCGATCCGCCACTGATCGCTTCGATATCAGTTGACGTTAGTGAAGCAGGTGAGAAGGTGACAACCAATGAGGGTAAGGATGAGAGGGAATGCGTAGGCAATGCTACAGGCCACAGCCTCAGCGTTGACCAAAACATGACTATCGAATCCGAACCCGAAAATCGTACGATTAACACGACGAACAACAGCATAGCCACAGTGATAGAGAAGAGAACGTCATCACGTAGGGCAACAGTTTTAGATGACCTCGACAAAGACGTAACGCCGAAAGGATTGTCCGCCGTTTTGCTAATAGGGCACCAGAGTCCTTGACTGCAAAAGAGAAGGCAGCGTTGGACAAATCCAATCAGCGCTTACAGTCGAACGATACGGGACATGTACAAAACACAAATACACCTCTTGATAGCCCTTGTACCTCTAAAAGGTCAAGAAGCGAACGCTCCCCGAACACCTCTTCGCCTAATAAGGCAACGAAGAGACCTAAGACATCCCGGGCAACCGTGAAGGGGCAACAAGTTGCCATTGCCGATTTCGGTAAACCTTCACGGAAGCTGACTGAGGATGAGTGGCAACTTCTGGAGCTGAGAATCCTTGAAGAAGTAAATGAGGCCATAGTCCAAAACAGGCCCCCCCCGCTCTTCGGTAATTTAATAACCATCCATGGATTCAAAGTGATGGAATGTGAAAATGACGCCACACTTAAGTGGCTTCAAGACTTCACTAAGTCCACATCTGCACCATGGCAAAACGCGGATCTGCGCCTAATTGAGGTTAAGGAGATCAAAAACATCTCCAGACCAATTGGCGTGCTTCTGGTTAAAGGTCCAACCCTACCCAACGATCGACTGGAGAGATATATCACATCTCTCAATAAGGATCTCCTCAGCCAAGACTGGGAAATAATTAAGTGTGAGAAGACCAGCGAAGGCACCGAAGTGATGGTAAGGTTAGTCCACAAATCGATACCACTACTGAGGAAAGTGGATTTCAAAGTGCGCGTCGCGTCGGGATCACCAGATGCAAGCTTAGATTGACTTCAAACAAAAGAAAACAGGTTAGTAAGGCGATGAACAAATCTTTATTATGCAAATGGAATTGAAAATCTTACAAATCAATCTTCAACATAGTAAAGCCGCCAGCGCCAACCTGGTCTACCTCTTAGAGAGTAGACAATACGATATGGCCCTAATTCAAGAACCCTGGATAGTAGGTGGCATGATTAAGGGCCTGCACTCTAAAGACTTCATGCTGTATAAGTCAAATCTTGACAGCCAAAATAGTAACCCCAGAACATGTATATTAGCTAGAAAACAGTTTAATCTTTTTCTTCTAACTTCTTATAGCAACATCGACCAGACCGCGGTCATATTTGAACGCAAGGAGCACCCAACGCTCATAATAACCTCCACATACATGCCCTATGATGGAGTTGAAGGACCACCAGCGGATAAAACTAATGAATTGGTATCATTCGCAAGCAAGAAAAAATTCAACATTATCTTAGGGTGCGACGCCAATGCACATCATGCGCAATGGTGTAGCACCAACACTAATACTAGAGGTGAATCCCTTTTTCAATTCATCTTAGACAAAAATCTATGTGTGGCTAACCGAGGTAATAAACCCACCTTTGTCACAAAAAATCGGAAAGAGATAATAGATATTACCCTCTCAAATAACTCTGACTCCTGTCAGATTGACCACTGGAGGGTTTTAGAAGAACCATCCTTTTCTGACCATCGTCTTATAGAATTTAAAATCCCTAATGCTGATAGACAGCACAAACCCTTTAGAAATAATAGGCGTACAGACTGGCTTATCTTCAATAGGGAACTTAGCAAGAACATTAAGCACATTAACACCAGCGCTATTCTAGGACCAGACAGTCTAGAGAAGGCAACAGAGGATCTCACTGAGACTCTGCGTAAGGCATTCGAAACCAGTTGTCCTATCAGAACAACTGTGAAGAAAAATAATAAACCCCCCTGGTGGACAACAGAACTGACCAACATTAGAAAGGAAACTAGAAAGCTTTTCAATGCTGCTAAAAGGACAAGACTAGAAAGTGACTGGGACTGTTACAAGACCAGTCAAAGAAAATTTAAAATAGAAACCCAACGAGCTAAACGGAGCTCATGGAAAAGTTTCTGTAGCAACATCGAATGCACAAACGAATCAGCTAGGCTCAGGAAAATCCTTTCTAAATCCACCACTTCGGTAGGTTCTCTAAAGAAACCTGACAATAGCTGGACGGAATCAGGACGCGAAAGTCTAGAACTCCTGGTTGAAACACACTTCCCAGGTAGCAAACCTAGCCCTGAATGCGAATCAATAAACTCCTTAATCTTTGAGAACGAAATCCCCACAGATTTTATAACGACAGAAAAGTTAAATTGGGCTATTAACTCTTTCTCCCCTTATAAATCTCCGAGCCTAGACGGCATTTTCCCAATGATGCTGCAAAAAAGCACAGAATTTATCACTCCACACCTGATAAACATTTTTCAAATTAGCATCAAATGGGGGTATGTCCCAAAGACATGGCGCGAGGTAAAAGTTGTCTTTATACCAAAAGCCGGCAAACCTAGCCATACGGAACCCAAAGACTTCAGACCCATAAGTCTTACGTCTTTTGCACTTAAAACACTTGAAAGACTTATCGATATTTACATCCGCAGTAATTTAAAACCGGAGACCATATCACCCTTTCAACACGCTTATACCAAAGGTAGAAGTGTAGAAACGGCACTACATTGCGTAGTTAGAACCATTGAAAAGTCACTTGACGTTAAGGAATACACTCTTGCATCATTCCTGGACATTGAAGGAGCCTTCAATAACGTCCACAGTAATGCAATCGAGAAAGCACTTAATGATCAACGTATAGAAGAAGTAGTTATCAAATGGGTCATGTGTATGCTGAAAAACAGACAAATACATAGTGAGCTCGGTAACGCACATTTAGAGATGTACGTATCTAGAGGAACTCCTCAAGGCGGAATTCTCTCACCATTATTATGGATCTTAGTGATGAACGAGATCCTAATAAAACTTAGGAATTACGGTATAGTAGTGGTAGCCTACGCTGATGACTTAGCGCTTTTGGCGACGGGTAAATACCTTACCACTATTAGCGAACAATTACAAAGCGCATTATCAAGGGTCAGCAACTGGACCAAGAAATGCGGTCTTAAGGTGAATCCCCTTAAAACAGAACTGGTTCTTTTTACAAACAGAAGGAAAATCCCTCCATTTGTAATACCAAAAATAGATAACACCTCACTAAAAATCTCCGACCGAGCGAGATACCTCGGAGTTATATTGGATAAAAAACTCAACTGGGGTCCAAATATCCAAGAAAGATATAAGAAAGCCACGATCGCACTCTACTCATGCAACAAGATTCTGGGTAGAAATTGGGGACCAAACCCCAAAATAGTCATGTGGATGTACACTGCCATTGTCAGACCAATTCTAACTTATGGCAGCTTGGTTTGGTGGAAAGCGCTGGAGAAATCCACGAACTTAAAAACACTTACCAAAGTACAAAGAATGGCCTGTATCTGTACTAGTGGGGTGATGAGGACTACCCCAACTGCGGGTATAGAAACGATCCTCAATCTCCCCCCAATAGATCTATTTGTCCAAGAATCAGCAGCAAACAGCGCCCTCAGGCTCAGCCAAACTAACATCTGGAAAACAAGCCAGAGAGGCCACGCAGCTATTCTTACGAAATACGTTGACAACAATATCTGCACAGATTATATGACTCCTTATTTAGATTTCAACAAATCCTTTAGTACTAGGTTCCCCAATAGACTAGATTGGGAAAATAGTGTGCCCTACACTAACGACTCAACCATTACCATCTACACCGATGGTTCTAAGATGGATACTGGAGTAGGTGCAGGCTTCTACTCTGAAAGCCTCAACCTTGCCAAATCATTCAGGCTCCCCGACCATAGCAGCGTCTTCCAAGCTGAGATCTTGGCAGTGAGAAACGCTGCTAAACATATATCCATGATGGCGATATCACACGCGGACATCACTTTTTTCATTGATAGCCAAGCGGCAATAAAAGCTATCTCTGCCACCCAAATCAAGTCAAAGCTTGTCTCTTGCTGTCGCGAAGAGCTAAAGGTTCTTGGCACACAGCATAACGTAAGACTCTGCTGGGTTCCTGGCCACAGTGATGTACCAGGCAACGAAAAGGCGGACGAACTTGCTAGAGAGGGCTCCACACTGGAACCCTCTCTGATAGACCATCATATAGGGATACCGTTATGTGAACTGAAACATAACGTCAGAAAAACCATCATTCAAAAATCCAACGACAGATGGAATCTCCTAGAAACCTGTATTAACACCAGGAAACTATGGCCTAGATACGATAAGAAAAGATCAGACTGGATTTTAAGTCTTAATATGCCCTCCTTAAGATCTCTTATCGGCATTATTACAGGTCACAACCTACTCGGCTACCATAAGAAGAAGATGGGGCTCAGTACTGATGACCTTTGTAGAGGCTGTGGTGATGAAAACGAGCATGAAGACACTGCTCATTTTCTCTGCCACTGTCCTTCGCTCTGTCTTGCTAGGAAGAAAACTCTAGGCAACTTCTTCTTCAATGAACTAGAGGAACTTTCAGAACTTCCAGGCAAAAGTTTACTAAACTTTGTCAAGACCTCTAAATGGTTGAACGAACCACATGATTCATAGGTTATTATTTCTTTTCAGGAAGTTACAACACTTCGGGGTACCACAATGGATCTACATTGATCTAAGTGTGATGGTAACAACATCAACCATCAGCCCGCTCAACCTAACCTAACCTAAAGTTGGAAATTTTCATAGAAATTTGTTTAAGACTAGGTACCTGGTACAGTGGGTACTAACTATGAATATGCATTCAGTACCTACAATAAAGCAATAGCAGACATTTGAAGTTTAGTTTTATTTCTCAAATTTGTTAGTGCAGTGTTTTATGGACATCAAAGCAGTACCTAAAATATTTTAAGGCATTATTTATTCTACATTTGTTTGTTGCAAAAAAGTTCACCTAATATTAGAAAGAGCCCATCTTACAAACTAAACTTCAACGTTGCCTTTAATTTTCCTAATTGACTTGTTTGTAAATAAACCTACATCTCCTGTTCAAATAATCACCATTAATGCATCCATTTACTAGATATTATGCAGCGTTTTATCCCCTTTTTCAAACAACTTTCTCATCCACCCGACTACCTTATACGTATATACCAATATACCTATACGCTATACCTAATATTAGTAGAATGCAGCATTCTGGGGCCTGCGATGTTGATAATGGTTCTTTTAAAAAGTTACACGAAGGATATAAGAGTTGCAAAAATATTTTCATGCTTTTATGTGCCGATATTTTTCTGTATTGCGGTCCCTTTGAAAGACGAAAAGATTTTTACCTTCTCTCGGTCTCGGTCAGACAGTTTTTTGAACTGTCCCAATGATAACTGAATGAGTAGGTTTATATAATTTTTTCATTAATTATCCTTTACCAAGGACAAAAAAAATATAAACAGTTACGTCTGTCACATTTAAGTAAAGAAAACTGCTAACGTTGAGTGAACTGTTGAAAGAAGGAATGTATATGTGTGATTTTTTATATGAAATCTTATTTAGATGCGTTGCGCAAAAGTAGCGGAGTTTAAAAAGTCTGACGTGAAATGTCATAATAGAGCAAGCAGTTTTCATTTCTATTTTTGTGTTGCTTTAAAATCTTGGGTTCTGTAGTAATTTTTGATTATACAGTGAGCTTTAGAGAGTCTCATAAGATCCAAGCATGTATGATTAACTCGTATATAGTATACAAGTTGTTTTCGATCGCAGAGAAACAGTGGACTGTAATAAGCTAAACCTGTAAAAAACCGAATTTAAATAAAACACGCAGTTAACGTGGTAAAACAGGCAGGCCTGTAAAAAACCACGATCTATCCGTTTATTCTATCGACTGTTCTTTCCGAGTTCTCTTATTGGACTGACTCGTACAATAAGCTTTCCTTCTTCTCGAAGGTAAAATATTTCTTAATACATCGAACATGAGCTTGTTTGAGCTCGATGTTCGATACACAAGTTGTGCCCGTGATGTTACCCGCGATAGCCGGGATAAAAAGTAGCCTTTGCCATTTTCTGACCCCATAACTTTCTTGTCGATATTTTGCTCTATGAAAATTAAAACAAATCTATCCCACGGAAGGAAACCATGATTTTAATCGGTATAAAAAGTAGCATACCTATACCTCTAAGGATATAATGTAGGTACAATACAATAGGCGCGTTTTATTATCCTCACCCCATATGGGTTAATTTTTTGCACACAAAACAACAACAACCTGGGACCCCGATACCTATCGGGGTTTATTTTGTTACCCAAAAATTAGCTCTTATTATGGCGGATAGATGGCGATACAAGGAAGAAGTTGTTGTAGAAAGTTTTATTTATATCAGCCATATTAATGGAAAAACTCGTATTCCACTCCTAGCCACAGTTTTATGAAGCCATAGGATAAGAGTCAATTCAATTAGAATTAATAAAAAATAGTTGTTTGTTGAAAAGCAAAATAAAATTTGCCTGAGGGTTGCGTCTCGGATAAAAACATAGCTTGAAGCTCAACCTTCATAACCCAGATCGAGAGGATAAAAAAACGCAGCTAATGTAGGTAGTTCTTGTTTGATATTGTGATGATTAGGGCAACCAAAAATAAGCTCTATACAAATCATTTAAAGCGCTTTAAATATGCTCTAAAAAGCCAATTATATGCCCTAAATATATGCTCTAAAAAATTTCGTAATAGCAACAAATCTGAAATTTCGTGTTTTTTTTTTAATTTTATTGACTTGTCAACAAAAAAACAGAGGTCAAAACATCTGTAGAGACAAATAAAAAATAAATAAATACAAAAAAAAAAATGAAAATATAAACCTTCTGGTAAAAATATTTGTTTCTCTCAAAACATTGTAGATACATTGAAAAACTTGTTCCCACGTCATCCGCCAGTTATACGTGCAAATTTGAATGCCATTATTTAAGACGCAGTGTGTTTTTCTACGAATGAATTCTTTCCTAATAAACAATTTGAGCCCTCTAATTTTGTCAAAAATATCGATTAATTTTTGTGTATTATTTTTTCGATATTGCAGTCGACGGTATGAAATATTTCAACTTGGGCATTTAGCTGCCCTTCTTTCCAGTTTTGCAATACATTTCGATAAAAACGTATGATTGAATGATAGCAGTATCAAGTCGCACGTTTAATGCCATTTCATTAAAATATGTTTCTAACAGCTCTAATTCCTGCTTATTCAATTTCATGCTTCGAAAACGCTTTCCATTTTTTCAAAAATTTCTACACAGTAAACTGCTTAAATCCAAGATATGCAACGAGTCGTAATCGGTTGCGAAGGAAGTGGTATTTCCGGTACAATGTCCTTGAATACTATTTTCCTTGACGGAGCTTTTAAAAAACTTTCTTCACGTTTACGATGAAAAGATCAACCTCTGGAATTGGACATCGAAGTGTTTCGCAAGCTTTATGGAATCTGTATGCCACACAAGTGACATGTGTTACTTTTGCATAAAATACTTGAATAACATCGCGACTTTTTCGAAAAACAAGTTAAAAAAAAATATTTATTCAAACATTTGAAACAAAAAATTCAAATAATGATGAAATATGCCAAAATATGCATTTTTAAGCAAAATATGCAAAAATATGCACTTATAACAAAATATGCCAAAATATATCTACATATAACGAATGGGGTCCAAAATGCTTGTTTTTAATGAAACGTATTTCTATCTTGTCAATTGTCAAGTTCGACGTTCCAAAAAAAAAACATGCTCGACCATATTTTTGGTTGCCCTAGTGATGATGTAACAAACAATCTTGTATTCACATTTATAAGTATACTAGCCGACCCCGCGAACTTCGTCGATTAAAATAGAGATCTTCATATAGTAATGTGTTCAGGGTTGAACACAGAAAAACACAACTTCTTAATTTCTTTTAGTTTGTTTAATAAGTAATTTTATAAGTTATTTTATTCAGTTTGTTTTGTTCTACATTTATTTTAAGTTTTATAAAGATTCTTATTTTAACTTAACATCGAGATTTAGAGACACGTCTTTCACATTCGACAACCAAGAACAAACTCAACATCAAAAGCCTTAAGACTAAAGTTTTACTTAAGCAACAACATTCGTTTTAAGAAGAGCTTATAATTCCTTGGCGTCATTTTGTTGCTAAGTGAATGCTTAGCCAAGATAAGCTCTCCAATCTTATCTTCGACGAAGATTAGGTTGGAGACTTCTAAAATTTAATAAGCACAATAGGTATTTGCTGAGCAAAAACCTAAAGTGGAAAGGTAGCTAAGGCGTGTTCAATTAGGTGATATGAGAAGACAGTTCTTTTATGTAACAATATCTAAATTTTTTCAAGCTCTACAACTAACATTCTTCTTTCATTAAAGCATGGAGTTAAATGCAAATTTCTTTGAAAAATTCAAAACATTCTCTGTTTTGACTATTTCACAAAAACCAGAATTCCGAACAGCTTACGGTTGTTCCCCTTATTTGATGACTTTCCCGTAAAATTGTCTCAAAAATTAATTTTTTACTGAGGCTGTATCTACTATGAAAATTTTATAAAAATGCAAGAGTCCAAACCGGACATACAAATAAACGAATGCACCTTAAAATCCATGAAAAAAACTTGATTTAAGGACTTGAAGTCTGCTCTCGCAGAGTTTTCCGAGTTCCCAATAAAAATATTTCCATTTTCTATTTCAGAATCAGTGCACTTTCTATTTTGCATTTCCCATTCTGAAATTTTCCAGTTTTCCATTTGAAAACCAATGCACCTGCAATAATATGCAATTTTCCATTTGAAAACCAAAGAGTTTTCCCAGTTTTTCATCAGAACTTTTTTTCGATTCGAAAACCCATTTTGAAACAAAAAGCAAGCAAAAAAAATCAAATTTCCGACCATTGTTTGGTTTTTCCAGTTTTCCCAGTCTTCCATTAGGTTTTTCCATTTTTTTTTCACAGAAATAATCACTGAATGCAACAGTATTAGCCATTAAAATTTCACATATATTCACAATATCTGTTGGCCATTTCGGAGTCTATAAGAGACATACAAACAAACAAACAAACAAACAACCACACATCCACACATCCATTTTTATATATAAACTAGCTGACCTGCGGGACGTTGTACCCGCTCTTAAGAAATTGTTAGTGGGAACTTAAAGGTTGAGTGTGCAGTTTTCGCACTTAACAGAACTGTCACAATTCTGGAAGAAACCACGGGTAGTACAGTTTTCCCAGATTTTCTTACATTTGTCAATATGAAGTTTGCGAAGAAGGTTTTCCCATTTACTGCTGGAGCATCCAAAGAGAGCATCTTACCTTTATTATGAACCACACTGTCGATTAATTTATCGTAAGCGTATTTTTATCTAGGTAAACGTCGGTACTAACTACTATTAACAACGAATACGATCGTATCAGTATTGCATCGAATGCATTGTAATACGATCCAAAAACAAATATGCATTTTTCTTTAATTCTATTAGTTTATTTTCTCTTTGCAATAAACCGTCATTGTAGATTTGATCGTTGTCAAAAATTGTCAATTTTTTTTCAAAGTGTGCAGAGCTTCATAGCTGTGTTCCTTATTTGTTTGCAGAATTCAGTAATGATTTAAATCTGAATAAAATTATGGTTAGTTGTTGTTTTTCATGAGATACCTTTGGTAGCTTATTAATATATCATAAAGATATAAGTGAAGTATTATTTTTAGCATGAAATAAATTAAAATTTCTATGATTTAATAATTTTACATGTTATTTTCTTTAACAATTTACATTCGTTATTCAATTTCTGGCCCAAAAAAAAAAATGAATGCAGCCATGAAAAATATGTTACTGTTAATTAAATGCAAAAAATGTCGCAAGTAAAAATGTTCCAAGCTTATACCCTTTGAAACTTATCATTATTTTATCAACACCTAAGAAGTGGAAAGCTGAAATTTTATTTGAGTTGTTTAATAAATAAATAAATAAATAGAGTGGCGCGACAGTTCTTGAAGAGCCAAGGCCTAAGTGGCTTACTCTCTCATCAACAATTCTCTGAGTGCGTGTGAAGAATTGAGGGGACCTACAATTTAACGCCGAATCAGAACGGCAGAGTTGAGAAGCACTTTTTCATGACAGATTTGTCATGGAAGATTTGTCAGGTCTTCGCAAGAGGCAGTGCCCGTGAAAGATGAAATAAAAACTTGGCCTGAGTAGGACTCGAACCAACGACGTTCTGCTTAGCAGCCAACGCACTTACTAACTAAGCTACGGGCAACTGCCCGTTGTTGTTGTTTGGCTTGTTGAGTTGTTTGGCTTTAAAAGAAAAGGTGCAATACATAGGCATAAAATCAAATCATTCTTGAGTATGTGCCGTTCAAGTATCTTTATGAAGTTGTTGCTTGCTTTTTTTTACTGCTTTGCCTTATAATTTTGCTGCTGACTTACAATTATTATTTTTGTTTGGTTTATTACTATCGCCCAATTTACATTATTTTCTTGACTAAAAACACAGGAGTAATATCCTAAATATTGTAATTTTTTGTCAAAGAATATTTGTAATCGGATAAGAAGTATTTCCGAAGATTTATTGTACTGTGGCAAATCAACGTTTTCTGGGTCAGCTAGGAATAAAATACAGCTGTATTGTATTTTCTGTTATAGTGAATAGCGAAAGAATTATTTAAAATTTGAGTATTTGCGAAGATTAAAAATAATATCGAAAAAAACGTTAACAGGGTCAGCCAGAAGGTCAGAGGCCAGATTCTGTAATAAACGAAGCTAAAGCGATAGTTCTTTTTCAAAAACGAAAGAAATTGTGCGAAAACGATAATTGGCATTCTGTATCGCATTTAGTTTTTAGTTTTGTATTCGATTACTTCACATCAACCAGAATTTTTTAGGATGTTGACAGTTGAAAAATATTTTAAGGGAAATAAATTTTAATCGATACCTAAAACTCGAGAAAATCGATAATTATGTACATGATTTATGATAAAGAATGAAAAAAACATGCGTATTTTCTTTTTTAAGAATTTCAACTTCAATTTCGTTCGTTATTAAGTGAAAAACACATTAAACAATAAGAAAACACCAACTGAAGAAATATCGATAGAAGTAAAATTTAATATATGCACATACATACATTCAAAATTTGAGAAGGCCACTATTACTGTGGCAGATTGTGTGACTTTTAATTTTCTTTTTTTTTGTAGGTCTGTTATTTTACTCCCTCAAAGTGCCGAAAACTGCCATATTCTCCCACTTTTTCGTTTTTTACTCCCATTTTTAGTAAGATCTGTCACTTTTGAAGTAGAAAAATATTTCCCCTATCTGCCGATTTCAGCCAAAAAAATTTCTTGTGGCAGTTTTTGTAAGTTCTGTCAAACCATAAGAAGACGTTTGATATAATTTTGTGCATTTGGTAGATTTTTGCTGCGAAGCGTTCTTTTACTTTTTGGGAGAATCACAAAATTTCATCCCCACTCCTCGATTCTTACAAAAACTGCCGAAAAAGTAAAAGAACGAACCTGATGTGTGCAAGGAACTTCGCCTCCAATGAAAACACTGTTTTTTGTTTAGGACTTCTAGGCTAGGGAACATGACTGAGAACACGTCAATTGCCACAAGGCCAGTAAAGATTATCTGATTTTTTTCAACCCATTTTCTTAAAATTGTTGTCTTTGCTCAGGAACTTAAAATTGGAGGGCACTCACAGACCAGTCATGCACACATTTTGCACTTCCTTTTAAACTATTGTGCACTTTAAACTACTATTACCAATCATGATTTCTAAGTCCATCGAACAAACGAAATATGAATGCTGGTAAATCGTCAAATAGTGTTGCAAACTTTTTAAAATAGTTTCTGTATCGCCCTCGTCCTTGTATATCATACATATGTACATATGTACATATATTGTACATATATGTATAATTAACTTCTATTAAAATATTTTTCGATTTGACAAATAATAATTTCAATATTTGAAATTGATCAGATTTTTTTTTTTGTAGTGAAAAAAATATGTTTTTTTTTAACATTGGCACCGTTTGTCATGTAATTGCATTTGAAAAATATACATTTTATTTTTGCATTTAGAGAAAAAATTAGGAAAATCGGTCAACCAGTGTGCCCGGTTAGCGAACGAACACAAAAATTAGGCTGTTCTTTTATATATATAGATGTAGAGATTAGAAGGGATCAGGGATTTTTCGACCTCAAATCCTCTGTGTAAGTTTTTTTTTTTCATCTTATTTTCCTGACCTTCTTATTAGTATTTGAAAAAAATCAAATTTTCACATGCAATATAAAAAAAATAAGTGAATGTTCTTCGCGTTCAAGCTGTTGAGATGCGCAATAAATAAAATGTCCTTTGGTTTATTTTATAAACAATATATTGAACAATTAAAATAAACTGAATCGAAAGAAAGAAAAATTTGGAATGAAAAGCTAGTATCAATCAAGGAACAAAATCAAAAACTGATATGGTATTGTGAAAATGAAAGTATTTAGATAAAGGTTGATATTGTAAAACACAGGCCGTTTTACGTATCTTGTGTCAAAATTCCATGGAAATATCAGACATAGAAATATGTACATCGAAGGGCAAAAGCTTCAATGAAATCAAAGCTTTCGAAACAAGATGTTTTGACTTTGAGGTTTTGGTGATCTCTCTCAGATTCAGTAAACACTGGACCACGGATGGAATTCAAGGTTTTTCAATTGTATTGAATTTGTTTTTCAAACTGTACCAAAAACTAGTTTCGAATGAAAGTAGACAAATTTTGAAATGTAATTTAAAAAAAAAAAATAAGAAAAGTTTTCAGAATTTTCAGTAATGAACAACTTTTAATTAATACAGAAAAAAAATATCATCCCGCAATATTTTACCTTTAATCAACAAATAAAATTTATTAGTACTGTTTTCATTTACTTCGTTTTCGATTGGCTCTCCGGAAACGTCCGGACTCCGGAATCATTCCGTTTTATTCGCACGAAACTGACAGACAGAACGCTTCTTAGAAGAGAAACGCTCTTCTTGATTTCAAATCAGAATCCACTCAAGAAGCACTAATAATACATGAATAATAAAAAGTCAAAAATAATACTCAATCAGTTTTGTTTTTGTTTTTAATTCAACAAATTATTGTTATCTGACATTGAAATTAATTAAAAAATAAAAATGGATACATTTATGCAATGGAATTTTGAGGATTTTTGAAAGAAAAATCAGATATTTGACTTTTGAAATTTCACACAAACACCAAAAAACAGAACTCAGTGGAAGCGATTTGACCTGTTCCATTCGATTTCAGAATGAGTGAATTCTTGAGTGAAACCAATCGAAAACGACATTACTAACCAGTCACGTCGTGTGAAAACTGAAAAATACAAAATTTGAAAGTAGGTAAATGGTTCTAATTCTAACGGAGAGTAGAATCCGTAATAACAGAACTCATTTTATTTATATCTCGCCGATCTTCCTTATTTGATTGGGCGATTTCAAATTGTTAAAGCAGTAAGCATGTGGTTTTCGTATTTAAAAAAAAAACTGAAGCAACAATTTACGACATAAACTTCAAGTTGCTTAGTAGAAAAGCTTCATTTATTAATGTTGTTGTTCCAGTCGCTTACCTCAATCAAAAATGGAACAAAGCCAATGTGAAGGCAAACGAGAGAACAAAATAGAACGCATACTCTCAACGAATTAGTTCATCTAGTCGAAGCTTGCAATTTTAAGGACTAGTGTTCTTTCCGTTACAAGTGGAATCTTCGTGCGAAGTTGGCTTCTGACAGTCTATGTTTAGTATGTCAATGACTGTCTTGCTTATTTTATCGGTCCATACATTCTTCTTAAAAATTTAACTTATTTTCTATGGCAACGCTTCTGCTGCTTACACCCGAGACTTTTAATATTGTAAATGCTATAGGAAAAAAGTATTTTTATTAAAAAAAGTCTTCTTTTTTGAAAAACGATTCAAATTTCACCTTCGCAAATTGTACCAAAGAGATACAAATTGTACTTTTGTACTTCAACAAACCAAATTGTATCGAATTTGGTACAATTGTACCAATGCACTGGACTGATAAGTTATATGTTAAAGTTTGGCATATTTAAATTGGAAATTTTTCGAATAAATATTTTAAATCGCTCTTTTCAACTGGTATATAACGAATTCAAATCTGGAATGGAATAAAAAAAAAATGCTGGACTTTACCTATCGCTAATGCGAAGCATAATCTACATTATATTTTCTATTATGTATAAAAGGTACTTGCATCAATGAAAATGAACAGTGCAATACCCCCTTTACCCGATTTATGCAATACTATCTACCTCTTGTGCACCGATCACATGTGAGTTTCCTAAATGCCCTAAGAGTATAAGACAATTTATCCCCTCTGGATCGCGAAGAGCATTTAAAATGTTTAATGACAGTGACATCAACGCCAATTTCTAAGCTTTCTTGTATTCCTAAACTGTTTGAACAAATAGTATGTGACAGTTTATCCTTTTACTGCAAAAACATCATATGCAGTGAGCAACATGGCTATATGCAAAGGCGATCAACTATCACAAACCTTCTTGCCTTTAGGCATAAATGTTTGAACAGTTTAGAACATGGACTGGAAACTGACTATGTACCTATACACTGACTTTTCAAAAGCTTTTGATCAACTGTCTCATTTGGTTATCAAGTTGAAATTACAGTTATTAGGCTTCCCTCCTGGACTTGTTTCATGGATTTTTTCCTACCTTGAAAATAGAACTTATCAAGTAAAATTCAGTTCAGCAGTTGCCCGTAGCTTAGTTGGTAAGTGCGTTGGCTGCTAAGCAGAACGTCGTCGTTGGTTCGAGCCCTACTTAGGCCAAGTTTTTATTTCATCTTTCACGGGCACTGCCTCTTGCGAAGACCTGAAAAAACTTCCAAGAGTATCAATCTGTCATGAAAAAGTGCTTCTCAACTTTGCCGTTCGCAATCGGCGTTAAACTGTAGGTCCCCTCAATTCTTCACACGCGCTCAGAGAATTGTTGATGAGAGTAGGTCACTTAGGCCTTGGCTCTTCAAGAGCTGTCGCTTAACAGATTTGGAGCCCTTATCATGACGTTCATATTGACAGTGTTTCAGTCCCTTTATTAAATAAAACACGGTACGACTTTTATTGTGGGAAAAATATTATTAAAAAACCCACATTTATTATCTCCGGTTTAAAAGGGTTGCAAAACATGACTTGTTCGTCTGATGGACAAAGCAAGACTAAAAACTCATATAAATTACATGTCAAAGAAAAGCAACAAAAAACGCTGATGTGCTGAATTCTCCTGAATTCTCTGATTTCAGTGCTGACATGAATGGCCAGTGTTGCCATTCGTAACAGTCCCGGCTAAAAACATCCTGTTTTTATAATCCCGCCTCCTGGCGAACCGGTAAAATGCAAATCCTTTGCGCCGGTCGTTGTAGTTTATGTTTTGCAGTTTGGACGATAACCTTCCTCACTTTAAGTTCTCCTTGATTTTTTCCCATTTTTTCCGCTCCTGCAGAGTGGTCAAATATTCTGACTGTCATCTAGCCCAGAAATGATTAATAATTTGTTGTCACTCTTTCCATAGCTTAGCTCCTGCTGTATCTGGGGTTCCATCTAATCTGAAAGAAAGAGGTAAAATTAAGGGCTCACCTACCAGGTAATGTCCCGGCGTTAACGCCTGAATGTCCATTGGATCGTCACTCAGAGGGTGACGAGGTCTAGAGTTTAGGATGGTTTCTATCTGAGTAAGAAGTGATCCGAAATCCTCATAAGGCAATATCCCTTGCCCAACTATCCTTTTTAAATGAAACCTCATGGATCCATCCGCAGCCCCACATATACCTCCTGGGTGTGGTGCGGGGTCATAAAATGCCATTCTGTTCCCTTCTTATGTAAATACTCCAGTGCTTCCTTATCTGAAAAGACTTTTAAAGCTTTAATTAGTTCTTTAGATGCGCCAACGAAAGCTGTTCCGTTGTCACTAAACAATTTTTCACATCTTCCTCTTCTAGCAATAAACCGTTCAAAGCAAGCAATGAAGGCTATTGTAGATAAATCTCCTACGACCTCAATATGAACTGCTCTAGTCCTTAGGCAGACAAATATTGAAGCCCAACATTTTCTTCTATTCTTCCTTCCTTCCCCACTGGTGACCTTTAATTCAAAAGGGCCAGCATAATCTACTCCTGTAGATAGAAATGGTTTCCCAACCTGGACCCTTTCTGATGGTAGTTACGCCATCAGTTGTCCCTCCATTCGTGCATTTAATCGCACACAAACAACACATTTATGAATGTGATTTCTTAATCCATCTCTTAATTTTGGTATCCAGTACCTTTGTCTTATAAATTGCATCATTACTTGGATGGCGCAGTGTCATAAGTCCGTAGGTCATAAGTCCGTAAAGGACTTATGACCCACTTAAGTGAGTCAAAAGTTCATAAATCGATTATGAACTTATAACCCACGTAAGTGAGCCAAAAGTCCGCAATAAAAAGAGCCATAAGGTCTTAAACCAACAAATTTAAGATTGAATGAAATAATTTTTTTTAACTGAAAACAGAATAATTTAGGATTCTTTCATAATAAAAAATTGAATTTGAATAATTAACTATTAATTCCGAAAACACCTTCGCGATCTTTGTCACTATTAGTCTGCGAAAGGGGCACGAAATTTCGTTTTTGAAATGATTTGCTGTTTCAACTATACTTGTGAAACATTACGCTGGTTATTGAAGCAGATTCCACAAAGCATAGCGTTTTCAGTTTTTCTGTTTAGAGAACCATCGTCATCTTCATTCTCCTTTTCGCTCAATTCCTTCATTACATCTAAGTGAATATGGTGCAGGCTCTAAGTCTATGTGACTTAAAGGAAACTCTTCTCCATGAAAACTTTCTTCTGCACTTTGGTGTTTGGTGAGAGTAGGGCATTCTAATACAAGCACACTGTACTTGAAACCAGTTTCATCTCATTGCCTCTTTTTGTCACCTTAAATAACTGAACTGTTTCTATAACATCAACAGCTCCATCAGAAAGCCATTTTTTTATTATAATGGGATGTTAAATTTTCATGCATCATCTGGATGCAGACGTAAGTACAATTTTTGCAATATTAAACCTTAACTCAGTCTCACATGTTTTAAAACATTATTTCAAAAATATATTTTGAACCAACATATAAATCAGGTACAATAACAGCTAGCGAGCGAAGCGAGCGAAAAAAATTTTGCCCAAAAGAGAATGAATTTGGGGTGTGAAAATAAAAAAATTCGCGCGAATTTTTTTATTTTCACACCCCAAATTCATTCTCTTTTGGACAAAATTTTTTCCGCTCATTTTGCTCCCAACAAAACCAAAGCGATTCTAAATGTTCCAGATCGTCATAATCATCACATCAGACGACAGATACTCAAAATGAATGAAAACGCACCAAAAAACAAGCCAAGTTTAAGAAAAACTCGAAGGAAGTGACGCTTACAAGTCAAAGCTATCAAACGCAGATATGTTTACATTGAGCATTTTAAAACCATGCTCTTGATTACTATTTGCCGATGTAAGATTTAAAAGAGAGTACGTATTACTGAAGGTTGTAAAAAAAATACTAGCTAGTAGGTAAGTGAAAGGAACGCAACCAATAACAATTTTCGGAAGCATTCGCTTATCAGAGAGAATGACTCCAAAAAACCGTAAGCTTTGGGTCAGAATTTCGTAGGAAATTTCGACGGACTTTTGACTCACTTACGTGGGTTATAAGTTCATAATTGATTTATGAAGTTTTGACCCACCTAAATGGGTCAAAAGTCCTTTACGGACTTATGACCTACGGACTTATGACACTGCGCCTACTTGGATGCCTCCATGCTTCATCTGTCGATGAGCGCTATCCATTAGTAATTCCGCCAACCTTGAACCATTAGCAATAATTACTGGATGTTTCATTTCATAATCCAATTCCGACCTACCTAGCCTGCCACCTACCCTAAGTAACCCGTCTTTATCTATAATTGGTTTCAAACCTTGTATTGGACTCCTGTCCGGTATGTGCTTTCCCGCACTCAAGGCAGTTATCTCCTTGTTATAATTTTCTTGCTGATTTTTCCGTATCAGATATAACATAGCTCCCGCTTTCTCCTTTAGAGTAGGTGGTAAAACATCCTGTTGAACCCTACCTCTTTGAGATTTCCGTCTCTTTCCCCCTAATGTTTCCTTTAGTCGTTTTCTCCAATTAATCCAATTCTGTATGTACCTCCTGGCATAACTGAGAATATTTATCGCTTTTTCTAATGTTCCTACATATTCAATTAATGGAACACATTTTTTGGATCCTCTTAATCTTATCTGCAGTGGTTCTTCGAAGTATGACAGTGAAAATATCTTCATCTCCTTTTCCATCTCCTGATGAATCTCTTCCATAATTTTGCTCCTTGGCCACTCTGCTTGTTCCATTGTTATCCAACTAGGACCATGTAGCCATAAATTATTGTTTACCAAATCCTTTGGTAAAACTCCTCTTGTAAGTAGATCAGCTGGGTTCTCCTTGCCATCAATATGACGCCAGCATTTTATATCTGTATTTGATTGTATCGAAGCGACTCTGTTCGCAACATATGTTCTGAGATCTCTTGTCTCCTATCTTATCCAAAAATATGCAGGGCTAGAATCAAGCCACAGCACATACTCAGCGGTTGGCCATTCCATTGATTCGATAACTCCTTTTACCATTCTTGAAAGCAGCTCCGCTGCTGATAATTCCAATCGAGGAATAGTCACCATCTTTAATGGAGCTACTCTAGTTCTTGAAGTTAGTAACTTGCTTGTTATCATACCATTTACATCTTCAGCCCTAACGTATATCACCGCCCCTAATGCGGATTCACTGCTGTCAGAGAAACCATGAATTTGTATTTTTGAATAACTCCCCGTTCCCAACCACCTATCTATTTGGAATTTTTCCAAGTGTATAATTGAATTCCAAAATTCGATCCATTTGTTTTCTATATCTATGGGTGGTCTTTCATCCCAATTGATTTTTAATTTCCATAAGTCCTGAATTAATATCTTCCCGATAATTGTTACTGGTGATATATATCCATTTGGGTCATATAGCTGTGCTACATGACTAACAATTTTCCTTTTTGTTATTACACCTTCAAATTTTGGGTTCTTTACCGTAAAGGTAAACTTGTCTTCTTCTATCAACCATTTTAGTCCTAAAATAGTTGTGCCTTCCCCCTCTGAAAACAACATAGTTTTTTCAGTCTCAGAATCCATAGCTCTAACAACCGTCTGGCTGTTTGATTTCCATTTGCGCAATTCAAATTTTGCTGTTTTTAGTACAGTATCAATCTCCTTGGCTAAATTGATAGCTGATTTCTCCGTGTGAGATCCTGTCACACAATCGTCCATATAGAAGTCCTCTTCTATTGCTTTACAAGCGATTGGAAATTCTTCTTTTGCCATCCTAGCAGTTTCAATAACTGATCTAACTGCAACATATGGTGATGCTGTTAGACCGAAAGTGACTACTGTCAACCAATACTCCTGTAATCTTTGTTTAGAGTCCTCTCTCCAAAATATCCTTTGTAAATTCCATTGACTCCTGTCAAGCCCTACCTGATTAAACATCTTGCGAATATCTGCATATATTGCTACCTTATGTCTACGAAACCTCATAATAGTTTCATGCAAATCCTTTTGCAATTTTGGCCCGAGTAATTGAATGTCATTGAGTGACAATCCTTTGTCAGTTTTGCAACTTGCGTCATAAACAATCCTATTATCCTTTGGAATGCAATGATGCGGTATATAATACACCATTTCTCCTATTTGTGGTCTCTCCGTGACCAATTTCAGATGACCTATCTGAATTTCCTCCCTCATCTTTTCTACATAGATTCTTTTTATCTCCTGATGTTTTGCTAACCGCCTCTCTAAATATAAGAAACGTTTTAAAGCAATCTCCCTTGAACTTCCTAGTTCTTTAATGTCCTCATTTAACGGAATTTTAATAATGAATCTTCCTGACTCTTCTCGTGTATACGTTTTCATAAAGTGGTTTTCCACTAAAATTTCCTCTTCTGTCCATTGTGGACATGAATTGACTTGATCTTGTTATCAAAGTCTTTCCAATAGTTTATCCAACTGAGCTTCTTCCCTATATTGGATGCACGAAGTAGACTGGCCTGTCAAATCGTCCACCGGTTCTGATTGTGTTCCAAAAACAACAATCCCTACTAGCGTTTCTATTAGTGTCATTCCCCCTATATTCCTCTGTACAATGGACGTGACTATTTTAGCGAAAAACCCCACCCCGAAAAGAAGTTGAACTGGATTAGGTTTCCAATATTCTGGGTCCGCCCATGAAACGTTTGATGGATTATGAATCATTATAAATTCAATGCTACTGAAGGAATTGTAGCTACCCAGTTGCTTTCTTTAAGTAAAACCAAAAAACTTTCTTCCATGTCCTCATGGGTTTTTGACTTATACCACGGTAATAATTTTAATTTAATTTTTTGTTTATTCCCAAAGGAACATTGCTAATGCCTACCGCCTTCCTGGTGGTGAGCAATGTTGTTAATTTCAACTCCTGTATTAATTTATAACTTATATCGTTAAGTTCCGAACCAGTGTCCAATAACCCTCTTATCGGCCCATATTGAACCCCCCTTCTTCTATTCTTACTAAAATAGTTGGCATGAAGTTTGTTTTCCCTCCTGAAAATCCCCAAAAAATAAGAAAAAATAAAAATATGTTTTATAAAATTTATTGGTAATTTAAAATACTAATTAAGTATTTCCCCCTATCCCCTTATATTTTATTTAGTTTTATTTTTATTTTTATTTTTATTTTTACCTCCTGGCTTGAATTGTGGGGCTTAAGTGGTATTGGAATCGTTCCTGATCCTCTTCGCTCTGACTTCATCTAGTCAGGGCCTGCGCTTCCTAGCGATGTCCTTTTGGGCACTCTCCATCCTCAGATTAAGCACCGAAATTTGTTACTGTTTCACTGGACAGAGCATGCTGTTGTGTGCAGGATCCTTCTTGCATGCTTCCATCCTGCATTTGATTGCAGTACAGTTCTCCCTACGATGTCCTTTTCTTAGGCAGTTGGAACATATTTTCCTCCTGGAAACGAAATCCCTCCTTCCAAACAGGTTCAAGGCCTGGAACTCCGAACAGCGGAAAAGCGGATGGGAATCCGTTCCACATCCTTCACAAACACTAACTAACGTTTTGGGTACACCTCCCGTGTACGCTACTATTGGTTTCGTCATTTTCTGCCACACCTGTGGCTTGTACCTGCAACTCCTGCTGCTACCGGCCGGGCTGCTCCCAAAGCTCCTGCTTGTTTGTCTTCTTCTGTAGAAGTCCGACAAATCTTCGACGGTTGCCTCTTCTACTAATGACAGGAAAAGCTCATAAGCCTCTTCCCAAAGCTGAAGTAGTCGATCTGCTCTCAGCAGCATACCCTCCTTGGACGAAGTATTGGTAGTTTCCGACTTCGCATTTGCCAAGGCCCTTGAAATGGCTCTTTGCAGAGTGGCAAACTGCCTTATTCCTCCTCGCTCCTCCTGTTGACCCTCCTGCTGGCACACCTGTACTTGTTCGAGTTGGCACTCCTGTGCTTGATCTGGTTGGCACTCCTGTGCTTGCTCCTGCTCTTGATTCGGCAATTCTTGTGCCGCCTGCTTCTTTTTACCTTGTACAATGAAGAAAAAAAAATACTTCTTTTTATTTCATATATCCCTGGATAAATTTTCATTCTCTTAGAGAAGATTTATGCGAAATGTGTGTGTGTGTGTTACGTTGACAACGAAAATTAATTGTAACCTCTTATTATCTTATAAATTAATTCTTCCTAGACCATGCTATTCAGGTATTTAGAATTTTCTCATTTATTCCCCAGTCCTTCCAAGACTTTCAATACTTGTCCTCAAGTCCAATATTTGAATTTGTACTTCCTAGTACTTCCCCATACTTGTCCTCAAGTATTTTTTAAATATAGTTCTTCCTAGAACTTCTGTATACTTGTCCTCAAGTAATTTTTCCCAAATAGTTCTACCCTACCTGACCTGCCCTCAGGCAAATATTCCAAAATAGTTCTTCCTCGAACTTCCCTGACCTGTCCTCAGGCAAATATTCCAAAATAGTTCTTCCTAGAACTTCCCTGACCTGTCCTCAGGCAAATATTCCAAAATAGTTCTTCCTCGAACTTTCCTGACCTGTCCTCAGGCAAATATTCCAAAATAGTTCTTCCTAGAACTTCCCTGACCTGTCCTCAGGCAAATATTTGATTTAGTACTTCCTAGTACTTTCCTATACTCGTTCTCAAGTATTTTTCCATTTCTCTACCTAAATTAATAAAAGATTTAAATTCCTGCTTCCTAGCATAAGTTAATTTCTTCTTTTTAATCTGAATCCTTTCAGAAAAGAAATTAAATTTCCAAATTGCTTCCTAGCATAATTAAATTTTCCTGTTTTCTCTGAATCCGTTCAGAAGGAAAATTATTAAATCCGAATTGTTTGATAGCATAGTTTTAAAAGAAATAATTCTCCGATTTCCAAACATATTTCAATTCACCACTCCCTCTAAGATGACTGCGACGACGCACGTTATTGCTTACCTGACACACAAAAAAAAACTTTTAAAGATTTTCCCAAGCTTCCTAGCTATTTCCTAAATCCTCCTGGATTATCCCTTGCTTCCTAGCTATTTTTGAAATCCTCCCGGATATATGATCACTTCCTAGTGAAATTCTCCTGAATTTCCAAATTGCTTCCTAGCGTAATTAAATTTTCCTGTTTGCTCTGAATCCGTTCAGAAGGAAAACTATAAATTCCGAATTGCCTCCTAGCATAGTTTTAAACAAAAATCTTCCGAATTCCAAAACATATTTCCATTCCCACTCACTCTAAGATGACTGCGACGACGCACGTTATTGCTTACCTGACACACAAAAAAAAACTTTTAAAGATTTTCCCAAGCTTCCTAGCTATTTCCTAAATCCTCCTGGATTATCCCTTGCTTCCTAGCTATTTATGAAATCCTCCTGGATATGTAATCACTTCCTAGTGAAATTCTCCTGAATATATAATCACTTCCCAGTGAAATTCTCCTGAGTGTATGATCACTTCCTAGTGAAATTCTCCTGAATAATAATCAAAATTCCTCCGGGGAGATTTTTCTTTGTCCTCAAGGCAAAAATCATTTTATTCTAAACACTGACACTGTTTCATGCTTGCAGCAATACACTTCCCTACCTAAATTAAATAATAAAAATTAAAGTTGTAAATTCTGCTTCCTAGCATGAATTAATTTTTTGCTTAATCCGTTCAGAAGAGAAGTCAATATATCCCAATTGCTTCCTAGCTTTACATAAAAAATTTGTTATTTGCTTCCTAGCGCTGTTCATTCCGTGAACATAACGAAATTCTCCTGAATTCTGACAAAATTATACCTACTACACTGCCACTACACTTCTCAAGCTGACGGCGACGACGCGACGCACGCCATTGCTTGTTCTACACACACACACTTTACATAGTTGAATCACTGCAATATATTCACTAATTGTTATTGATTGTTGTTAAAATATTTCCATACCTCTTTTGGGCATTATTCTTCTTATATTTTTATTGTTTATATTTCTTTGTCCTTGTTGTTGTTTTTTCTTTATTATTATTTTTTCTCGATACTACGACCGCGCACTTTAAAATTCAATTCTGAACTGATAACTGAAGCAAATGCCAGTGCCAGAGGTATGATTTTTCCATTCCTTTTGCATTTGTATTCTCTCTTCTCTTTTGAGATCTGAGAATTTGCAACTGTGTGTGTGTCGACTTCAGCAACAGTTTGCATTTTGGTGGTTGTTTTTCTCTTTTTTTGTTTTTTATGTCTGCCACTGCCTGTGGTGGATGCGTAAATTTGTTCGAGAACATTCCGATTCCAGATGTTATTTTTCTGTTGGCTGCGCGCGCATGCTGCATGTATTGGAATTTTCCGTTGAAATTATTTCTCCTGAAATATTCTTTACAGATGTGTGTTATTGAGTACATATTTTGCATGTTCCTACATGATTATTCTCCGAAGATTTTTATGTGAGTTGGTTAGTCACCTATTTTGCATGTTCCTACATGATTATTCTCCGATTTGAATTTGTTTGCATGCTCCTGCGTGCTTTGTACAGTTTTAATAACCGTTTATATTTGCTGTGTGTGTCAATTCAGCAGATTGTCGTTGTTTATTAGGGTTTATTATTTACCTGCCTGTAAATCCAAAATACCAGAAATTAAACATTACTCTTTGCTCACTTTTTCGGAGCCTTAATGAATAAATGGAATCTCGTTTAAATATGGTCGTCACCATAAAACGTACAAAACCCAAAAAAAATTATATGGTGTTTGTAAGGCACCATTAGACGCAACGCAAAAAAAAATTATATGGTGGTTGTAAGGCACCATTAGACGCAACGCAAAAAAAAATTATATGGTGGTTGTGAGGCACCATTAGACGCAACGCAAAAAAAATATATGGTGGTTGTAAGGCACCATAAGACGCAACGCAAAAAAAAATTATATGGTGGTTGTAAGGCACCATAAGACGCAACGCAAAAAAAAATTATATGGTGGTTGTAAGGCACCATAAGACGCAACGCAAAAAAAAATTATATGGTGGTTGTAAGGCACCGTTAAAGCTGAAAAATGGTGTTTGTAAGGCACCAAAGAAATTTATTTATTTAGTGAAATATAAATATATTGTGTGGATGAGCTGCGCATATCCCTATGCGTAGTTTCTATCCACTTATACCTTGCACCTTCTCCTTTGCCTCCTGGCTTTGTCCTTGGCCTCCTGGTCTTGATGCACTTCACTAAAAAAAAATTTTCTTTTCACTCCGATTTTTTTTTTTTATAATCGCGACTCGAAGGACCATAATGTTTCAGTCCCTTTATTAAATAAAACACGGTACGACTTTTATTGTGGGAAAAATATTATTAAAAAACCCACATTTATTATCTCCGGTTTAAAAGGGTTGCAAAACATGACTTGTTCGTCTGATGGACAAAGCAAGACTAAAAACTCATATAAATTACATGTCAAAGAAAAGCAACAAAAAACGCTGATGTGCTGAATTCTCCTGAATTCTCTGATTTCAGTGCTGACATGAATGGCCAGTGTTGCCATTCGTAACAGACAGGTTAGAATCGGTGCAACGTAATTTTACTCGTTTCACATTAAAAGGTATTCAATGGCATGATTCTCAGAATATTCCTTTTTATGAGGATCGGGTATCACTTCTTCAAATGCAAACGCTGTCTCAAGGAAGGACCAACAATGATATAGTTTTCCTTCATCAACTTATAACAGGCGTCACAGATGCACCAGACCTTATTAGTGCTATCCTTTTTCACTATCGGGGAGGAGGTTATCACCTTCGTAGCACCGATTTAATTAAAGGCCCAAGACATAGGACCAATTACGGAATGCATGAGCCCTTGACAAGGATGAGTATGCTTTTGAATAATAATACAGATCTTATTGACTTTCATAGATATTAATAAGAATAAATTAAAGATTATGCTAAAAATCAGTGTTTTTGTTTATTAAACAAAAAAATCAAAAACAACAGAAACTGACTCTTTTTTATTTTTCTATTTTATTTTTGTTTTTACGAACTTGACAAGTGTCTTCTACACTCGTATTTACTTTTTTTCTTTGTTGTGCGAAATGTTTTTCAAATATCCTATAGTTCGACCTTCGTCTGTGTATTTTTGGTACAACCTCGATGTGTAGTGCACGACTCTGGCTACGCTAGCAAACAGTGAGTAATGGGGCGGCTTCGCCGCTCAAGGGGTTTTAACCCTCGATGTGAAGTGCATGACTCTGGCTACGCTAGCAAACAGCGAGTATATGAGTATTGGTACAACGAGGAACAAAATGACCATTCGGGCAAATGACCCTTCGGGCAAATGACCATTCGGGCTACGCTAGCAAACAGCGAGTATATGAGTATTGGTACAACGAGGAACAAAATGACCATTCGGGCAAATGACCCTTCGGGCAAATGACCATTCGGGCAAATGACCATTCGGGCAAGTTGATTCGGGTAATTGTCCATTCGGGCATGCTGATTCGGGCGTGCATTTTCGGGCAAATGGGCGGATACCGATTTACCAAATGTCGCTAATCTCAGTAATAGTTTTTAAAATAAGAAAAGTTTGCACACCTACTCCACTGAGTGATGAGAAGATCGATTTTGCTCTAAGGGGCCGTGTCTATAATAGCTATCATTGAAATGGATCCCGAAAAATGTTTGAATGGATATTTAACTCCAAGAATTTTTTTTTTACACAAAAAATTTCAATTCCACACTCATTTATTAATAAAACGTGTTTTTCCATTTTCCGGTTGTAAATTCGTTTTTTATTTGAACAGGTGATCATATTACGTCAAAAATTGAAATGTTTCAATTTTGTACAATTCCAAGGATTTGTATTTCAATTTCACACAATTCCCATGATAGAATTATTCCTGACAGAAATTTTCAATGATTGCTATAACCAACCTATGAGAAAAATTCCAATGATGTGTTTCAATGATGAAAATAGAGTGGCGCAACATTTCTTGAAGAACCAAGGTTAAGGCCTCAGTTATAGCTATCAGTAAAATCCATCAGTAAAAATTGAAACATCTGGAATCTGAAATTTTATACTGATGAGCGTTTATAGCAATCAGTAAAATTACTCAGGGACAATGTGTAAGTTCATAAACGCATCACTGCAGTCATGATGCACAATCATTCAAAGTCAAACGTTCGCAAACGCAGATTTTTTCATCATTTTTCTCGTCAACTGTTCACTATTGCAAAGTTGCGTAAGCTGATGCGCAAAATGTAAACAAAGAAGCATCACTGCTACAAACTGATTAGTTTTTGATTCCATATATTATTTTGCAAACATGGAGAAGGAAAACGAAAAGTAAGTATAATAATAGCAATTATATAAAAACTTAATATTTTTTGAAGATTCTTTTGTTTTTTTTCATCATTAATAAATAAAAGAAAAAAATGTGTTTTTTAACGTCAAATAAAATAATCGATCAGCATCGCATCAGCATCAGCTGCATAAGCATCAGCAGCGCAAAGTAAGCAGTGATGCGGAATCACTGCACAGAAATTTGGAGTTTGTGAAAAATTCAAAGTAGATTTCTCGAAACGTCTTCTAAAACAAAATTGTTGGAAAAATACTTAAAATTTTCCTTTTCAGTTGACATTTCGAAGGAATTAATGCAGGATTGAACTAAAAAATATCAATACATATTTAAATATTCGGTGCCCGACTACCGGTCAAAACTACAAAACCTTACTATACGTATACACCGTATTTTGCAATCATTGGCTTGCTGATATCGAAGTTTTAAGGTCCAGGTACGATGGTCAATCGTTAAACCGTTCAACGATCTTGGAAACAATTTTTAGTCCTCCAAAATTATCCTACAATGTCCCATGTAAGTTTCTGATTAACGAAATTTTAAGCATACATAGTTCCCGCATGTTTCTTCAAGCAACTCCTGATAATTCTTTCTTTTTCCATAAACATATAAATAAAATTGGTTCAATATATGCACCTATATTTTTTCTTTTTTATAGGTTGAAACAATATACTTCAAGATAGTGAAAAGTAAAAAATTTCAAACAAAATTACCGCTTCGTTTAATTTGGAAAATACACATCTTGTAATGCATTAAAGAGTTTTGAAAGCAGATGCTGCATTTCAATGGTTCATTTTGAACACTTTTTTCACTCTGGTCTGAGGATGATGCCGATTCGGCACATTCAAGTTCAATTTAGTTTGATAGGGAGCGAAGCGAGCAGAAAAAATTTTGGCCATAAGAGAATCAATTTGGGGTGCAATTGCTAGCAATTGTACCTACTCCGCGCGAATTTTTTAACTTTTCAGTTTTCACTAGGTATCTTTCTCAAAAAAAAAATGTATCATTTCAGGGCTTCCTTTTCTTTTATTTTCTTCAAACATCTATTCGGAATGTGGGATAATTTTCTTACAAAATACTTCCGAATGACCAAAAAGACAAATAAAACTTTAATTGGCGAAATTTTATTTTAAGAGAATAGAATAGGAAATATTTAAGCATATTATGTGTTATATGTCATAATCCACGTACAATCGTTATGCATCCCTGTCTTAAATTTTGTTTGAAATTTTTTACCAAAATTAATCAATTTGAAGGCAAATTGTGAACAACAGCACTAGGATCTTTTCTTAAACACTACTTGTTTATTACTTTGTAATTTTGTTTTACATATATTGCTTCTTAAATTATTTTGTTTACTTTCTGAACAATACCAATTAAAAAAGGACAAGTATTGTAAAAAAAACCTTTTCGTATCAAAAAGTATTCTTTTAAATGCAAAGCCAACTTTAAAAAGTCGGTCTTATTTCACTTTGAGAAAGAGAAATAAGGCCAATTTCTAGAAGTTGGTCTTATTTCGCTTGGCGTTATTACATACATTCATACTTGATGAACAAGTCAACATCCTGTTGGGCTTATAGAAATTCAGGAAAATGCAGATTTCAGTGTTAGAATTTTTGTTTAATTCGTTGATTTTTTGTTTTATTACAGTCATACTAAGTCTGTAAATCAATTGACTATTAACCACTTCCATAGCCTGACTGCCTGAGACATTATCTTTTAAAGGGAAAAACAGGTAAAGTTTGCCGATATTAAAATGCACTTAAAATTGTGATTTTTGCAACGATAAAGAGTGGCTGAGGAATACAAGGCGGCGCGATGCGTCTCTCCGCTTAGGTATGGGTTGACATAACGTTTGTCTTTATTGATAAACATAGAAACTTATGGATCAAAACAACTTTTAGTTCTATATATGAATGAGGGACTGACCATACGTCCGAAAATGTATGTATGTAATCCACTTCTAATGATAGACTTTTCAACGAAAAAGAAAAAAATGTCTACCTTTTTAGGCACACACAGCTTCCTATAGGTACCTACTACAAAATAAAAATAAAAATAATGATTTAAAATCGCTGAAGGTCTCTAAACAGAGTAAAATAATATCACATCCTTTCCAAAACTTTATTACCATATTCTGTTTTTCATCATAAATATCTACCTACAGTAGTTAGGTACCAAACCAAAAATGCTTTGGGTATTTTGTCATTTCAATTTTCAAATTTTCATCTGCATGTTATATAAAATGTTATTTTTGCAAAATATTACGGATATCTAATATATTTTTCAGTTTCAAAAACTGATGTGAATGTCCGCTGTCAATAATACCACTCAATGCCATTGGGAACTTAATTCAAACGTCATTTGTTTTTGAATTCCATTATATGAATAATAATTTTAGCCTTTCATTCTTGTTGATAGAAGAAACAAAAAACATTTCAAATACCAACGACCACAATTGATGTAAATATTTTCAACGATATGCTTGAAAAAAGTTGCTTGTGCTGACCCACTCTACTATGTGCCTTGCCAAATAACCTTTCAAGTATTTGTCTAGGTATGTTAAATTCGAAATAATTATGTAAGAAAGACTTACCACAACATCGTTTGTGTCCTTTGAAAATATAAGAAAAACATGAAAAAAGAAATATCATGTAAGGTCAGAATGCAGGTGTTTATGGAATCACTTGATTCTTTTCACTCGATTAACACAATTGTTTCACTTTTTTGCTTGTACTTTCTTCTTCTTAGGTTTTCCTTTTCACTTTTCTAAGGTTGCTGGCTTCAACTGAATCGAACGAATCATTCTAGACTCTGGTCAAAGTGACGGGTGTTTCAAAAATAACAATGTCAGGCATATGTATAGCGAAGGACAAGCACTTCGTTTAACCGGTATTCGCTTTTCAATAAACCAACGTTAGACAGGAAACGATCCTTATCAATAATTAAAATAAGCAAACTGTAAGCTAGCCACTCAACTCTGACCGAGCGGCGAGCACTTTATTCAATTTACGTTTAGCGTTGTTTAGTATTTTTGTTTGTAACACGCACACAACACGACAACATAACACAATGCCGATGGTCACTCAACTGTTAACTGAAACTGTATTTCTTATTACTCTGCAACAGCTTGATGCAGGTAAATTATACCAACATTAAACTGCTCAATAACTATGCCAAGGAACGCGCTTTCATTGGTAACAATACAATGCTCAACATCAACCTCAACACAACCGAACGCAACAACTATCGTCGTTGAACTGAATCTAACATATCGCGGGTTGTTCACACAACCATAACACTATGTTATTTGCCGTGATTTCGAAAATCCCTTAACCCAAACTAAAACAAGGACACAAGGAGCCAACCAGCCAACCCGACGTGATGTGGGGAAATTTGATTTTAGTCTTCGGGCTTCGGGGTGAATTTTATCTTGCAGACTTCTGAGTAGGAGAGAACTGAGAGCAATGTTGTATTATCCATGATGGCTTTGGTTTGCAGAAATGTTAAAAATGTTAGCTAGCACTGCTAGCAGCAACAGCATGCGATTTGCTACGAATTGCGAGAAGTTATTGAAAAAAGATAAAAATCAAATTTGAAAAATTAACTTTAAAGACAAAACATTAATCAAGTTAATGCTTTTAATGCTTATATTGGGTAGGAACTTGCTCGGACCAGTAAAGTATTTCTATCGCGCTCCCGCGGAAGCCGATATTTCTGATGATCCGGTTGATTTGAATATTCTAAAGGCTCAACTATAATGCATAAAGCGTAAAGAAAAGAAGGCCAAACCTACAACGTTTGCTAACTTAAGGAAATGTTCGTCCGGTTTTTTCATATTAGTTCACTTCAGCAATTATAGTTGGGTCTTAAGCCCTTACAAGGAGGATTATCCTGTAAGTTAGTAACCCTCGTCCTGAATAAACTATATCCTTCGAATCCAACTTGTGTGGTGAAGAAAAATCGACTTTAGTTTTGAATCAGCATCTGGGCTTTTAGAATTTTTCTGAGGAACAAAATAACCGTTACGAACTTGAAGAAAAAACTTTAAATATACATTATGTCCAGGAAGTGTTGTTCGTGAGTTTCTATGCAGTAACCCTGGTCTTAGGCTTTATGAATGAGAAGATTTATGTAACCTTGTGGACATTGCAATATGAGAATCGTATTCTTGTCAAGTAAAACTTCACAGTTGCAGTAAGGTGTATGTGGGTAGTACCCACCATGAACAATTATAAAATTCAATGTCATTATTGATACATAAGATCCTGGTGCGAGAAGCATTTAGATTTTAGAATTAAAACACGTTTTGCGAAATGTGAATCAGTCAGCTGATGACAATAGGTCTGTTCTATTACCCCCGTAAACTCTTAAATTCTCCCACTTATGTAAGTTCTGTCAATTTTTAAGAAGAAAAATATTTCCCCTATATCCCGATTTTACACACAAAAATTTCTTGCGGTAGAATTTGAAGGTTCTGTCAAACCAAAAGAAATACATTGAATTTACACGCAACATCTCATCATCACCCAGCAAATTTGAAATCTGTGGTATCGGCTCTTGTGAACCGTGCTCACAAAATTTGTGATCACGAACACCTTGAGCAAGAGTTGAAGCATGTAGATAACGCACTCGAAAAGAATGGATATAGCTCCAAAGAACATGGAAACCTAAACCCAGCTCACAAAACATTTGTACACCTCCAGAATTGGAAAAGAGGGCCTTTTTGCCCTACGTTAAAGGTGTAACGAATGGAATTGGACGAATACTACGGAAATATGACATAAAAACCATATTCAAACCACCAAAACAAAAATTCGTCAACTTTTAAGGTCACCTAAGGACAAAATTCCATTCCAGAGCCCTAGTGTTTACGCTGTTCCCTGTAGCTGTGGGTCTTCCTATATTGGAGAAACGAAAAGAAGTATAAAAACACGCCTTAACGAGCATTTAAAAGCGAAACAAAACAAAGCTGTTACAAAATCAGCAATTTGTGAACATTTGGTCTACAACGAGGATCACTTTATCGGGTTTGATCAAGCCAGATCGATCTCAAATGAAAAGTTGTATGTGCCTAGGATCGTTAGAGAAGCAATTGAAATTAAAAAAACATAAAAATTTCAATAGAGACTCTAGCTACAAACTATCGCCGACATGGGATCCTCTCATAAACAAAACAAAAGTGCATAAAACTAATACAGCTGCAGCCGATGTGGTGAGCTTTGCTTGCATTCAACAGCCAACAACAAATATACCACCCACAAGCGACCCAAGTGCAACAACATCTACGCACACCGGTACAATTTAAGAGCGAGAGCTAAAAAAGAAAACAAAAACTAAAACAACATCGATCAAACGTCAGTCTCATCCCGTGACCACGAAGCTTGAAATTTCTTCGAAACGTCGCGTCGGGAAAAGAAATTTGAAAATATTTCTAATATTTAACGCGGTAAGTTCCGAAAAAACCTAACTTATAATTATGAATATCGTCCGCGAAAATAAAAACCTTAAATCTTATATTGAATTTTGTTGACGTTTGATATAATTTTGTGTATGTATATGAGAATCCCAAAATTTCATCCCCACTCCTCGATTTTTGACACTTTTTGAAAAAACTCCCGAAAAAGTTAAAGAACCGACCTAATTATTGACCTTTTGGCAAAGAAAAGATGGTAGTGCACAACGGCAATAAAAGAGTATCAAAATTATATTTTTTCATTCTGGACTAATAAAAATATTAGTTTTCAAATAATTTATTAAACCTGACTTTCTTTCGTGAAACACCGTGGTCCTTCGAACCTGAAGAATTCAGCATTTGGATATGCCTTCCACAAGATCAAGTGCAAGAAAGATTAAAGACATTCCAATGAAACGTTACGACAAATCTGTTGGTTTTCCAATCACGAAAAGCGTATCTTGCATATCATTTCATCGCGGTGATGATGAATATGAAGGAACTGACGAATTAAATGAAATTTCTGGAAGCAATAGCCGTATTGTGAATGAAGAGATACGGAATCGAATCCAGACCGAAAAATCAGACGACGACGATTATGAAAATACACTTTTGGTGAAAGACAACACCAATGTGACAATTGTGAAGCTTTCTGAAGAGCTGTAGCATTTATCTTCTGAACTTTATAGGCTGAAATCAAAAGTTAAGCACGTGAAGAAGAATACGGATACTGCGATCATAAGAAATGAGATTCCTCACGTCAATAAAGTGGAACATACTAAAGAAATGACGAGTTCCTTTATGGCAAGGCAAACAAAAGTTTACCTACCGATATTTGGGGGAAACTCTGAAGACTGGATGCTTTTCAAGAACGAGTACATTCGAACTACAGAGATGTGCAAGTTCACAAGCAACGAAAATGTGACCCGACTTCGTGGATGGTATTAGATCACCCTTTATATCCCCCGAACCCCGATAGTGCTGACTCTTAGTATATATGTATAATATACTTTACTATAAAAACACTTGTTAAATTAAGTTTGACAATCGAACAATATTGAAGTTCGATATTTTTTGAGTTTTTCATTTCATTTTTCGATCATATTTTCTTGTTTAATAAACATCTTGTTAAATTTTGTTTGAAAAAGAATTTTCTTCTTATTTATTAAATTGGACTTGGACTTCCTGGAATAGCCATTCTAACAGGTTATGGGCCCAGAACCCCAACAATTATAATTAAAGAAATTAATTGAAAAATTACGTACTAACAGAAAATTCTAACAGTTGAAAGAAAATTTTTTCAAGATGGAAGAAAATGGAAGATCGATTTTCAAGAAGCTGAACAACAACAACTATCAAACTTGGAAATACAGGATGGAGCTTTTATTAATCAAAGTTATTGCTGATGCTGCACCTAATCCTGTTCTTGCTAGTTGGACCTTGAAAAATGGGAAAGCTCGTACCACAATCGGACTCGCAGTGGAAGATTCTCAACTGATGCATATTCGGAAATTGAAAACTTCTAGAGAATGCTGGGATGCTCTGAGGAAAGCACACGAGAAGTCAACACTCTCGAATAAGGTAATGTTGTTAAAGAAATTGTGTCGTATGCAGCTTCAGAACGGACAAACAATGGAAAATCACATTTGTGAAATGCTGGAAATTGTGGATCTTCTAATTGGCTTAGGCGAGCAATTAGCAGAACATCTTGTGGTTGCGTTTCTCTTAGGAAGTTTGCCAGACACTTGCAATTCTTTGTTGACTGCTCTTGAAGTTAGAAAAGACGAAGAGTTAACACTCGAATTAGTAAAGGAAAAGCTGATTCAAGAATATAAACATAAAACAGACAAATCTTCGAAAGGACCAGTTGAAGATGCTGCATTGAAGACTCAAAACTTTAAATTCAAGTGCTATTCTTGTGGAAGAACTGTGTAACGAAATAGGACTTAGGCAGCTCTACTCCTCGTAGACCACCCTTACAACCCCATATGTACAGGCATATGAGGCTGGTCCGGGCAGCAGGAGGTAGAGGGGTGTCCAGGCTCCGACTCCCTTTCGGCATGCTAGCAACCGGCTGGATGCTCGTCGGATGGGGTGAGTCCTTGGAGTCGAAGCTCTGGACGGCCGTTACGAAGAAGAAATTAGAATGAACGTATGTTACAGTGAAAAGGTAAGTTTATTTTAAAGGGTAAGTTATAGTAACAGGTAACAGTAACGGTTAGTTATGGTATGGTTAAGAGGTAAAGTTAAATTAAGTTAAGTATGTAATATACAAAAAAAAAAAAAACAGGTAAGATGATTATGAATTATAAACTTCGGTATCGTTTAAATATAAGGTGCATATGGATGTATAGCGACACATATATATATATTTATATATATAAATCCAGGTTTGTAGATACATATGTATGTCAATGTCAATGATATTAATTAATAATATTAAGATCAAAAAATTACCTCAAAAATCCGCCAAGGTGCACCTCGTTCAAATCTTGATGGTTATCTATTATTATAATATTTATATATTTATGGTTAGTATTTTAAGAAGTTTTTTATATATAGATATATATATACACCTACGCACACTCTTTTATACTTTAATAATTACATATACCTACATATGATTCTAATGATAATAATTAAAGAGACAAGAACAGAAATAGGTATATGGACAATTATAATTAATATATTTATTTTTTTTGTAATAGGATGTTTAAAGTGGTTAGAGCTGGTAAGTACAAATGTTATTATCTTCTTTTAGTCAAGGATATTGTTTTTTTTCAGTTAATAGGGTTTAGAATATGTTAGAGCATGTAAGTGACATTGGTTTTTCTTTTATTATTGTTGAATATTTTCTTTTTTTTTCTTTTCAGGGACTGGGATTCACACAGGAACACATAGTAAGTTTTTTTTTTTGTTTTTTTTTTTATTACACAGGAACACGGCAAGAATCACTTCTATGTTTTAATTGTTGAATATATTTTTTTTCAAGGATTCAAAAAATAGCTTTTTTTCACAGGACCACATAGGACATCACTGGTGAGTATTATATTGGTGTTCGTAATTGTTGAATATATTATTTTCTACTTTTTCTCTTCAGGGGCTGGGATTAAAACATCACTGGTTAGTATCCATTTCTTTTTGTAATTTATTGAATATTATTTTCTAGTTTTTTTCCTTTCAGGGGCTGGCTGGGATTTAAATAATAGTTTTGGAACACAATTCTATTCACATTTCATTTCGATTTTCAGTTTCTGATTTTTATTCACTTTTCTTTGGATTTGATTTGGTTTTGCTTCGTTAAAACTTCCGAAATCCTATTTGGGAAACTTTTTTTCTATCATTATCCAGAAATAAATTCACGACGCACAGTGGCCCGTTTAGGCTAAAGTCATTCCAAAATTCATTTTTTTCGTTGTTCCAGAATTCAAAATTTGTTGTTTCGCTGAATTAACAAATATTTGAAGTTCTTGAAACCGAAGTTTTTTTTTGAATTTTCCCAACGGTTTGGTTTTGAGAGGGGGTCAAAGTTGAACTTTTTTTTCAGTTTTAATAACAAACAATTTTTTTTTCTTTTTCTTGACTTTGAGAAGCTATATTACGAACGTGGGGAAAGAATTTTTGTTTTTTCTTTCTGAAATTAACAAATACGGTAAAATATATGTTTGGAAAAAATATTGCAAAAAAAAAAACAAAATGTCCATATATTTTTTTTTTTGACACCACTTTTTGTACCTTTTTCTGACTTTACATTGCATGGAAAAAAAAGCTTCAAAAAGCATTAAGCAAAACTCAACGCATAATGAAAGCTGAAGTATTTCTTAATATAATCCTGAAGAAATAATTTGCGCCAACTTGCCCCCAACTGAGCTAGAGCGATTTTATTAATCGATGGCAGGCACTTTTTTTCAATTTTCTGGTTTTTCAATGGCAAATTAATAAAATGTTTAAAACTGTAACTTTTGAACTAGTTGATATATCACCACAATTTTTTTTTTATTTCGAAGAAAATGTTCACGGCTAACAATATGATGAGTTTTAAATTTATTACATTTGCAGGGTGTTCCAGAATTTTCGAACAAAAAATTTTTTTTTTTCAAATTCAAAAAATTATCTGAAATGGGGAATGAATTCACCACAATTTTGTTTTTGATGACGGAAATATTTTAAAATACGATATGTCATAAATATTACATAAATCGGAGGCAATAAAAAAATTAAATTGAAGGGTTTATATTATATCCATAATAAAATATTAGCAGTTACTTTTGACTTAAGGAGATTAAATGTTCAGTGATTATTTATGTAGGTATTAATTTTTAATCGGATTAAATGTTTATTTTTTATTGCTCGATGTCATAAAATTTTAGGTAAAAAAAGTTTTTTTTTTAACTATGATTGACGGAAAAGTTTTAAATGAACTTACAGAAACAAAATCAACGCGGTCATGCCCAATATGCAAAAGGACACAAAAGAGTTTCAATAGCCAAGATGAATCCAATGCAAACATTGACGAACATAACTACCAATATGGAATATCTCCACTGCATGGTAGAATCAGATGCATGGAATTTATATTAAAACTTGCATATACACTTCGACAGGATGGAGAGGATTTCGGTGAATCGATTGGGATCAAAGAAGCACAAAAAAGAAGAAAGGAAAGGATACAAACGTGTTTCCGTGATCAGCTTGGACTCGATGTAGACAAACCAAAGCAGGGATCCGGAAATACTAATGATGGGAACACTTCGAGAAGATTTTTCGAGCAATCGGAGATAACAGCTCAAATAACTGGAGTAAACATAGAGGTTATTTCCAGGCTGAAAATAATACTTGATGTTTTGAACTGCAGGGAAGTTGTGAACGCAGTTAAATTTGGGGAGTATACTAAAGCAACAGCAGCTCTGTTTACTCAAAAGTATCCTGAAAAACAACTGACACCTACTCTTCACAAAATTTTGGCTCACAGTCAAGATATTATAGAGTATCAATCACTTCCCCTAGGAGAATTATCTGAAGAAGCCCAGGAGTCCAAAAATAAGGACTACAAAAGGTATAGATATCAAAATACCTGCAAAGTTTCGAGAATAAGGCAGAATGAAGACTTATACAACATGCTTGCAGCCTCATCTGATCCGCTTATTTCTTCTCTGAGGCACGTAAGGACCCAAAACGATATGAAAGCACTTTATTCTCCGGAAATGTTGAGTTTATTGAATATTACCACGGACCAAGATGATAGTTTTCAAGAAATCTAATGTTTATACGTACATTTCAACTTTTTTTATTGTATAATTTGCTGTTCAATTTGTTATTTATTATTATTCTAATGTCAATTTACAAAAAAAAAATTAAAAAAACTTTTTTCGCCACTGTTCCTCTAAAATCGGTGTTTTACTTTTTGCGCTACTGTTAAACGTCAATTCCTTTTGTTTTACGCCAGAAAATGAGTTTTCTTGTTTGTTTAATTCACATTTAATCATTTTTATCTCACTTAATATAACTAAGCTTTTTGACAGCTATTTCCGAAACACCCTGTAATGTTTTTATTTTGAAATTCACCAATTTCATAGCGTTGGGTGTAACCTTCAAAATAAAAAAAAAAATTGTGGAAATATCTCAACTCGTTTAGGAGCTATGATTTTTGGAACCAAAAAAGCCGAAACGGGCCACTGTGCGACGCTCGCTCTCCGAAAAAAAACAACATTCAAACAAAAAACAAAACAAAAAAAATAGCAACGACATACGACAAACAGTAAAAGATATTCTGATTCTGAACTGAATTCCAAATCTCTCATTTTTTTCTCATTGAGTTTGTTTACTTTTTTCATGACTACTTGATTGAAAAAAAAGAAGCTTGTTTTTTGTTTTAAAATGTTTTAGTGAACAGTGTTTTTTAAGTGTTGTATGGTATGCTATTGAAATTGTTATGACTTATGAGTAGGTACATGGTAAGTATGTTTGTTTTCTTTAATAAATTAGTGTAGGGTAAGTATTGCTTAGTGTAATGATTAGTGTCTTAGTGATTTGTTCTGCAGGTAAGTTAAGGTGTTGTATTATGTAAATATAATGTTGTGTAGTAGTGTTATCAAAACAGTTCCCCACAACTGGACACTTGAGGAAGAACTGCCCAAATAAGATGCAAGAACAAAGAAAAACCAACTTTAAAGCCAAGAAAACTGTGGAAACTTCGGAATCTGGTATGGGTGAGTGCAGTCAAAACAATATTGATTTATGTTTTAGTTCTTCTTTTTATATAATTTGCACCCACTCAAGGAACTTTTTATACCCTTATTATGCCAGAGACGCAGTGAGTGCATTAGGAAGAAAGGAAGGGGTGAGAAAGGCGCTGTCGGTGTACATTGGTCTTGAATTCCTGAACATTATAATGATTGGGAAAGACAGAGTGTGGAATGTTATGTATTTTCAATTAAGTATTGTGGTAACACCTTCATGGTTTCCTTTTCGTGTTGCTTTTGCTTGTCAATCTGACATACACTTCCATTTTCTTTCTTTTTGCTCTGACCTCCAACCAACGAAGACGTGTCCTCTTATAGATTAATAAACTATTGAATTAATACTGAATTATATATTTACCTACATTTATTAATAAAAGATATAATAGTTGGCGACGAGGAAAACTCATTAAGTCCGCGTGAAAAAAGTCAAAAAGTTTTAGTTTATAACTAAGTCGTCAAAGAAAAAACAAACAAAAAAAGTGGTTGGAGGTTAAGGCACGTGCAGTAGAACATGGCACCATTAGTCGGGAACATTGAGCCATTTTTACAGGGAGGAAATTTTAAAGCCTACGAAGACAGGCTTCGTCAATTTTTTTTAATTAATAAATTACCCGAGGAGGCTCGCACACCATTGCTTATCACAGTAATTGGTGCTGAGATTTACGAGATTCTCATGTCTCTCATAGTCCCAGACCTACCGAGTACGAAGGACTTCGAGACTATTATTAAATTGCTCCGGGCACATTTTGCGCCGGCTGAAAATAAAAGAGCAGAAAGGTACAAGTTCTACAAGGCGTGCCAAGAGGAAGGAAAACCGATCGGAGATTATATAATCCGTCTGAAGTCGCTCGTACAAACCTGTCAGTTTGGAGACTTTCTGGACAAAGAAAGAGTAACGCCACGGATATCAGCAACGTGTCAAGTTACAAGTCGTGCATCTTGGATGATGTCTTAACAGATCGATTTATTTTTGGTCTTCGCAACGAAAAAATCCAGTTGTGTCTTCTCAATGATGATAGTTGCGATTTTGAAAAGTGTTGTCAAAAGACTTTGAACATGGAAGCTTCAGAAAAAGTATCAAAAAATATGCACCCTCATTCGCTACATGCTATTTCATCAGGCCACGTTATGAACCGCTATTCAAAAAAACAAAGCACCGCCAAGGATTCCAAGCATCAGGCCAGTCAAAAAAATTACGTGTCTAACCCAAAATGGAAAAAACCGTCGTCGAATAAGGTCCCAAACCAAATGTCAGAAAGGAAGAGATGTCATAGATGTAGCCGAGATCACCATGAGATGAATTGTCCCGCCAAACAATGGGAATGTTTTTCATGTGGGAGAGTCGGACACACGTCTCTCGTGTGTAGAAACAACAAGTCAATCAAAGTCATTCACAGCGTTCAAGAAGAGCAGAAGAAGCAGTCAGTGTTCAGCATAGTAAAAATAATCGGTATCAACGTCGAGATGGAGGTCGATACAGGGGCTACAGAGTCTGTTATGAGTGAAAAGGAGTACAGAGAAAAATTAAGTAGTTTTTTCGTTTTACAAAAATTTCAGAATAAACTTTGTACAGTTACAGATAGTCCTATTATGGAAATCGGTATGGTGAAGGTTCCGGTTGCGTTCAAAGGTAGAGAGCATCTTTTGAACCTTATAATAATTATCGAAGGTGATAAACCGTCAAAAAGCATTATGGGTCGTTCTTGGATTGATTTTTTGTTTCCGAGCTGGAGAAACGTTTTTTGTGTTGAGGCAATAAACCAAGTAAGTTGCAGCAAATATTTAGTTAATGAGATAGAAAAAACTTTTCCGGGTATTATCTACAACACTATATTAAATACACCAATTGTCGGGTATGAGGCGGATATTGTGCTAAAAGAAGACCAAACATCGATTTTTCACTCAGCGTATAGTGTGCCATATAGGTTAAGGGAAATTGTAAATAATGAACTGAATAGGTTGGTAAATGAAAGGATTATAGTACCGGTTACTCAAAGTCGTTGGGCCAGCCCAATTGTGATTGTTCCAAAGGCAAATGGCAGCTTTCGCATTTGTGTCGATTGTCGAGTCACCATCAACAAATGCATCGAAATGGTCCACTATAATTTTCCGAAAATCGAAGACATTTTTGCTTAGCTCGCTGGCTGTAGAGTTTTTTGTGTAGTGGATTTAACCGGCGCTTACCAGCAATTGAAAGTTTCAGAAAAATCTCGTGAGATTTTTGTGATTAATACGCTAAAGGGTCTTTTCGCTTGCACAAGATTAATGCTTGGAGTTAGTTCGGCTCCGGCTACTTTCCAGTCCGTTATGGATAGAGTTTTAGCAAATTTAAAATTTGTTTTTTGCTATTTAGACGATATTATTATTGGTGGTATTGATGAGGAAGACTGTCAAAGAAATCTGTTAGAAGTGCTTAGCCGTTTGACTTTTGAGTCATCATAATGTAAGAATAAATTTAGGAAAGTCAAATTTTTTACAAAAGATCGTGAAATATTTAGGTCATTCAATTTCACAACAAGGAGTTTGTCCAAATGAAGAAAAAGTCAAAGCCATTGTAGAAGCTCCATCACCTAAAAATGTTGTCGAGTTACAGTCGTATCTCGGTCTGCTTAATTATTATGGAAGATTTTTGCCAAATTTAGCAACAACTCTGGCTCCGTTGTACAGCTTTCTAAAGAAAAATTCAGTTTTTGTTTGGTCTGAGCTGTGCTCGGAAGCTTTTAAGAAAAGTAAAGACCTCTTACTTCATAATAATATTCTTGCGTTATATGATCCTTCTAAACCAATTATAGTTGCTACGGATGCCAGTCCATATGGGGTAGGTGCAGTCTTGTCGCACGAGATTGAAGGTGTTAAAACCCGTTCTCTTCGCGTCAAGTAGTTTGAGTCCAGCTGAACGTAATTACTCTCAATTGCACAGAGAAGCTCTTGCAATTGTGTTTGCTTTGCAAAAGTTTCATAATTATATATATGGACAAGAGTTTGCACTCTATACAGATCAGATCATCAAGCCTTGAAGGAGATATTTAATCCAAAAAAAGGCACAACCCCAGTAGCTGCAGCTCGTCTGCAAAGGTGATCAATATTACTCTCCATGTACAAATATAAAATTTCATACCGTCGTCGTAGTTCCCAAATGTGTCACGCAGATGCTCTTTCGCGTCTTCCGCTTCCTGATAGATCAGAGATTGAAGAGTCACCCATTAATTTTTTTCAGTCCGAAGAACCATTTATAGATTTTAAAACAGTTTTGGAACACTACAATCACGATACGGTGTTACAGTCAGTTCATGAGTCATTACTAAAGGCATGGCTGAGGCCTATAAAAGACGAATTAATGCCTTACTATCTCAAGAGAAATAGTTTGTCTACGGACAATGGATGTGTTTTTTATGTTGACCGTATAACAATTCCCAAATGTCTCCGGGATAGAGTTTTGAATATGCTTCACGATAATCATGCTGGTATTGTTAGTATGAAGAGATTAGCCAGGTCTTATAAAAGTGGTGGCCTTTATGTGATAAAGACATTGAAAACAAAGTAAAAAGTTGTCATGTTTGTGATCAAACTCAGAATGTAAGGAAAGAAACTGTTACAACAAATTGGCAAGAAACTTCATATCCCTTCCCAAGGATTCACGTCAATTTTTTTTCATTTTAAAGGGAAAATGTTTTTTATTTTAGTTGATTCTTACAGTAAATTTTGTGAAATTAAAATAATGAATTCTTAGCGAATTTTTTTCGACTTACGGTCTTCCCGGGAAAATAGTCTCGGATAATGGACCACCGCCGTTTAATTCCTTTGTGTTTAATAAATTTTGTCAGTGTAAATGTATTCAGCTAGTACATTCTCCGCCCTATCACCCGGCATCTAACGGATTAGCAGAACGCGGTGTACAAAGTGCCAAAAAAGTTTTGAAGCGTTTTTGTCTAGACCACGGTAATAATTTATCAATTCAAGAACAGATTTTCAAGTACTTACATCATAATCGCAATACTATGTGCTCATCTACCTCGAAAACGCCATCGGAAATGCTTTTCTCGTATAAACCGAAAATTATGTTAGATAGTATTAAGATGAATGATAATTTGAAGAAAATATGTAGTTTTGAAAATTCTGAAGTTCCTACTGTTAAAAATTGTAATGCTAATCAAGTTCAAAAATATGATTCTGTTTTTGTAGAGGGAGAAGAGGTTATGTATCAGTATCACCTGCTAAAATTGTAAAGATAATAAGTAAGCTAACTTATTTGGCAAACATTAACACCAACATCCGCTTACTTCATCAAAACCATTTGCGAAAAAAATATTTGAAGGATAGTATTTATTTACGAACAAAAACAATTAATGCGAATGATAAAAATTGTAATATAGAATCTAATTGCGACAAAATTAAAAAAGAAAATTTTAATTTGCAAAAAGAATCCGGTTCAGGAGTCCTAAAAGCAACATTAAGAAGGTCGCAAAGAATTAAGAAAAAGCCTAAACGTTTTACATTTTCGATTTATGATAAGTTAAAACATAAGTAAGTTGGTTACATACCTTGTAAAGGCTTAAGCAAAAAGGGGGAAAGTTGTTATGTATTTTCAATTAAGTATTGTGGTAACACCTTCATGGTTTCCTTTTTCGGAACACTTTCTTTTCGTGTTGCTTGTCAATCTGACATACACTTCCATTTTCTTTCTTTTTGCTCTGACCTCCAACCAACGAAGACGTGTCCTCTTATAGATTAATAAACTATTGAATTAATACTGAATTATATATTTACCTACATTTATTAATAAAAGATATAATATGGAAGAGAGTTCCACATTCGAGTAGTACGGCTAAGGAACGATTCTCTATACTTTAGCGTACGTCCGAAGTTGGGCTCGAGGGTGAACGGATGGGCATTCCTAGAAGCGCGAGTATTACGGGTGAATTTCTTGAGGGGAGGAATGCAACTGGCTATTTCTCTAGAGCACTTACCGTAGAAGTAACGGTAGAATAAAAAGAGACATGAAACGTTACGACGGTGATCTAATGATTGGAATGACTCAGTCTCAGTGATGTCTCTGTCACCGATCATTCGTAGGGCTCTTTTTTGTATACCGTCCAAGAGGCATAAGTATGTTACTGGAGCACCAGCCCAGAGATGGGAATTGTACTCAAGCTTGGACGGATATAAGTCTCGTAAATAATAGCCTGATCAGACGAGGAGAAAAATTTCTTGCATTGCCTTAAGAAACCTAAACATCTTGCGGCATTTTTGGCGACATCGCATATGTGCTCGTTCCACAAGAGGTGGTCTGTGATGCACATACCGAGAATCTCGAGATGTTCAGTCTCATTGATGCAAGTGCCACTCATCATGGACAGTGGCAAGGAGGCTATGTCACGCTTTGACGATACAAGACAGCATTGTCTTTTCGAAGCATTAAACTCTACGCGATTTTGTGTTCCCCATTGTACAATGCTGTTTAGGTCAGAGTTTAGTGAGCTTATCATATTTTGCCGTTGCAGTTCCACATCCGAAGAGGAGGGATGTGAGTCTGGAAACGAATAAGAAAAGCTAAGGGTACTATCGTCAGCGAAACAATGTATTGGATTAGAAGTTACAGACAAGAGATCATTGATGAAAATGAGGAAGAGGGTCGGAGACAAAACGGAGCCCTGGGGCACACCAGCATTTATGTTGTGGGTTTCAGACTTGAATCCGTCCAGTACAACTTATATTGAACGGTTCGAAAGAAAATTTCTAATCCAACGAAGGAGGGATTCGTCGAAACCGAAAGCACGCATTTTCGATAAAAGAGCAAGATGCCAGACTTTATCAAATGCCTTTGAAATATCAAGTGCAACAATCTTTACTTTCTCCAAAACGATGTAAAGATTTTTTCCACTGTTCGGTGAGATAAACCATCAGATCACCAGTGGACCTGTTGCTGCGAAAGCCGTCATTAAGAAGCTTTCGGTCTTCGAGATATTTCTTGAGCTGATAGTTTATCAGCGTTTCCATGACCTTAGAAAGAAGGGACGTTAGTGCAATCGGTCGATAATTGGAGGAAGAAGAAGATTCGCCTTTTTTTGGGATTGGCTGGACAAATGCGGTTTTCCAACTGCTCGGAATGAGCCCAGAAGAATAGGATAGATAGAAAAGCTTACGCAAGGGTTTTGCATGGAAGAACACCTCTTCAGAACAATAGCGGGAATACCATCCGGACCAGCGGATTTATGTATGTTGAGATCCCTTAGGACTCTCGCCACAGCACGAGTGCGGAAGAAGATTTGTCCCATGGAATCATTGACGCGCTCAAGGACAGGCGGAGTCATGGCACTCTCTGGAAGCGAGAAGTTGGCGGCGAACTGCCTAGCAAAAAGGTTAGCTTTCGCGAGAGAGCTAATAGCTGGAGTGTCATTGTCAACGAGCGTTGGGACCGAGGAAGAAGAAGAATTCTTCATATTTTTAACAAATGACCAAAAATTCTTACTGCCTTTGGGACATTGCAGTGTTTTTTGCCTTAATTTTTGGTCGTGCAAAAATTTTGTCCGTCGAATATGGGCATTGCAGGCCTTCCTGGCTTGTTTAAACTTGTTCCGGTTTTCCTCAGTTGGGTTGGCTCTAAAACACCGGAACTTTACTTCTTTATCCCTGATGTTATCACAGCTTACAGCTTGAATCAAACCATGACTTTTCCTTAGGAAATAAAATAAAATCGATTATGCATGGTACATTGATTCAGCCGCTACATGTCATATGTGCAATGATGATAAGTTTTTTAGAAATTTAAATAGAAAGACTGGCGATTGCATTTATTTAGCAAATGGGAACAAAATCGAAGCAAATGGTTCTGGTATATTGCATTGTCAAAATAGAGCAATCAATGTCAAGAATGTTCTCTATGTTCCTGAGCTAGATGGAAATTAGCTTTATGTTAGAAAAATGGTCGAAGGTGGTTGGCAAGTTCTATTTAAAGGTGAGGTTTGTGAACTATCATATAATGGTAAAATATATGCAACGGCTAGTTTATATAAGAACCTTTATAAGCTGAATGAAGGCATTCATGCAAAGAAGGTAACACATTGAAAAGGAATGTGTTCACACTTTTCATCGCCGATTTGGTCATCGGGATTTAAACTCGATAAGAGAAGCGATACAAAAGAATCTCATTACTGGAGTTGAACTCATTAAATGTACTTGTCTTGATCATTGTGATTCTTGCTTGAGAGGTAAAATGGTAAGACCAAAAGAAGCCACAAACAGATCTGAAAAGGTCTTGGATCTTGTTCACGCAGATCTATGTGGACCCCTGAGAGAAACAACTCCAAGTGGAAACAAATATTTCTTAACAATGATTGACGACTACAGTAGGTACTGTACTGTTTACTTTTTGAAAGAAAAGAGTGAATCTATGGAGAAAATAGTAGAGTTTATACACCAAACTGAAAATTGTTTTGAAAGACCAATGAAAATACTAAGAACTGACAGAGGTGGAGAATTCACTAGCGTAAAGTTGAAAGATTTTCTTAAATGTAAAGGTATTAAGCAGCAGTTAACAGCCCCTTATAGTCCACAGCAGAATGGTGTAGCTGAGCGAAAGAACCGGAGTCTAATGGAAATGACACGGTGCATGCTCATACAATCTGGACTGGACAGGAAATTTTGGGCAGAAGCTTTAAATACTGCTAATTATTTACAAAATAGACTACCATCAAAAGCTATATTGAAAACACTTTATGAACTGTATTTTCAAAAACAACCAATTATGACTCATATAAAACCCTTTGGTTGCATGGCATATCATTATGTTATCAAGAAACTTCGACATAAAATGGAAGATGTATCAAAGAAATATGTACTGGTAGGATTCTGTGATGAATCAAAGGCATATAGACTGTTGGATACAAGAACAGCGAAGATAATTAAGTCCAGAGATGTCAAGTTTAATGAAGAAATGAATGCCAACTTAAGGAAATTACCTGATGTGACGAATTATAAAGAAGATGATATTTTTGAAATCAACCTTTTTACCAGCAAAATCCAAGGAAACGACAACTTAAGAACTCACGCGATTGAAAATGAAGATAATGTTGAAGATAGAAATAACGTTGATTGTGAAGAACACTTATCCAGAAGATGGAAGCATTTATTATTCTGAAGAAGATTGCATCGAATCTGAAGATAATGTTAGAAAATCAACAAGAACCAACAAAGGCGTACCTCCAAAAAGATATGGCTATAAAACAACTTACATGGATGAACCCACAACTTATAAGGAAGCATTGGAAAATTCGGATAGTGCGCAAGGGAGTTCCATGGAAGAAGAACTACAGGCTATGCAAGGAAACAATACTTGGGAGTTGGTGGAGTTACCTAAAGGTAGAAAGGCCATAAGCTGTAAATGGATATTCAAGATCAAAACATTAGCTGATGAATCAAGAAGATACAAGGCAAGACTTGTTGCAAAAGGTTTCTCGCAGAAATATGGTCAGGACTACGACCAGGTGTTTGCCCCAGTGGTGAAGCAGACGACTCTACGAACCCTTTTAGCGATTGCATCAATTAATGACATGACAGTTCAACACAACGGTAACCTAGAAAATGAAATTTATTTGAAACAACCTCCAAGATTTGTACAAAGTGGAAATGAAAATTTAGTATGTATGGTCTCAAACAATCAGCGAGATGTTGGAATCAAAAGATAAATTTGATCCTAATTGACTTTGGATTCAGAAGGGGTAAAGCTGATAGTTGTTTGTATGTTAAAGGCAATGGTAGCAAAATTATTTATATACTTACTTATGTTGATGATATCCTGGTTATTTCAAAAGAACAAAATTTAATTTTAGAGACAATTGCAGAAATTAGAAAACATTTTGAAATTACTGACATGGGACATTTGAAGTTATATCTTGGAATTCAAATTGAAAAGAGAAATGGAAAATATTACATGCACCAAGAAAAATACATAGAGAAAATACTCGATACCTTCAATATGTCAGATGCGAAGACATCCAAAATACCTTTGGATTCTGGATATTTCAAACACTCAACAACGATGATAAGCTTTTAGATGACAATGAAATTTATCGAAAAGCTATTGGATCACTTCTTTACTTATCGGGAAATACAAGGCCGGATATAGCAGCAGCTGTTTCAATTCTTAGCAGAAAAGTATCTTGTCCTACGCAGTGTGATTGGAACGAAGTTAAACGCATTCTGAGGTACTTGAAAGGAACTAAACAGCTACAACTTTGTGTTGGATGCGAGAAAGAATCAAGACTTGTTGGATATGCCGATGCAGATTGGGCTTCAGACGTTAAAGGACGAAAATCCACCAGCGGATATTTATTTATATTTGGAGAAGCTACAATCAGTTACGCAAGTAAAAAGCAAGGATTGATTGCACTATCATCAACTGAAGCGGAGCTTGTTGCCTTAGCAGAAGCAACTCAGGAATTTAGTTGGCTGAGAACATTACTTGAAGACCTACAAGTTGAATTAGATGATGTTACAATATTCGAAGACAATCAAAGTTGTTTGAAATTACTGGATTCAGAGAAGATAAAACCTCGAACTAAACTGTTAGAGTGGTATACCTGTAATGTGCATATGTATAACAGTTTATAACACATCTATACGAACTACCTTTATTCTTATTAAATAGAGTAGTCTGCTCTCATCACACAAAGCATAAAGATCGTCTTTTATTAATATGGTGTCAGGTGTTTAAAAAAAATATATATATATATGTATATATATTAAAAAACATATATTATTATATTATATTATTAAAATGCCGGATGAAGAAGATAAAATTAAAATTATTCACAATAACATTAAACAAGTCGGTGTTGACAGTGGTTCTTTACGCGCACTTGACTTAAAATCGTCAAACTTAACATCGTCGTGGAAAATTTGGAAGAAACAGTTTAAAATATTTCTTGCCGCGAGTGATCTTCTGGAAGCGATAGACTCCAGAAAAAACTCTCTTCTGCTTCATCATATTGGTCCAGATTCCTTTGATATCTTTGATTCCTTCGATGTGAACGAGGAAACAACGAAGCATGAAGATTTGATTAAAAAGTTTGACACATATTTTTTACCTAAGTGTAATATCATAATGGAACGGTTTAATTTTTTTTTCCGTCGTCAAAACTCAACAGAGTCAATTGATGAATTTTTAACGGGACTAAAGAACTTAAGCAAAACGTGTTCATTTGGTGATTTGAAAAATGAATTAGTCAGAGATCTATTCATATGTGGTTTGAATCAAAATCATCAATTTATCCGGGAAAAACTTTTAAACGAATCCAAGAAAGATCTCGACGAAATTTACCAAATGGCTAAATCATTGGAAATAGCAAAGCAGCAGTCAAAAGAGTTCATCCAGGGGAATAATGTAGACGAGAAGACAGAAGGCAAAAATGAATTTATTGGTAGCATTCGATAAAAGGGGAGACAGCAACACTCAAGCAATCAGAAAGTAGGAGACAGCAATTATTATGGTCGATCGAGACAAGGGACAAGCTATTCAAGTAGAGGAATCAACAATAATCCAAAGCCGAACTATGCATGCGGAAGGTATGGTGAACGGCATTTTGGGAAATGTCCAGCGTGGAGAGCAACTTGTCATCAATGTAATGGAAAAAATCACTTTGCAAAAATGTGCATGACTAAAAATAGGATGAAGAAAAGAGTCGGAAACATAGAAGCCGAAGAAACGTCTTTGCTATCATTTGATGAGGAAGAAGAAGAAGACCTTTTCATTGGAAAATTAACTACCTCTACAGCATGCAGTAATACGAATATGTGGAATGAGAAAATAAAAATTAATAATAAAATTGTAGTAGCACAAATTGATACAGGTGCAGAAGGTAATATTATGTCTATTGAAAATTTTAAAATGTTAAATTTGGATACAAAATTGATTAAAGAAACTAAAATTAATTTGTTAACATTTTCGGGAAAAAAACTTAAAGTCATTTGCAAATGTAAATTGAACTGTAATTTTGAAAACAAAGATATTTTTCTTGATTTTTATATATTGGATATGAATTGTAAAACTATAATTGGACGATTCGAGTATTAAATTGAATTTAATTGCTACAGAAAGAAAGAATATTAATATTGTAAATGGTACTTAACAACAAGAAATAAATATTACAAAAGAATTAATTTTTGAAAAGTACAAAGAGGTCTTTAGTGGTTTGGGTTGTTTAAAAAACAAATGTAATTTGGTTTTGAAAGAAAATGTTTCACCGGTCGTAGAGCCACCAAGAAAATTACCATTCGATTTAAAAAACGAGCTCAAGGCAGAGCTATTGCAACACAATGAGTGAACTCAATTGTTTTGGTGCGAAAAAGTAATGGGAGTCTACGAGTTTGTTTGGACCCAAGACACTTAAATAAGGTAATAATGCGCACACATTTTCCTTTTACAGACATTGACGAAGTTAACTCTCGTCTGTCAAATGCAAAGTATTTCAGTAGCTTGGATGCTAATATGTAGTGGTTTCTGGATGATTCCGTTGGAAGAAGAATCCTCAAAGCTTTGTACGTTTAACACGTTTAAAGATTACCCTTTTGAATCAATGCGGCTCCTGAAATTTTTCATGGTGAGATGATTAAATATTTTTCGCATATACCAAATGTCATTATTTATATAGATGATTTTTTAATTTACGGTGCTCCGAAATAAGAACATGATAGAAGTTTAAGATTGGTTCTTGAGAAAGCTCAGGAAATAGGACTTAAATTTAATAAAATGAAATCTTGCATTTCAGTAAGAGAAATAAAATATTTAGGCCATGTTTTTAATGAAATTGGGGTTCGTCCTGATGAAAGTAAAATTGAAGCTATAGTAAAAATGCCTCGTCCTAACTCTGTCAAAGATCTACAACGTTTGTTGGGTATGGTGAAATATTTGAGTTCATTTATCAAAGAGCTAGCAATAAACAATGAAAACTTAAGACAATTACTAAAAAAAGAAGTTGAACGGCATTGGGATGATAGACATTAAAAAGAGTTTATTAAACTAAAAGAAATGATTTCAAAAGCTCCTGTTTTAGCTTATTTTGATTATAGAAAAGCAATCAAGCTTTCTACCGATGCGTCAAAATCTGCAGTTGGGGCTGTTATACAACAAGATAATAGACCCGTTGCCTATGCATCAGCTACTTTAACTGTTAGCCAACAAAATTATGCTCAAATTGAGAAGGAATTATTTGTCATTCTCTTTGGTTGTACTCGTTTTCATAAGTATCTTTTTGGAAGAGAGGTTTTGGTTGAAACAGTCCACAAACCACTTATACCCTTGTTTGAGAAGCCCCTATACCAGGTGCCTATGCGTTTGCAAAGAATGATGCTTAAATTACAGGCATATAATTTAAAAGTAACTTATAAGCCAGGAAAAGAAATGGCCATTGCTGACACTTTACCAAGGGCAGCTTTAAAAACAAAAGCATTAGAACAATTTGATAAGGAAACAGAAATACATAGTAATTTAATTACGATATTATTACCAATTAGTGAAGAAAAATTAAATAAAATACGGGAAGAAACGAAATTAGACAAAACTTTAGTTAAACTAGAGGAATATTACAAAAGTGGATGGCCATATGTGAAAAAGAAAGTGGATGATTTAGTTATGCCCTATTATAAATTAAAAATGAAATTAATGTGAATGATGGCATAGTTTTTACGAACAATCGGGTTGTTATTCCCAAAACAATGCGTGCGGAAACGTTGGGCTTAATGCATGACGGTCACATGGGTTATAAAAAATGCATTAGTTTAGCAAAATCGTTAGTTTATTAGCCTAATATGAATGCAGAAATTCAAAATTTAGTAGAAAATTGCGAAATATGTTTAAAATATAAAATTTCTAATCCGAAGGAACCGTTAATTCCTCATGAAATAATACAATTTTCGTGGCAAAAGATTGGAATAGATCTTTTTGAATTTGAAAAGAAAACGTACATGCTTGTTGTTGACTATTACTCTAAATTTATAGAGATTTCGCATTTAACTACTGGTTTTTCAAGCAAAAAATTAATAATAGAACTAAAGTCGATACTATCTAGACATGGCATTCCAAAAATCCTTGTAAGTGACAATGGCCCACCTTTTTCATCATCAGAATTCAGTGCGTTTTGCAAAAGTTGGGATATTAAGCATGTAACAAGCAGCCCGTACAGACCCAGATCGAATGGTTTGGCTGAGAGATCAATCCAAACTATTAAGCGATTGTTAAAAAAATGCATTGAAAGTGGTTCTGATCCATATATAGCTTTGTTAAATTATAGGGCTACTCCAAACTTTACATCATATTCACCAGCAGAATTATTAATGAATCGGAAACTTAAAACAAAGATTCCAATCCAACCCATATTGAAAAGTTAAGACCTATACAAATAAATGAGAAAAATGTTAAATTAGCTTTTGAAAATAATGATGAGAAAATGAAGATGTATTATAACCGCTCAACAAAACCCTTGATAGAATTAAAAGAGAAGGGAAAAAAAATTCCTAAATCAGTTTGGTACCCAGGTGTTGTTTTAGAGAAATGCTCTGAACCCAGATCGTATTTGATTCAAGATAAGTACAATCAAATATATCGACGCAATAGACAACAATTGAGAAAGCTTTATAGTTCACCGAAAAAACCGTTCGAAAGTAGTCCATCAAGTGATAGTTCAGCTTTGAGCCCGGAATTTTGCTACGATGGTAATAATAATGATTTGGTTTCGGATCCTATAAATAAGAAAACTGGTACTTCTAGATTTGGAAGAAAACTACGACAACCTGACCGCCTAACATACGAAAACTAAATTACATTTGTCTTTCCTACCTCTTGTTATATTATAGTATTATTATGATAGTATCTAATATTATATAATTTTCCTCAATGTTATTTTAATTTTTATATCTACTATTATAATTTTTACTATTACTCAAAGCAACTTAATATTGCACTATACTTTTTGAAAATAAACATACATTATAATTAACTTTTTATTTTATAAATATTTAAGAAATTGGAGATGTTAGAGTAGTATACCTGTAATGTGCATATGTATAACAGTTTATAACACATCTATACGAACTACCTTTATTCTTATTAAATAGAGTAGTCTGCTCTCATCACACAAAGCATAAAGATCGTCTTTTATTAATATAAACATATAGATGTGAAGTACTATTTTCTTCGTGGCGTTAAAGAATCTAAAGAAGTTAAATTCATTTACTGTCCAACTGATGAAATGGTTGCAGACATTCTTACGAAACCAATGCAGAATATTAAACAATCAAGATTCAGACTCCTGGCTGGGCTTACTAGGAAAGATGAAGACATTACTTCAAAGAGTGAATTTCAAAGTGAACGGACGTGTATTGATTGCTGCTGATAATTATTTTAATTTAATCGGATAAGTATCGTGTTAAAAATTCTACTTTTTGCTTAATCTGAAGAGTTTTAAATTCTCTATTAGATAAGCCTATAGTGAGAAAGAAATTTAAATTATTTAAAGAGATATTAATAATAGTCCAGTCATTTGGTAAAAAAAAAGAGGGTTACCTGGAAAGTTTTCCGGGAGTTTTGAAAATTGGTTAATTTATAGATTTGGGTATGCTCTTTTCGAATTTCAACTTTGCCACCTCGTACCCCCGCCGCTCGCGCCGCCATCTTGAAAAAATGGCGTCTAAAAACGTTTTTTTATGAATATCTCCCTTCCTACTCATTTTACGAAAAAATATTTATGTATAAAATTAAACTAGAAAAAATTTCCTACAAATTATGTATCAATAATTTTTTTCATAAAATCAATAGTTTTTGGCGTACGAGCGCCACAAAGTATCATTCATCATACTTATTACGAGAAATACCTGCGCTTCAACTGAATAAGCACACAATTTTTCTGAAGTTTGTTGTCCATTTTTTCCTAACTTTGAACGTAAATGCATCATTTGATGATGCTTACCGATAGCTTATGATGTTGAGAAACCAAATCAAAAACAATGATTAAAAAAGGACCACTATTTTTTACCTGCCTCTCATGCAAAGCTTTCTAGATTGAAAAACTCATTTTTTTTGCGTCAACTGAATAAGCAAAACTTTTAAAAATGCACATAAAATCAAACGGAAAGAAATGAACAAAATTTTCTTTAAATATTTTGGTTATTTCTAGTATTGGGTACTACCACCTTTATACTTGATTTCTTCATAAATTCGGGCTGGCATGGAATCGTATAAAAAGTAGTCCAGCAAAATTTCTCTCCTTGGTAACTTAATGGCTGGAATAAGCAATTCTCTGTCCTCAAACTGACGGCCTGACTCATAGACTTTACGTACCAACCATCTCCATTCATTTTCTATGAGGTTCAGGTCAGGTAAATAGGGCGACCGTTGAAGTAATTTAACATTCTAGTCCTGTATCCCACTTTTGACAGTGCACGACGTTTGGATGGGGTCGTTGTCATATTGGAAAATCCATTTATAGGGTCCAAAAATATCCGAAAATGAAGGAAACTTTCTTTCCAATATTCTTTTGTAGGTAATTGCAGTCGTTTTTGACGTTTGAAACTCAAGCTCAATAGTCCCATAGTAGCTAACTGCTCCCCGCGCTAAAAATCGTTCTTCTTTTCTCAAATCGTGAAAGTAATAATTAAAAACATCAGGGACATCAAAATTTAAACTCTCCTCATCCGAAAAAACCGCGTTGTGCCACACATTTTTCCAACTCACATCGAGTCTAGAAAATCTTAAACGAATATCTTTTCGTTGCTCGTTTAGTGGTGGTTTCTTTTGGAGTTGCAATCATTTTAAATGATCTGCGCTGTTTGGTACTCTGTGGACTGTTGAAACACCTGCAGTTACACCAACTTTTTGTTTAATTTTTACCGCGGAGCCACATGAACTGGAAGCACATCTCAAAATTGCTCGTCGATCAACTTCGAATGTTGCCGTTTTTTACTACCTTTCATATTTTTCTCGTACAAACTTTTGTTTCTGAGTTACGAATAGACAATACTAAGACTCCGATCAATGGTGGTAGCTTTAGCCCGCACGGTCAGTCTTTATTCTTTTAACGAATCAACCTTAACTCGTCCGACACTATTAAAGCTTCTGATCTAACCATATTTTTTTTTTAATTTTAATTTAACGGCTAAATGCACTAACAGCACTTCAACTTTTGATTTGGTATACCAATTAACTTAAAACTCTCAGAACCTACTAAAATAATGAGAGTGAAAGATCGTGTGCTTATTCAGTTGACGCAAATAAAACTGAGTTTTTTAATCTGGAAAGCTCTGCATGAGAGCCAGGGGAAAAAATAGTGGTATTTTTTAAATTATTCTTTTTGATTTGTTTTCTCAATATCATAAGCTATCGGTAAGCATCATCAAATGATGCACTACCGTTCAAAGTTAGGAAAAAATGGACAACAAACCTCAGAAAAATTGTGTGCTTATTCAGTTGAAGCGCAGTGTATTTCTCGTAATATGTTAAATGATACTTTGTGGCGCTCGTACGCCAAAAACTATTGACATAAATTGTAGGAAATTTTTTCTAGTTTAATTTTGTTCAAAGATATTTTTTTCGTAAAATGCGTCGGAAAAGAGATATTCCCAAAAAACCGTTTTTAGGCGCCATTTTGTCAAGATGGCGGCCCGAGCGGCGGGGGTACGAGGTGGCAAAGTTGAAATTCGAAAAGGGCATACCCAAATCTATAAATTAACCAATTTTCAAAACTCCCGGAAAACTTTCCAGGTAAAACTACCAAATGACTGGACTATAAAATAAATTTCGAAATTATTAACACAAAATTAAACGGTTAAATTGAGTGCAAGAGAATCTCTTGTTTGAGTGAATATAAACAAAGTAAAAGAAAGAAACAAAGACAAAAATTATAAGACAAAAGAACAAAGTGAATACATAGAAAATAGAAGTAAATGAATTTGCGAAAATGAGTGCTATTGGTGTTTGCGGGGAGTGCCGGAAGGCGAACCGCAATAATAATGTAATATTCGGCTTGGTCCGACAATTAAAACTTATTCACTTTTTAAATAAAACACAAATTCACTTTATTCAAATCACTCACAAACTTATTTATTCAACACTTTCAATTATAACTTTGCAAAAACAGAGTACTTTTCTTTATCGCAGTTCACAATTCATTAATTCGCCTCGCCACCAACCGGCTATTTATATCAAAAATGATGGGTTTTAGAAACTACTATTGGTTCCTATTGTTTCTTGGGGAAGCTGAAAGTTCGAGAGAAAATACTGGGATTTTTGTAGGGGCTAACGTTCTTAATGCTAAACAAAAAGTTTCTCTTAATCTTAATTAATTATTGCCCCTCACGAGTGTAAGGAGATACAGAGCGTATGAGATAAATAAAGTGTATACACATTACATTGCCCCCTCCTTAGGATTGATCGTCCCGAACAAATCCATCATCTTCATCACCACTGTAGCGATGTAGTCGGTCGCGATGTACGACTTTAAGTTTACCTCTGACTCCTTTTTGTATCCGGTACACGACGTCGTTGATTTTGCTAATCACTGTATATGGACCTTCCCAGTCCCGTTGAAGTTTCGGTGACAACCCTTTTTGTCGATGGGGATTGTAAAGCCACACTCGATCTCCTGCTTGGAACTCTGTTGTTGTCGCTCGTATATCGTAGCGTGTCTTCATTCGGTCACTGAACATCTTTATTTTTGACCTAGTATCGTCGTGGATCTGAAGGAGTCTTTCTCTGAGGTCATCCAAGTAGTCATCCTCGGCTTGCGGTTCCGACGTGGGACATCCAAATTTAATTTCACTCGGCAATCTGATGTTCCTTCCCATCAAAATCTCAGACGGTGTATGGCCAGTTGAGCTATGTCTTGCACTTCGATACGCCATCAAAAACAGTGGAATATGTCGGTCCCAATCTCGCTGGTTGTCGTCCACAACTTTGCAAAGATGTTCCTTAAGGGTTCGGTTGAACCGTTCGACCATGCCATCAGATTGTGGGTGGAGTGGTGTTGTTCTTGTCTTCTTGATGTGAAGAAGCCCACAAACTTCCTGGAATATGTTTGATTCAAAATTCCTTCCCTGGTCGGAATGCAGTTCTAATGGAACACCGAATCTGCTCACCCAGTTGAACACAATTTGGTCTGCGACTGTTTTGGCTTCTTGATTCGGTATGGCGTATGCTTCAGGCCACTTGCTGAAGTAATCCATGACGACCAGAATATAACGATTTCCATTATTTGTTTCCGGAAATGGAACCGCCACGTCTATTGCAATCCTTTCAAAGGGTGATCCGACATTATACTGCTGCATTTGGCTGTGATTCTTTTTGTTCGGGCCTTTGGTGGCAGCACAGGTATCACATTTTCGGCACCACTTCTCGACATCCTCCCTTGCATGTAGCCAATAGAATCGTTGTCGAACCTTTTCTAGCGTCTTGTTTACTCCTAGATGGCCTCCCGAAACTCCATCATGCATCTCTCGCAGAACGTCCATAATCTTCGATCTCGGTAAGACTAGCTGCATTACATAGGACTTTCCATCTGCTGATTCCCACTTACGTCGAAGGACACCTTCTTGGACATGCAACGAGTCCCACTGTGCCCAATAGGCCTTCAGAGCCGGACTTCTGTCGGAGATATCAGCCCATTCTGGTTTTTCCTGGTGTTCCTTGCATGCGAGGATGGGTTCAATATCTGGGTCCTCTTGTTGAGCCTCCCTCATCTCGTCGTTGCTCCAGCCATAAATGGGATCGGTTCTGGTTCGTTGGACAGTAAGCACTTCTTTTTCTTCTTGGCGTCTGCAATGCTTACAGTCTTGCTTACATGGTCTCCGAGACAGTGCATCAGCATTTGAGTGAAGCTTCCCCTTCCGATGTTGAATTTCATAATCGTACGTCTGCAGCCTCTCAATCCATCTCGCCACTTGACCCTCTGGATTCTTGAAATTCAAAAGCCAGTTTAGTGCTCCATGGTCGGTTCGGAGAAGAAACTTCTGTCCATAGAGATACTTATGGAAGTGCTTTGTTGCCAAAATCAGTGCAAGAAGTTCTCTTCTGGTCACACAATAGTTTCTTTCCGACTTTGAGATTACCTTGCTGTAATAGGCAACCACCTTTTCTTCGCCATCATGTACCTGTGACAATACAGCACCAATCCCGACATTGCTGGCATCAGCATCAATGATGAACGGTTTTCCTGGAGTCGGGTAGGTCAGCACTGGTGCATTACACAAGCGTTGCTTGAGCTCTTGAAAGCTGCGCTCGCACTCACCTGACCATTTAAACTGCTTTCCCTTTTCCGTTAGCTGATGTAGACTCTTGGCGATCTCAGCAAAATTCTTGACGAAGCGCCTATAGTAGGTGGCTAGACCCAGAAAGCTTCGGAGTTGATGTTTGTCCTGTGGTGTTGGCCAATTCTTCACGGTGTCAACCTTATCAGGATCCGTCTTAACTCCTTGGGATGAGATGATATGTCCCAGGTATTTCACTTCGGTTTTGAAGAGTGAACACTTTTCTGGATTGAGCTTGAGGTGGGCTTCTCGAAGTCTTTGAAACACGGCTCTCAGATTTGTACAATGTTCGTCAAATGTTTTCCCGTATACGATGACGTCATCCAAATAGACCAGGCAAGATTTCCAAGTGAGTCCTTGCAGGACGCATTCCATAAGGCGCTCAAAAGTCGCTGGAGCATTGCACAGTCCAAAAGGCATCACTTTTAACTGCCACAATCCGTTTCCTGTCGAGAACGCTGTCTTCTCTTTGTCTTCAGGATGGATTTCTACTTGCCAGTATCCACTTTTCAGGTCCAAAGTTGAGAACCATTGTGCTCCTTCCATTGCGTCCAGAGTATCGCTGATCCTAGGCAGAGGGTAGCTATCTTTCTTGGTCACATCGTTCAACCTTCGATAGTCCACGCAAAAGCGGGTTGATCCGTCTTTCTTCTTTACCAGGACCACTGGAGACGCCCAAGGGCTTTTAGAGTTTTCGATCAGACCCTCTTCTTTCATGGTGGTTATCAGTTCTTCAACCTCACCTTGTTTGGCTAGTGGAAGGCGTCTTGCAGGTTGACGAATCGGCTTTGCATCCCCGGTGTTGATTCGATGTTGAACCAGTTGTGTTCTGCCATATTTCCCTTGCGATGACGAAAAGATGTCTGCAAATTCTTCGAGGAGACCTTCTGCAGTTCTTCGTTGTTGGTGGCCAAGATTAGAGGACTTGAGAATGTTCGTCTTTATGGAGTTCAGCTCTTTGGACTTCAATGTTTGCCTTGTCTCTTCTTCGCTGATCCTTGTTATCGCTGATACAGATTCGCATTGTCCGACAATCTCACCTTTTCTAAGCTTAACTTCGTACGGCTTGATGTTGAGTATTCGTACGGGAACCATGTTCTTTACAGGTCTAACAAGAGTCTTCCCAATGGTGACGTTTTGGGAGGACTTTACAGATGCTGGTTCGACCATGAGGTATCGATGGCTGCCAGGCTTACCTTTCAATTTCGTCCACACGAATACTTCTGAAGAAGCAGGCAAAGTCAGATCTTCTTTGATGACGGTTTTCACAGATAACGAGGTCTCATGCGAGTGGATCCCATAGATCATCGGAATCTCGATGTTTCGATATTTCAGGACTTGGTTCCCGATGTCCAATATCACTCCGTGATCTTTCATGAAATCGACGCCGACAATGCACTCGTCGCATATATCTGCTACCAGGAACAGGTGAGAGAATTCCAGCTCTGCCATCCGGATCTTAAGACGTACCTCACCATAAACTTTTGCGGCTTCTCCAGTTGCAGTCCTTAGACGATAGCTGTTGGTGTTGTGGAGCCATGTCTTCTTAACGAGGTCCTGCCGTACAATGGACGCCGTGGCACCGGTGTCGATGGTAGCCACACATTTGTTGCCGTTTATACTTGCTTCCACGGTCAGGCTCTTGTTGTCACGTTTCGTTTGAGAAACCTGGATGTCGTTTCTGGGGCCATCGATACCAGAAACCAGCTTCTGCCCCTCGAAGTTGGTTCTTATTCGTTTCCCGGGTGGGAAACAGCTTCGGAAGCAACGTTGTTGGAGTTACTTTGACTTGTTGAGTAAGTTCTGTTTCCACAGTGTTGGCATGAGGTTCGTCTTCGCGGTAATCTGCACTGTCGTTGAAGATGCCCAGTCTTGTTGCAGTTCCAGCATCGTGCTGGTCCGTCTCGCTGACTCCTTTCCAGAGTAGCCTTCTGACAAGAGCATTGTTGGACTTCCAATTCTCTCACGCGATGCACGTTTTGGGATGCTTGTTCTGCGGCTTCCATTGTCAGAGCGAAAGCCAATGCTTCTGGTAGTGTTTGCTTTCCGGCAGTGCGAATAGCCCTTTGGAGATTTATATCGCCCACAGCTCTCACAAAGGCTTCAACAGCAAGTTGATTTATTATCTCGTTGCCAGCTGTTGGGTATGCCAGGTGGACTAATCGCTCGATATCTGCCTGAAGCTGCTGCAGAGTTTCACCTCTTTTCTGTGCCCTGTTGTTTAGTTGTACTCGGAAGACTTCTGTCATGTGGCTATCCCCAAACCGCTGTTCGATTGCGTTTACCAGAACTTTGAAGTCACCGTTCTTCTCTGCTGGGATGGTTTGTAGCAGTTCAGCAGCTGCTCCTCTCAAGGCAAGCGTAAGAGCAATGTATTTTTCGTCATCGTCCCAGCCGTTTGTTAACGCTGCTGCTTCAAACTGTTTCTTGTAGATTGACCACGGTATCTGACCATCAAAGCTTGGGGGATTCACTTCTCTCTTTCTTGAGCACTCACCAGAAGGTTCTCGAGCTTTCATCTTTCGCACTTTTTCTAGTTCGCTTGTAATGGTTTCGATCTGGTCGTCTATTTTCTTGAAACGTGCATTAGTCGTTGAATTTTGTTTTTCGACACGCTCATCGAGAGTATTGATTTTGTCTTCGAAGTCCGCAAACCTGCCTTCTAGCAGATTTTTCTGTTCATCAAACCGATCTCGAACGTCATCCCTTTGAGCTTGTAGTTGTTCCAGAACATCATTCTTTTGAGTTTCTAGTTGCTTGAGGACATTTCCTTCCAGTTGTTTGAGGACATTCTCTTGCTCGGTCTTCTGCTCGTTTCTTTGAGTTTCTAGTTGCTCCAGAACATTCTTGTTTTGAGTTTCTTGCTTCTTTTGATTCTCTTCAAATTTGGCTAGAAGAAGTGTCATCATGGTAGATAAGTCGGCAGTTGCATTTACCTCTTCCGATTTTGCTTCCACTTCGAAAGCAAACGCATCTGGGTCTTCATTTTGTTCTTCCAGATATTCCTGTAGCCGTTTTACGAGTTCGATTTTATATCCTGCCGCACTTAAGCCACGTTTGCTTAATTCGGCCTTTAGCTCAGCGACAGTTAAGTCTTTCAAAACTTTACTTATCATTTTTTTTTTAACTTCACTATTTCACACAAAATAGTTTAATCACTGTTCACTGTTTTATTCTCAATAAGTTTTAATCCCTTATTCTGACACCAATGTAATATTCGGCTTGGTCCGACAATTAAAACTTATTCACTTTTTTAAATAAAACACAAATTCACTTTATTCAAATCACTCACAAACTTATTTATTCAACACTTTCAATTATAACTTTGCAAACACAGAGTACTTTTCTTTATCGAAGTTCACAATTCATTAATTCGCCTCGCCACCAACCGGCTATTTATATCAAAAATGATGGGTTCTAGAAACTACTATTGGTTCCTATTGTTTCTTGGGGAAGCTGAAAGTTCGAGAGAAAATACTGGGATTTTTGTAGGGGCTAACGTTCTTAATGCTAAACAAAAAGTTTCTCTTAATCTTAATTAATTATTGCCCCTCACGAGTGTAAGGAGATACAGAGCGTATGAGATAAATAAAGTGTATACACATTACAATAATAAGGACGCATTGATGGTTGCTTGCAGAGGGGGATGTGGAAGTGTGTTTCATCCCAAATGTATCAACCTAGCTGAATATGACATTTCCAAAATAACTGAGAATAAGCCATATTTAGTGATTTTATGTGAATTGTGCCGCGAAAAGCTAATATCTCTTCGTAACATAGAGGAAAATATAAAGAAAATAAAAGAAAACTTTGAAGAACTTGGGATGAAATTTGATAAAGTGATAAACAGTGAAAATAAAGTGTCAAGTGAAAATAAAATCATACATGAAATAAAAAAAACGATTGATGAAAGCTTAAAATCGGAAAAATATCATATGCAAGTGAAGGGAAGAAAGGTGCTATTTTAATTAAACCGAAGGAACCCCAGAGTTCGGATAAAACAAAATCAGAAGTGAAATTAAGTGTTAATCCGGGAGAGTCAGCTATACAGGTGTCGGGAATTAAAAAGGTGGATAAAGGAGCGATCGTTGTGTCATGTGAAAACATTGAATCAATGGAAAAAATGAAGGATAAAGTGAAAAAAAGTTTGGGAAATAGCTATGATGTGAATGTGTTGAAAAGAAATAACCCTAGAATTAAAATTTGCAATGTATCTGAAAAATGAATGAGAATGATCTTATTAATTGTTTAAAGAATCAAAACGAAATTTTAAAAGACGTGAATTTGGTGTATAAAGCTATGTGGAAAAATGCGAATAGAAATTCTTTTAGTGCCGTGATTGAATTGGATAATAAGAGCTTTAATGAAGTGATGAATGTTGGTAAGCTTAGTGTTGGATGGGACAAATGTTTTGTGCAAGAGTCGGTATATGTTAAGAGATGCTTTAAGTGCTTGGGCTTTAACCACAATAGTAAAGATTGTAAAGCAGAAAATAGATCTTGTTCAAAATGTGGTGGAAGTCATAATGGATCTGAATGTAAGTCTGAATGTTTGAGCTGTGTTAATTGTGTAAAAATGAATAAAGAACTTAAATTAAATTTAAACACAAACCATAATGCTTTTGATAATGATTGCGAAGTGTATAGGCGAAAAATTAAAGTGGAAAGAAGTAAATATTTGTAGCAAACAAAGCCAATTTCCGAAATTTTAGTTTTTTATTACTTAAATATACAAAGTTTGCTAGCTAACAAGGATGAATTGGAATTTTTAATACAAAGTTATCACCCGGATTTTGTTATGCTAACAGAAACTTGTTTAACGACAGAAATAGAGGAGTCTGAAATAGGTGTAAATGGCTACAAGCATGTAATATGTAATTCACACTCTAGGCATACTGGAGGTGTTTTACTTTATATAAAAAAAGGGATACGATATCAAGTAGTTAACATTTCAAGTTTTTCAAATTCTATATGGTTTGTGAAAGTGTATGTGTGGATGAATGAAGAAAAATGGACATTGGTAGTATTTTATAGATCTCCTAGCTCTTCGGTATCAGATTTTCTAACATCTTTTTCGGATTGGTGCTATCATTTTGTGGAAAACGAAAATAAAATCTTATTAGCTGGAGACTTTAATGTGGATCTTTTAACAAAAGATCGCAATACAGAAAGGATGTTGGAGATCTTAACTGATCAGGGGCTTTCCTAGATTTTTAATCAACCGACTAGAATTACTGATGTTTCTGAGACGTTAATAGACTACATAGTAACAAATCGAGATTTGAAATCACAAATTAACATCAAAATTAATGCTAATGATAAGATAACGGATCATGAAACGATTAGAGTAGAAGTTAAAATTAAACGGAAATCTGATGTAAGAGAACAAAAATATAAAACAATTCGTTATACAAAACATAAATTTGTTTTTTTCTTGAATGCTAATGACTTCCTAGGCACATTCTTTGAGGAAGACTTAAATATTCTTACAAATATTTTTAGTGAAAAATTAAAAAACTGTTGTGAGGCTTTAACGATAGGGTAGAGACGGCACCCTTCGACAGTGGGGCACCTTCGACAGTCACTATTATATCTGTGTGTAGACCTTTAAAAATTCTGTAAAAAATTGTGGATGTGCCTTTAATCATGCCAAACATATGTCAAAAATTTCAGCAGTCTGGCTTCAAATCCCGCCAAGTTAGGATGTAAAGCATTTTTTTGGACCACTTGCTATAATTTTCAGGGTAAGTTCTTAAGATTTTCGTAGTCGTGTTTTAAATTTTTTCTAGCAGTGAAGTTGTTTTTTATATACAATACTATGTGTTTATATATATTTTTAAAGCTTATTTGATACATCTTACTTTGGGAAATAATAAAAAAAAAAAAGTAAAATAACATCAAGTGGGGCACCTTCGACATTCTTGTCTGGGGCACCTCCGACAGACTGTCTCCTATGTTTATCCATCACAAATATTAGTTAATCCTCAAAATATTTATTCGATTGTTAGAGAAAATGGTTCGAGTTTATAAAAAAAAGGCTATGAAAAAGGCACTTACAGATGTCATCAATAAGGTGGAATCACACAGTTCAGCAGCGGCAAAATATTGCGTAAAAAGGACTACCCTTATATCTACTTATTTATTTTTTGTTAAAACTATTTTTTAAATACAAATAGTTTAAAAATGAACTGAATTCTTATAGCAAACTATATCATGACTTTTATATAAAAAAACTAACATTATGATGCATTAATATTCAAGAATGTGCATTGCTGTCGAAGGTGCCCCACGCATTGTCGAAGGTGCCCCACCCTGGGGCACATTCGACAATTTTCTACTTTTTTTTTAAATAAAAAAAAAAAAGTAAACATTTTTTTAAAAACCTAAGGGTCCGCCAATATGTTGATAAAATCATAAATTTAATTAAAAAAAATTAGTTTTTGAAAAAAATAAAAAAATAAACTATGATTTTGTGTATTTTCTGTTAAGGTGTCGAAGGGTGCCGACTCTACCCTACAAAAAGTGACTAAAAACTCTGAAAATAATGAGTGGTTTAATTCATATCTCCAAAATCTTAAAAACGAAAAAATAAAAGCATATAAAATCGCGGTTTTTAATAAATCAGCCCAAAGTCAAATTATAGAAGTGTTCGTAATTATTATAAAAGTGAAATTAGAAGTGTTAAAAGCAATTATATTACTTCAATGATAACTGCAAAATCTGGTAATCAAGTAGAGATGTGGAAGGTACTTAAGAAGATGGTGTTAAAAGATGCAAAAACGAATAAAATTGAATGTGTTAAATTCGGGGATGAAAATTCAACCAGATCCAGTATAATTGCTAGTAAATTTAATTCATACTTTGTGAACAGTATTCGAGAAATTAATGCATCTATTCCATATGTTTCTTTTGTGTCGCCAGATATTAATGTCAATACTAGTTTCACGTTCAGATTCTGTAATGCAAGATCACTATACACAACAATTAATAATTTAAATAATAAAAGGGATATATTTGGACTCAACAGAGAAATGATATCTCAATCAATAGAAATTATCGGTCCGGTTCTTATGAAATTGATAAACACCTCGCTAGGATCAGGTAAATTCCCTGAAACATGGAAGGAATCTGTGGTTGTTCCAGTTGAAAAGATTAGTAATACAAATAAATGTGAAGAATTTAGACCGGTGAATATGTTGCCAACGTGTGAAAAGGTGTTAGAAAAAATTGTTGCCGAACAATTTCAAAATTACTTGGAGGATAATAATTTGTTGATTGAAGAACAATCGGGATTTAGAAGAGGTCATTCATGTGAGACTGCGATTAATTGTGTTGTGTGGAAGTGGAAAAGACAAATTGACTGTGGAAATTCGGTGATAGCTGTGTTTTTGGACTTAAAAAGAGCGTTTGAAACTATTGACAGAAATATATTACTAAGAAAACTATGGTTGTATGGTGTGCGTGGGCGTGAAATAGAATGGTTTAAATCTTCTTTGGCTGGAGTTATAGCTATTTCACGGGTGCCAAGCCGATCATCAGACTCCTTTATTAGTGGTGCTGCCTGGTTTTTATTTTTCATATTAATGAAAAACTTTCTGAGTTTACTTTGGGATTTGAACCTAGGACCAGCTAGTTGGGAAGCCAATGCACTACGCACTGCGCTAACCACTCCACTGATTTTTGGTTTCCCATGCAGACTTTTTGTTTGTTTATCATTGCTATGAACCAAGTGCATTTTTACAAGCTCCTTAAAGTATGCTATCTTGTTCCGCTTTCATTTTTTCTAATTTCCTATCTTTGTGTCACAACAATTCGTTTGTGTACACAGAGGGTTAGATTTTTTGAAAGTTTTGACTTTTTTAGTCAGTTTTTTATTTGTTATAGTTTGTTTTTGTGTTATTTAACACTCGCAGTCAGGCTGCTTTGGTTTTTATTTATGTTTGTTTGAACAACGATAGCAACTTAGAGGTGCTTCCACCAATGGCTTTTTCCGTCAATTTCTTTGGCTGGAGTTATAGCTATTTCACGGGTGCCAAGCCGATCATCAGACTCCTTTATTAGTGGTGCTGCCTGGTTTTTATTTTTCGTATTAATGAAAAACTTTCTGAGTTTACTTTGGGATTTGAACCTAGGACCAGCTAGTTGGGAAGCCAATGCACTACGCACTGCGCTAACCACTCCACTGATTTTTGGTTTCCCATGCAGACTTTTTGTTTGTTTATCATTGCTATGAACCAAGTGCATTTTTACAAGCTCCTTAAAGTATGCTATCTTGTTCCGCTTTCATTTTTTCTAATTTCCTATCTTTGTGTCACAACAATTCGTTTGTGTACACAGAGGGTTAGATTTTTTGAAAGTTTTGACTTTTTTAGTCAGTTTTTTATTTGTTATAGTTTGTTTTTGTGTTATTTAACACTCGCAGTCAGGCTGCTTTGGTTTTTATTTTTGTTTGTTTGAACAACGATAGCAACTTAGAGGTGCTTCCACCAATGGCTTTTTCCGTCAATTTCTTTGGCTGGAGTTATAGCTATTTCACGGGTGCCAAGCCGATCATCAGACTCCTTTATTAGTGGTGCTGCCTGGTTTTTATTTTTCATATTAATGAAAAACTTTCTGAGTTTACTTTGGGATTTGAACCTAGGACCAGCTAGTTGGGAAGCCAATGCACTACGCACTGCGCTAACCACTCCACTGATTTTTGGTTTCCCATGCAGACTTTTAGTTTGATAATTTAGATTATCAATCAAACAAAAAGTTAGTTTGATAATCAAACAAAAAGTCTGCATGGGAAACCAAAAATCAGTGGAGTGGTTAGCGCAGTGCGTAGTGCATTGGCTTCCCAACTACCTGGTCCTAGGTTCAAATCCCAAAGTAAACTCAGAAAGTTTTTCATTAATATGAAAAATAAAAACCAGGCAGCACCACTAATAAAGGAGTCTGATGATCGGCTTGGCACCCGTGAAATAGCTATAACTCCAGCCAAAGAAATTGACGGAAAAAGCCATTGGTGGAAGCACCTCTAAGTTGCTATCGTTGTTCAAACAAACATAAATCTTATTTAACAAATAGAAGTCAAAGAACTAAAGTGAATGAAGAAATATCTAATCCAATCCGTAATGATCTGGGTGTACCTCAGGGTTCGGTGTTGGGGGTATTTCTTTTCCTTTTGTATATGAATGACTTTAAAAAATGTCTTAAATATTGTAGTATTAAGCTTTTTGCGGATGACAGTCTTATTTATATTTGTGGAAATGATAGTAAAAGAATGTGCGAAAGACTGAATGAGGACCTGAGAAGAGTTGATATTTGGTTAAAAATGAACAAACTGAAAGTGAATGTGAGCAAGACTAAATGTATGAAATTTAGGGTAAGCAATGATATTGATGTCTGTATGGATGGTGTGTCGTTGAGCTGTGTTGAGAGTATAAAGTACTTGGGTGTTATTATTGATGAAAAACTTAATTTCAAGGAACATGCGAGTCATATTTGTTCAAAAAAACATATTTTTTGAGTAGAATACGAAAAAATTTAACATTTGATGCGTCTGTTCTTCTGTATAATGCCCTGGTTAAACCACACTTCGATTATTGCTCTACTCTGTTGTTCGGTTTGAATTCTGATGTTAAATTAAGGCTTCAAAGATTACATAACAAAGGGATGAGAATAATCTTAAAGATGAATATTTACACTCCTATTAGTGCTATGCTTGAATGTTTGAATTGGATGAGTGTTAAACAAAAGCTTACTTTTGATGCAATGGTTTTTATCTTCAAAATGAGAAATGGAATGCTGCCGGAATATATCTCGGATGGAGTCTTAGAAGTAGCGGAAGTTCAACCGTACAGTCTACGGAATAGTAACAATCTGAGGCCAGAACGCTGTCGTTTAGCCAGAACACAAAACTCCATTATGTATGACGGAATTAATTATTTTAACAACCTCCCAACCGTTATAAAGAGTGAAAACAGAATAATCGAATTCAAAAAAAAGCTTATTAATTTCGTTAAAAATAATATCACGTGGTAAAAATACAAAAAAAAATACAATTTCTATGACATTATGCAATCGTTTACTTTAAAGTTATATAACTAATAATCTTTGTTTCTTTCATTACCTTAATCTAGGGCTAGGGACTTAAATAGAGCCCAATCTTACAAAAGTTGTGAAGATGGGTACTCTTGGCTTAAGCCAGGATGGTATGCGGAAACTCTATTATTATTATTACTTAATAAGTGTTTATTAAGAAAGGGTGTTAGTATATATGTATAATATATAACTATAAAAACACTTGTTAAATTGAGTTTGACAATCGAACAATATTGAAGTTCGATATTTTTTGAGTTTTTCATTTTATTCATTCGATCATATTTTCTTGTTTAATAAACATCTTGTAAAATTTTGTTTGAAAAAGAATTTTCTTCTTATCTATTAAATTGGACTTGAACTTGCTGGAATAGCCATTCTAACACTTTCTTGGAAAATTGCTAGGGTACTTCCAATTGCCAAAAAACGAGACCCTTTCTCTCCGTCTGATTTTAGACCAATCAATATTTTACCATGCCTTTCTAAAGTTCTGGAGAAAATAGTTGAGAAGCGGATTATTGGTCACCTTCTTAATAATAATCTTTTATATGTCAATCAATCTGGCTTCAGAGCCAATCACAGCTGTTCCACTGCTATGACAAATCTTCTTGAAGACATAAGAGTTGATTACGATAAGGGCCACGTCAATCTCCTTTGTCTGCTTGACATTTCAAAGGCTTTTGATAAAGTGAATCACACTATTCTCAAGTGGAGACTGCAAAATATGTTTGGATTTGGTGATCGAGCATTCAAGCTAGTTGCTGATTATTCTTCCGACAGAATGCAAAGTGTTGTTTCTGGTGGTAGGAGATCAGCTGCTAGACTTATTGTGGAAGGAGTCCCACAGGGATCAATTTTTGGGCCAATTCTTTTTTGTCAGTTTATCAACGAGCTGCCCTCATGTTGTTCACATTCATCAGTTCACGTATACGCAGATGATGTCCAACTTCATCTTGCAAGACCTTTCAAGCAGCTCAATGAACTTAAACTTAAACTAGTCTTAAACCCAACAAAATCGCAAGTAATGCCTATTTCTAAAAAAATTTTTGATCTGAGTGTCCTTCCCAGTATATGGCTAAGAGATGGTAGCATAAGTGCAGTTGAATACTGTACTAGTCTCGGTTTTGTTACTGACCGCGAATTGTCAGGCAATAGACACACAAACTTAGTTATTGGTCGCATTTACGGATGCTTACGTAAACTATGGCCCTCTGCCTACTTTACACCTGTAGCAACTCGGCGCAAACTGATTCTTACGTTAATCGTCCCAATAATATCGTATGCTGAAACCGGTTTTAGAGACCTTGATTCTCTCTCTAGACGCAAATTGCAAGTTGCTTTTAATGATTCAGTTCGTTATGTTCATGGGCTACGCAGACATGATCACATATCCGACCTGCCCAGAAATTTACTTGGTGGTACTGTGCAGTAATACATTAATGCAAGAAACTGTTTGTTCTTACATAAATAAATAAATGTTAAGTCTCCGACATATTTATACAACAGGCTCTCATTCAATCGATTCACTACAAGCATCAATATCGTCCCATTTCTCCACAATTTTTTGAACTCATCCCGTTTATTTTTCATACATGCTGTCAGACTCTGGAACTCTCTCCCACCCTCTATCAAACTTATTGTTAACCCAAATAAATTCTCTTCCTCCACTTCTCTATTGAGAGCGCAACTGAATTATAATCCAATTATTTCTTTTTTTTTGCACCCACAAAGAATGCTCTTAATTATTAAATTATTTAATTATTAAATTATTATTTTTTTTTGAATTTATTTAATTATTTAACTAATAAATTATTAAATTATTAAATATATTTTTTATTAGTTTTCAAAAATCAACAATCATTTGTAAATTAAATTCTTTATAAACATAGTTTATAGTACTATAAAAGATATAATCTTAATGTACGAACCTTTTATTTTAATAAATATCGTACTGGTATGATTGAACTACTAAATAAAAAAGAATGTTTATCTAATCCACAGCTGATGCAAGAATTGAAGAGGAAACTTCCCCCAACGCTGCACATTCTGTGGTCAGACTTCTTATACGAAAAGGATTTATACAATCTGAGAACTTTTTCTGATTGGTTGGACAGAAAGTCACATGCTGCTTCGCTTCGAGTGCAACCTGAAGCATATACATATGTCTGATCTAGAGGCGAGTCAAGACGAATGCCTAGAGTAACAGATGAGAACAACAAGTGCAAACTGTGTTCGCTTGATTGTAAATCTATAGCAAGATGTAAGAAGTTTTTTTGAGATGTCTGTTGATTAAAGGTGGAAGTTCGTTTCGAAAGCTTCAAGACACTATAGCAATGCTTGATCTCGGAGCAACCCTTACCTTGATGCGAAACGACATTGCAGAGAAGTTGAAAGTGAAAGGAACACATGCACCCTTGAGTGTCAACGGAGATTCTGCTGAAGAATTGGACTCGATATGCTTTTCTGTATCCATCAAAGGGAAATTTAATGGCGCCAAATTCTACAAGTTACGAGATGTCAGAATCGTAAAAGAACTTCCTCTCATCCGACACACAATAAACAAGACGAAAATAGTTGAAAATTATCCGTAATTGAACAAAACTAATTTTGAGAGTTTCGAGAACGGTCAAACTACGATCCTCATTGGTGAAAACAATGGACTTCCGTCATCGAACAGACAGGTAATTCACGACAAATGGAATTCTAAAATAGCTAGTAAGACAGGGCTTGGTTGGACAGTTAGTGGTAATGATGAATCTATAGCTACCAACACGCCAAAAGATCTCAAATTTTATTTCAAATTCAACGGGTGATGACATTCATGAGTTGGTAAAATCATTTTGAACCTTAGATGGAATCGGAACATCTTAAATGGGCACCGAAAAATCCCGCGATGATGAAAAGGCTTTGGAGATTTTAGAAAAAAACTACCAAACGAGTTTCAGATCACAGATGTGAGACTGGACTTATCAGGAAATGCAAAAACATCCCACATCCTGTGGGGAGCAAACAGATGGCTATGAAACCACTTTTTATGTTAGAAAAGAGACTAGACAAGGACAACATTTTAAAAGATGCATAAAATTAAAACATACACGAATATGTTCAAAAAGGATCCTTACAGGAAATATTACCACTGAAAAATTCTATAGGTAGACAATGGTATCTTCCGCAATTTCCCAGGAAAAATCCGAATAATTTCACTGGTCAACAAAATTTCATTTTTTGATTGCCACAAGGATGAGACACATCATTTCTAGTAGATTTTTAGATGCTGAAACTGAATCCGGACACAGAATTGTTCTAGCACGTCAGGTTTTCGAGATATGAGGAATTTTTACATGGATAATTACCTGTCTTGAGACTGCAAGAAATGAAAATGAATCGAAATAAATCAATCAAGATGTAATAAAAATACATAGTTTTGGTGGTTTCGAGCTTAGAAACTGGTACCTACTCTACTTCTTTACTTTAAGTAAATGCAAATATTCCACAGCACCTCCGGGCAACGAAATGAAATGGAAAAATTAGCACCGACAAAAACATTCAGCTGAGTAGAGTTCTTGGCATTGCCTGGGATCCCGTTGAAGATGTTTACACTTTCAATGCAAATTTTTCGAAAGTAAACCCAGTGGAGAAAAAACACCCACCAAACGTGCAGCACTTAAAATTGTGATGAAAGTTTTTGATCCTCTTGGTTTTGTTTCCCATCTTGTGATTGTTGGTAAAATAATACTTCAACAATTTTTGAATACATCAATTCATTGGGATGATGACCTTAGTCTTGAACTCCATGCCATGTGGAAAGAATGGTTGACAATTCACAAGATTCTTATACATAATATGTTTCTATAAAACCTACCTGGACTGACCGATGGTTGAATTACATTGCTTCGTGCATGCTAGAGATTTTTCTGCCATAGTTTACGTAAGATCATTTAATGAAAACCAAATATCTGTTTCTTTCGTTCAAGCCAAAGCAAAAGTGCGGCCCCGGCCAAGCAAACCTTTTAAACCGATACAGAGAATGGAACTGTAAGCTGCCCTTTTGGGAAATAGATTAACAAAGTGCATTAAAGAAGAACTGGATCGAAAATTCACTTGAACTGTTTATTGGACTGAGTCTGCTACGGTATGGATTCAATCCAAAAGTTCTCTTCACAAACAATTCGTTGCAAATCGTCTAAGCGAAATATCTTGATTGTCTTCTGCAAACGAAACTTGCTGCAACACGAAGTGGGTATACAAATGTTAGCCCTTCAAATCGTTGGTTTATTGGAGCTGATTTTTTGTGCGACGACGAAAACAAATGGCCAAAAAGCAAGTTATCCCATGTTGATGAAGAACATCTGGAGTTTGTTGGAATCATAACTGAAACGAAATCATTAGCATTGCCCGATGTTAAGAAATTCACTTCATGGCTGAGACTCATTCGCACCACCGAATGGATGGTTCGATTCATACGTGTGTATGTCCACAGAGAAAGCTTTCCTGGTGAACTCACAGCTGACGAAACTCAATATGTGGAGCTTCTATGGATTCGACAATCTCAAAGAACAATGTTTTCGAAAGAATATGAAAAACTTATTCAGAACAAAGAGATCGACAAAAACAACTTTATTCAAACTGTCTCCAAAGATGACTGACGAATACGACTACATGGTAGGCTTTGTGATGATTGGTTCAAATTTCGAATAATTTCTTCATGGCAATGATGATAAGGTACGTTAAGCTTCTTGTAAGTTACTACCATGTAGAGTCCGAACACATTGAACATGAACGAGTTCTAAATGCATTGCATAGATAGCCTCAAGTTTGACAACAGATTCCTTCAAAATGGCCTTCAGAAAGTTTGTAGCAAAACGAGGCAGTCCACAAAAAATTTCTTCAGATTGTGGTGCCATTTCGACACCTGACACAAAGCCGTTTTTTTTTTCTTACATAAGTTTGGTATTGGGATTTTTTTGGTTTTGGTTTTGATGTAGCACAAAAATCGAAAACACCATTCTTGATCATATGTACTAGCTGTCTCTATTGTAGTTGTTTTATTATTTAGTTATCATTTAATTATTCTTATGTATATTAACTCATTATTCAATTATTTCATGCCTGTTATTTAATTTTTTTAAAGAAATCATATTTATTTTTCAAAGCGAAAAATCTAAGCTTAGAAATGTGTGTATATTTATTCAATAAATAGTTTTGAACAAATAAACACCTATATTATAACCCACTTCTGATGGGCCAAACCCAATAAAACTATACAAATTGAAAAAAGAAGAAATAATTGCTTGGTTGTACCTATCTCATAAAATTGAATTTCCGCAAAATTCAAAAATTGCTCAACTACGTGAACTTTTGCAAAACATAATTCCGAAGCATTAAATGAATGTGAAGAAGCTTATGAAGAGTCGTTTTTCGAAGCCCCACAAAATCAAGAACCTTCCGAGATTTGCAATGAAGCCAAAATGGATGCTGAAATTCGAGTTCTAGAAAAGAAGATGAAAATCGCTAAATTGCGTCATAACCTGTGTATAATTTCAATAAAAAGATTTTGTTAAACGTTATAATACTGATTGCTTTAATTTTCTTAGATTAATTTTGCTTATCTTACTTGTAACAAGATCGAATAGAAAGAAAAAGGAAGGAACAATTGATTTTTACATAAGTCAAAGTGACAGTTAAAACTTTGTAATAAAATTTTTGTTGTTTGTTTTACTCTAGTAGAACTTAATGTTGAACTGTACTAGATTCGTAACATTCCGCCCACCTCGACGTCTCCTTTGGAACGTTGAACCTCTGATTTGTCTTCTGCACAAACTGGTAAGGGGCAAAGCTTGACGATGGGTCTCTTTAATGTTGATGATTGAGTCTTGATGGTGACAACTCTAACGTGTCCATCCAACCCTGGATGCGTTTCAATGACTCGAGCAAGTGGCCATTTAGATGGAGGATACCGCTCGTCTACGACTAAGACAAGTGTTCCTACTTTTATGGATGGCATAGCTTCATGCCACTTGGCAAATTCTTGAAGACGCTGCAGGTATTGAATTGACCACCTCTCCCAAAATCTCTCTAACATCTGTCTTAAATGCTGAAACCGAGATAACCTTGATTTTGTAACATGAAGTAACGATGGTTCAGGAACTGTATTGATTGCGTTTCCAATGATGAAATGTCCTGGAGTTAATGCTTCGATATCTTCAGGGTCGTCAGAAAGTGGACAGATTGGTCGAGAATTCAGGACGGCCTCTATTTGTGCTAACAAAGTAGAAAACTCTTCATATGTTAAAAGAGACTCACCAATTGTTCGCTTGATATGGAATTTTGCGGATTTGACAGCCGCTTCCCACTTGCCGCCAAAGTGAGGTGCCGCTGGTGGATTAAACTGCCATTTTGTCCCATCGTTAGCTAGCACATTGATGATATGAGCACAGTCCTTGGAAGCAGCTTTGAAAAGTTTTCTTAACTCTGTGTCAGCTCCCACCAAATTAGTACCGCAATCGCTTGTTAAAGTGGCACAGATACCTCGGCGACTGACAAACCTCTTGTATGCAGCTAAGAAACCTTCAGTTGAGTAGTCGGTGGCTAGTTCCAAATGAACAGCTGATGACGAAAAGCACACGAATACGATGAGATAGGCCTTATATGTCTTGGCTGCTCGTCCTCTCCAAGTCTTCAAAATAAAAGGCCCGGCATAATCAACCCCGGCGTGTAAAAAGGGACGGTAGGGAATGGTGCGGTTAACTGGAAGTTGACCCATAAGCTGCCTTGATGTTGCTGCCCGATGACGAGCACAGATAACACAGCTATGTACGAATGACCGCACATAACTACGGCCTCCAAGAATCCAATAAGATCTTCTCAACGTTGCCAGCATCAACTGCACACCACCATGAAGAGTTGTTTGATGAGTATGGTCTAAGACAAGTTTGGAGAAAATTGAATCTTTCGGCAAAATTATTGGATGTTTCATGTCTGGATCTATTTGCGCATTACGAAGCCGCCCACCAATTCGCAGAACTCCTTGTGAATCAACAAATGGCGTAAGTTGATGAAGAGGGCTGTTGCGGGATAAAGATTCTAAACGAGAAAGATGATTAATTTCAGATTTAAAATAAATACTCTGTGTTGTTTGTATCCAAAATAACTTAGCATTTTCAATCTCTTCGGGTTTCAAAGGGCATGAAGCAGTTGATGTACTGAGGACAAGCTTGGCATTTTCTATTTCTTCATGAGTATACGGATTTGGAGTATTTGATGGAGAACTGGCTTTTCGTAATAAAACAAGCATTGTGATCCGGAGTATGACTCGTTTGCACCATGAAGTGATTCGCAAAAGTCTTGTTAAAGTTGAATATCGCTGAAGAAGATCCCATGTTGGTTTAGTTGTCAATTTCATTGTTGTAGCTACTATTTGATGACGTTCTTCACGGTCTACGTTAATATCTAGAGTTGGGATAAGATTTGGCCACTTATCTGGTGTAAGCTGGAGCCAATGTGGCCCTTTCCACCAAAGGTCACTTTCAGCCAACTGTCGTGGAGAAACCCCTCTGGAAGGGAGGTCTGCGGGATTATGTTCACCTGATATGTGATGCCAATTTGCCTTGGGCAAGATTTCTCGTACTTGAGTTACTCGATTTCGGACGAAATCTTTCCATCTCGATGGTTCACCTTGAATCCAGTAGAGCGCAGTACTCGAGTCAGTCCAAAGGTGTATTGGAACTGAATATAACTCAAGCACGTTGATAAAGTGTCTCATGAGCTTCGTAAGTATTAGTGCTGCAGCCAATTCAAGCCGCGGAATAGTGACACGAATAGATCTTGGTCGTTTTGATGATTTTTCTGGGCGCTTAGTTGGTGTAACTTTTGTTTTCGATGATAATATTGATATATTCGTTCCATTTTCCGTGACCACACGAATATAAACTACAGCTCCAAGAGCCAGCTGTGATGCGTCGGAAAATCCATGCAACTCAACTGATAACAAATTTCGAGTTATTCCAAGCCAACGGGGAACGGATATCAATGATAGATCGTTGAGTTGGTTAATGTAGCTTTTCCATCGGCTTTCAAAAGATTTAGAAATTGGTTGATCCCATTCCAAATCTGCAAGCCAGAGCTCTTGTATAAAGAGCTTAGCCCTCACCACAATCGGAGAAAGCCAACCCAAGGGGTCGAAAAGTTGAGCTGTTCTAGATAGCACTGTTCGCTTTGTATAAACTACTGGTTCCTCCTGCTGAAGTGGAAAAAATATAAATCGATCCAAAGTAGGCTGCCAGTTCAGTCCCAATGTTCGGTGAACAGGACCGTCATCTATGCAAAGTAAGGAACTCGGTGCTCTATTTTGCTCAGGAACTTCCGTGAGCAGACTACCATTATTGGCGGACCATTTTCTCAAGTGAAATCCGCCTGATTCAAAAAGATGCATAATTTGAGATATTCGATGCTTACCTTCTTCAACTGTAGCTGCTCCATCGTACACATCATCCACGTAAGTACTTTTCTTGATAACGTCTTTGACATCTGGAAATCGATTACTTTCATCCTCTGCTAATTGATTTAGGACCCTGTTTGCAAGAAATGGAGCTGATTTTGTTCCATACGTGACTGTGGTGAGCACAAATTCTTGAACCTTAGAATCTTCATTCCACAAAATACGTTGGTAATTCCAATCGTCAGGGTGTATTTTGATTTGCCGAAATATTTTAGTCACATCAGCGCAATACGCAAACTCGTTAACTCTCCACCGTGTAAGAACATCAGGAAGATCTACTTGTAGTTTTCTACCTTCATGAAGGAAGTCGTTGAGTGATGTACCTTTTTCGGTCTTTAGAGATGCGTTGAAAACGACTCTTAGTTGTGTCGTTGAACTGCAACTGTGAAGGACACCGTGATGAGGTAGGTAGTACATTCCATCAGTTTGTTGAGCTGGTGAAGGCACTCGATGCATGTGGCCAAGTTGTTCATACTCTGCAATAAAGTTAGAATAATTATTTGCATATTCAGTGTCATGTATAAATCGATTTTTCATGCGGTATAACATTTTTAAGGCTGGAGATCTAGAATCTCCAAATGATGTTGGCACTGATTTAAAAGGAAGGCGTACGGTATATCTTCCGTCAGGATCTCGTGAATGTGTGGATTGAAATATATCCTCACATTCTTGTTCTTCTGGAGTAAGTGAATCAATCGCAGATTTAAATGATTCCTCTTGCATCCAAAACCTTTGCACTAAATCGTCGAGATGATCATCTGTGTAGCAATGAAATGATTTTGCTTCTTCAGGTTTCGATGCAACTGTTGATGATAACGAGCCTGAAATAATCCACCCTAGCGTTGTACGTTGTGCTATTGGTGCACCTTCTGGACCTTTGAGAAGTCCACATTGTAGTACTTGTCCATACATCTCTACTCCAAGAATGAGGTCCACTCGTCCAGGTTGGTGATATTCTGGATCAGCTAGTTCAATATTTTGCAAATGTGGCCATTCAGAATGTTTGATTGCAACTGATGGTAAAAGGTTGGTAAGTTTAGGTAAAATATAGGCATTAAAACTGCAGTTGAATTCGCATAAACAAGATTTCAGATTTATTGTTACCATTCCTTTTGATTGATGAGATGCGGATGAATCACCTCCTACGCCTACAATGGATAAAGATGTGTACGATCGAGGAAGCCGAAGACGGTTGATGAGGTATTCTGATACAAGATTAATTTCCGAGCCTTGATCAAGAAAGGCGCGGACGACATACGACTCTCCAAAACTAGATACCACTTTAACCATTGCAGTAGCAAGAAGTGTTGTTGATCTTGGGGACCTATAAGTGCAGGCAACATTAGAAGCGGCTGATGGGTTACTGTTGTTGTTAGAGGTGGCTTGATTTGATGTTAGAGATGGAACTGTAGTGATGAATGTGTTTTGTTGATGAATTGTTGTGTGGTGGCGTCCTCCACATTTTTGACATCTTCGCTTTGAAAAGCATGAACTAATTTGATGAGGCCCGAGACAGTTGAAGCATAACTTCAATTGTTTTATGAGCTCCACACGATTAACAGTAGTTTTTGATAGGAAACTTGGACAAGAAGATATATAATGCTCGCCTTGACAATTAAAACATACCTGCTTTGGGTGTTGTGCAGCTGCATGATGTGCTTTCGCCTTAAATTGTTGTTTAGAGTTTGATGCCTGAGATTTATTTTGCCCTGAAGTAGCGCGTTCAAAAGCTTCCAACGAACGAATGCGTGTTAATATAAATTCCTTGAGAGCAAGCCATGTAGGTGGTTCAGTTGAAGATCCTAATGACTTCTCCCATTCCTTAACTGATGCACCATCTAGTTTACGGGAAACGATGTGTGTAAGTACATCATTCCACTGATTGACGTCACGACCAAGACCTTCAAGTGACCCCAAAGCTTTGTTGATTTCGTTGAACAAGGTCTCCAGTTTAGAAGAAGATTCCTCGGTAACAGGTTTGGCGGATATAATAGCTTGAACAGCTGAGTCAACATGTAGTCTCTTATTATCATAATAAGATATCATGTCGTCCCAAGCTATTTGAAAATTTGATGCAGTGACTGAGACACCTTGCAGACGTGCTGCCGCCTTTCCTACGAGGCATCCTTTTAAAAATTGGAGTTTCGTGACGCAGGTTAGCGACGGATCAGCTCCAATTATTGCCATGAAAGAGTCTTTAAATGACGGCCACTCAGAGAACTCTCCATTAAACATTGGAAGTGGTAGTTTCGGTAGTTGGTGGTTGTGTGTTGTCGACAGCTGCTTTGCAGACGTATCAGAAAGAGACTTACCATCTGAACTTAGAGCTCCTACTAATTGATCCTGCATGCTACACATGTGTTCGATGCCATCGAGGTAATTTTCTTCGCAACTTCGATACATTTTTATTTTAAAATAGTCTTCCTCTTCGAATTTCTGACGTGTTTCAGACTTCAGAGCTGCTTTGATGGTTGTGATGTTTAGATGATTCTGCTTGAAAGCAGCCCAATTTTCACAGAGAGCTGTTTTACGAGATTCTATTCTCTGAATTGTTGCTTTCGAACCCTTTTTTTCTAGCGATTCTTTAATGATATCAAATAACTCATACTGCTGTTCTAAAAGGGCCGACAACTGTGATGCATTTGACATTTTTAAGATTATGGACTATATTTCGGGAAAAAAAATTATATAAATATTTATTTCGCGGTAAAAATAATCCGAGCTATCGAAGGACCATTAATGTATAATTTCAATAAAAAGATTTTGTTAAACGTTATAATACTGATTGCTTTAATTTTCTTAGATTAATTTTGCTTATCTTACTTGTAACAAGATCAAATAGAAAGAAAAAGGAAGGAACAATTGATTTTTACATAAGTCAAAGTGACAGTTAAAACTTTGTAATAGAATTTTTGTTGTTTGTTTTACTCTAGTAGAACTTAATGTTGAACTGTACTAGATTCGTAACAGGCATTTTCTATTTCTTCATGAGTATACGGATTTGGAGTATTTGATGGAGAACTGGCTTTTCGTAATAAAACAAGCATTGTGATCCGGAGTATGACTCGTTTACACCATGAAGTGATTCGCAAAAGTCTTGTTAAAGTTGAATATCGCTGAAGAAGATCCCATGTTGGTTTAGTTGTCAATTTCATTGTTGTAGCTACTATTTGATGACGTTCTTCACGGTCTACGTTAATATCTAGAGTTGGGATAAGATTTGGCCACTTATCTGGTGTAAGCTGGAGCCAATGTGGCCCTTTCCACCAAAGGTCACTTTCAGCCAACTGTCGAGGAGAAACCCCTCTGGAAGGGAGGTCTGCGGGATTATGTTCACCTGACATGTGATGCCAATTTGCCTTGGGCAAGATTTCTCGTACTTGAGTTACTCGATTTCGGACGAAATCTTTCCATCTCGATGGTTCACCTTGAATCCAGTAGAGCGCAGTACTCGAGTCAGTCCAAAGGTGTATTGGAACTGAATATAACTCAAGCACGTTGATAAAGTGTCTCATGAGCTTCGTAAGTATTAGTGCTGCAGCCAATTCAAGCCGCGGAATAGTGACACGAATAGATCTTGGTCGTTTTGATGATTTTTCTGGGCGCTTAGTTGGTGTAACTTTTGTTTTCGATGATAATATTGATATATTCGTTCCATTTTCCGTGACCACACGAATATAAACTACAGCTCCAAGAGCCAGCTGTGATGCGTCGGAAAATCCATGCAAATCAACTGATAACAAATTTCGAGTTATTCCAAGCCAACGGGGAACGGATATCAATGATAGATCGTTGAGTTGGTTAATGTAGCTTTTCCATCGGCTTTCAAAAGATTTAGAAATTGGTTGATCCCATTCCAAATCTGCAAGCCAGAGCTCTTGTATAAAGAGCTTAGCCTTTTTTTTTTGAATTTGAAAAAAAATTATATAAATATTTATTTCGCGGTAAAAATAATCCGGCTCGAAGGACCATTAATGTATAATTTCAATAAAAAGATTTTGTTAAACGTTATAATACTGATTGCTTTAATTTTCTTAGATTAATTTTGCTTATCTTACTTGTAACAAGATCGAATAGAAAGAAAAAGGAAGGAACAATTGATTTTTACATAAGTCAAAGTGACAGTTAAAACTTTGTAATAGAATTTTTGTTGTTTGTTTTACTCTAGTAGAACTTAATGTTGAACTGTACTAGATTCGTAACAACCTGGCCCTATTGGAAGGTCCTGTTAAGTCCATTTCAGTCGGGTTTCAGAGCTGGCCATAGTTGGTCCACTGCTATGGTACACATTCTGGACGAAATCAGACGGGAATTTGACCAAAAATGTATTACCTTACTTTGCCTTCTTGACTTCTCTAAGGCCTTTGATAGAGTTAATCATGCTTTTCTTTGTTGGAAAATGCGACATTACTTTGGTTTTAGTGAAAGGGCGGTAAGACTTATTGCCAGTTTTCTGAAGGATAGGTTGCAAAGAGTTGTGGTAGGCGAAAATTGCTCTAATGTAATGCCATTGGTTCAAGGTGTTCCTCAGGGCTCAATCCTTGGTCCCATCATTTTCTGCCTCTATATTAATGACTTACCATCCGTTTGCAACTATGCCTCAATCCACCTTTATGCTGACGATGTCCAACTGTACTACTCGAAACCCTTTTCTGAATTAGATGAGGTTGTCGCTAATTTGAATAAAGACTTATCATCGATTAACAAATGGGCTTTAATCAATGGGCTTACCTTAAATCCCACTAAATGCCAGGCAATCCCTATCTCTAATAGAATTTTTGACCTTTCTTCTGTACCTAACATCATTCTGTCAGATTCTAGGATAGAGCTTTTTGAAACTGTAACAAGTCTTGGGTTTGTCATCAATCGTACCTTTTCTTGTTACAACCATATTAACAGGCTGGTTGGGAGAATTTATGCTTGTCTTCGCATATTATGGATTTCCGCTTGTTTCACTCCATTCGAAACCCGAAAAAGACTCGTTATAATGCTTATCATGCCCATTATTAATTATGCTGAGGTTGTCTATAGTGATCTAGATTCACTCTCAAGCCATAAGTTACAAGTTGCTTTCAATGATGCAGTAAGATACATTTATCAAGTACGTAGATACGACCGAATTTCCCGGATGGCAAAAAATATTTTAGGTTGCACATTGGAACAGCATAGAAACATTAAAAACTGTTTATTTCTATTTAAATTAATTCATACAAAAACGCCTAACTACCTGTACTCCAAGCTTCATTTCACGCGCTTTGCTAGAACTTTCAGTATTGTAACCCACAGATACACCTACCTTAATTCATCTCGGCTATTTTTCATTAATGCGGTCAAAATTTGGAATTCCTTACCTCAAAACATTAAGGGGCTATCACACGTTAGCAAATTTAGAAATGGGCTGTTAAATTTTTACGCAACTCAATTGTAAAACAAAACTTTTCGACTTTTCTTTCATTTTCCTAACTCTTTCTCCTCTTTTCTTTTCTCCCTTTTTTTCTGTTTTTCGACTTTTTATATACATAATTGTAATTTATTTCTTTGAGTACGATTAATAATATGTAATTAATATTTTTTTTTTATTTTTTTGGTTACTTTTATTTATAATTACAATTCTTTTTTCATACTGGCTGTACTATAAAAGACTTTGTCTTAATGTATATTTTATTAAAATTCAATAAACATAATAATAATAATAAGAAAAAAAACGTATTTTCTTGGTGTACTCAATCTTCATTTTATGATATTCAACACTCCATTCCGATGTTTTCCGGAGACGAATCCTTTGATGCTAAGAAATCGATTGAAAATTTCGAACGAATCTGCGATTCGGTTGAAGGTTACGATGTTTTTAGGTTTAAATTTGTTAGAAGGTTGATGCAGCCTGGTTCTGCCGCAGAAATTTTTGTGCACATCGATGAATCAGTAACGTATGAATGTTTTCGAAGAAATTTTCTTATGAACTTTGGACATTGTTACTCGATGTCAGAAATAATCGACAAAATGAGAAAGACAACATTTAATTCGTCAAAATTATCAATTACTGCATACATATTGAAGATGCAAGAGCTCGCATCCAGAGCGGAAATCAATGAAATTCAAACCGTCCAGTTAATAATTGATGGATTTCGCGATTATTCTGCCAATATTGCAGTTTTATATCCAGCACGCACGATTGATGACTTAAAGCAATTAGCTCATCGTTATGCCCATTTGAGAAATTTTAGTTCTGCACGCAACAACCCGTCAAACTCCAATGCATCAACTTCAATGTATCATACTCCAAAAATTGTTGGTGGAACTGAAAAGAAAAAATTATTTTCCTACAATTGTTCTGGAACTGGACATTTATCCAAATTTTGCCCACATCCAAAAAGGACAAAAGGGTCTTGTTTTCGATGCGGTTCAACTTCACATATAATAAGGTATTGTGAAAAATAACCACCAACAAACTCCCGTATTGCTTAAATAGATGAGTAGGTAATTATTAAAATGCGCCACACATTTCATAACAAAAAGTCTGATTCTAGTCTCTCAAAATGTATCTCATAATGAGGAGACCAAACTTGTGATGCATATTCGAGATGGGGTCGAACTAAACTGTTGTACAAGCTAAAGGTAACGTTAGGGTCAAGAAATTCCTTGGATCAACGCTTAATAAATCCTAACATTGAGTTAGCTTTATTGACGATGTTGTTAATGTGTTCTGAAAAATCTAAATTGGATGTGAAAAGAACTCCTAAGTCCCTAACCTTAAAGACACGGGATAAGATGTATTGGGAGATAACATAATCATATGATGTAGCATTGCGCTTTTTAGATGTAAACACAAATAGTTTGAAGAAGCCCAAAGAAATTTATACAGTAGATGACGGATATAAGAAAGTCTCATATAAGAAAAACATGGATATAAGACAGACATTTCAAAACACCATGCACATTCTCATTAAATTGTGTGTTAAATTTATCTCATAAAAGAAAAACGTTTATAAGAAAAACACTGATATAAGAAACTTCTTCTGATGTAAAATCTTATTCACTGCATAGAAAATAAAACGTGTATGAGAAATTTTCCAGTGTAAACATGCAAATGATGCACCGTGTAAACTTCCACAAAATTTCTGAGCCCACCCTTATTGAACTGCCAAAAAACTGTCAGACAGAGGATGAGCAAGAAAGAAAAAAACAACCCACACTTTGTTTACTGCATTGAATAAGAAGTACAGGAAGGGGTCTTATGAAAAAGAAGTGAAGCATTTTTCTAAGTAGTGTGAGTTTCACAAACACAAACGCATTACAACAGGGCTGGTCTGCAGTTGAATGGTTAATCTCAGGGGCGCCAAGCCAAATATGATGGAATCAAGATTATGGGTGCTTTCATAAATGCATGGTTGCTTTGTTTACATGCGATCAATTGCAATCATATTAACGTCACACAAAATACTTGCGCATGTGTTTTACGCAGCATTTATGAACACTTTTTTATGATTTGCGTCATGTGTCAAAAGACACCCTGGGAATGGGAAATCCTTTTTACTATATACCTGTCTCTTTCATTGAGAAAGAAATTCAGATTGCATGTGAGTTTTTATATTTGCACATTTTGCGCTGCAAATATTAGCTTTTTGCTTTTATGAACAACTGACATTTGTCATTTGCATTTATGAAAAACATGCATTCGTCAGACTTTCGCAACCATGCATTTATGAAAGCACCCTATATCGATTGTGCATCAATTTTATTTTTCAATTTCAATTCTTTTTTGGACCACATGGTGTTTTAACGTTCAAGGTGTACATGCACGATTTTTATTATTATTTTTTTCGTCACATTTTCTTCATTTTTCATCCTTAATTCATCATATTTATTGTCCTTTTCGAGTCGTATTCGAAAGCGCATTCTATGAACAACTTGATCAAGTGTTAAGAAGCAGCTAGAAATTGTGTAGAGGAAGGTATGCCGTTAATAATGGAACACAACATTAGCCAAATGGCCGCCACGACCATGCTAACAGGACCATATCCTTTTCATGAAATTTTGCATACCCAAATCGCGGCTGCCCTATGTCCTCGATAGCGTCACGAATTCCATCTTTGAGGTCTTGAATCGACGCTGGGCTGTTGGCGTTATCTTCTTCCTTTGGGGCCACTTGAAAGATAAGGTCTACGCCAACAACCCAGCGTCGATTCAAGACCTCAAAGATGGAATTCGTGAGGCATACCTTACTCTTTATAATGAAATAAACATCCGACCGATCATTTATTTAAAAAAAAAAATGCCACTTTTCTTTGAAAATCAAAATAACACCTCTTATTGGAAAATCCTTTATAAGAAATTTTCTTTCTTATATATATTTTATTTATATAAGAATTTTTTTTTCTTATATCCACTTTTTTCTATAAGAAAACACGGATATAAGAAAGAAATTCTCTGGTTTTTTGGACTTTCTTATATCCGTCATCTACTGTACATTAAACTCATCGTCACCGTGCAATTAGTGAACCTATTTTTGCTGCTAGACGACTAGGTATCTACATATCAAAAAGATTTTTATATTATTTTGCCAAATGCTTCAAATGAGAACAATACACTTCTTGGCTGCATCAAATGCATAAGTCAATTCCAATTAAGATGACAATCGTTCTTAGCTTTGGCATTGTTCTATTGAGTGAATTTTAATTTTGACCTCAATTATAGGAATGCAAAATATCTGCATACAAAGTATGTACACACAAATACCTACCACATAAATACGCAAAATAACAAACCCGAAGCGGTTAATATTCCATAAAGATACTTCTGCAAAATCCACTTGATATTACCTGACAATATTTGCAATGGCTTTCCTTTCTCCAATTTGCTATTGCATTCGAATTAGTATTCAATTGTATGACAATAAATTGCCATAAGAACACGATGATGGATAGATTCCATAGCAAAACTTTCCAATTTGTTAAGAATGCAGAATCTTTCCAGTAACGGTTTTCTTCTGAATTGCAAAGCACACCATTGGCATTGTGGTTTTGGCTATAGAATAGTTCAACGTTCTTGAGCGTACAAACAAAATCTTTTGTTGAGTACAATTTATGTATTTACGAATTGAGTGGCAACAGTGCAATGACGTATTTTTAATTAATACTTTTATTTCAATGTCTGGATTTTTATTTTCTGTTTGAGATCAACTTGACTATTTTTTGTGAATCGTCTTGAGTTTTTAAAATCGCAATGATAGAAAATCATAAATCAAAGTGCTGTATTGATTGTAAGAAACTTTTTTGCATCCAGTTTTTCGTAGTAATAAATTTACAGTAAGTTCAGATAAAATTTTAGTTTGAATAAAATTGACGTTCAAAAAAAGTTTAGGTATACCAATTTTCAAATCCAAAATAGCTCTTCACGAGATACAATATAATAAATATTTACCAGATTGCTTTCAAACTAGTCGCAGCACTGTAGACGTCTCCTTCACATAGACGACCATAATGACATTATACGAGTTTTTTGTGCGTTTATGACTTGAACTTGATGGTAAAAAAAATAGAGTGGCGCGACAGCTCTTGCTCTAAGAGCCAAGGCCTAAGTGCGTGTGAAAAATTGAGGGGACCTAAAATTTCAGAAGCACTTTTTCATGACTGATTGATACTCTTGGAAGTTTTGTCAGGTCTTCGCAAGAGGAAAATACATGTTCTTATAATTTCCTTAGTTGGAGGCCAAAGCACGTACCTACATATTGTACAAGTCATATTTCTCTTTCAATAACCAAATCGGTAATATAAAAGAAGCGGTGTACATTGAAAGTAGTCACTTCTTAATAAGATAATCAACGTCCAGCTCTACTCTTCTATACTCTATCGATCCATAGTTTCGCCTCAATTGAATTTGTTAGTAAATCATTTTATTAAACTTGATAGTTTCTCATTTTTACTCACATATGTAATGAATTCCAGGTAAGTAGGTATATTGACCTTCTTGTGACATTTTTAATTTACAAATATAATGAGAGAGTGCAGTTGTAATCTCTGAACTCTGATGCAAAATATTTATTTTCCTATTTTTACTGGACCTAGTTACCACTTTCCAAATTGAAAATCCTATTTAACCTCATTGCGTATCATTTAAACGGACTGTAGTTAACATCTGCAAAAGTTTGTTCTAATATAGACAATCGCCATTGAAATGAATTTATTATTAAAATTAAAAATAAATGTAATTACTCAACTGCTTCGGCTTAAAATCAATAATAGGCACTCATCCAGGGACAAATCTGTTGTAGATATATCTAATAAGACGGTTAATATATTGACCTTTGAAAGCAAATTATATACATGGTTAGTCCGATTATTAGTTTCCTTTAGGGATAAATTAACTGACAGTGATATAGTCTCTCATATACGTAGATATAACTTAACTACAAAACGGTATTCGACCAATACATGAACTCGATTATACCCGCCATTAGCTGTATTGCAGCATCCTATTAAATGCACATCAGTTGAATTTACTCGAAGGGCATTTTAATTATTGGAAATCTATCAATTACAGGTAAATACCGTTGACAGGATCTGCCGATTCATTTGGTGTATTCAACTCGTTGAACTGAAATACTAATAATCATAAGTAGGTACCTATAGTTGTGGGAAATTGTGTAAGAAAACAATCCGAGATTCCTCATTAATTTGTTAACAGTTCAAAAAGGGAAAACATTGTATGTTCAAGTGTTTGTTAATGATTTTTAAAGAAATTTGTCCACAACCTTGACTGAATGGGTTTCATTTTTTTAATTCATGATTGATAATGAATAAAAATATGATAAAGTTCATAACTTTATTTCTGAATAATAAATCATTGATTGACATTTTGAAATCTGTCAAAGTGGTTTGTCTTTGATTAGCTCTGTATTTTAATCTTTTTTTAAAGTGTAAAAGAATTAAAAAGTAATAACAATTGTTTGTTTAAACAAATCTTTAACGAATACTTTCAATCAATTCACTGAAGTCCGAGTAAGTCATATCTCTTAAGACTGTTTAAATATAACACAAAGATCGGCATATAAATAACCTCACTTATGAACAAAAGACTGCGGGATAAAAATTCGCCCGATCATTCACCGATAAAGAAACGATCTACAACAGAAAATAATAATTTAAGTATGTCTGCAACTAATATCACCGTCGAATTAATGAAAGAAATTCTTGAAGAAAACAATAAGAAGCAAGTTAATGAGCTAGTCACAAAAACTGACTTCAACTTATTGTATTCCGAACTGAACGAATTGAAACTCAAACACCAAGAAGTCTCTACAAAAGTTAATTACTTGGAAGACCGAAATAAATTTCTTGAAGCTCAAATAGACAAACTGATTCAAAAAAGCACTGAAGAAAATTTGATCGTTCATATTCCAGCAGAAGCTAACTCAGATCCAGTGGCGAAAGCAAAGTCTATCTGCGTTGGCTTATTGGGATCTAATGGAACTGAGGATGCAATTGAGTCAGCACACAGAGTGAATAAATTAGGTGCCCGAAATACTATTATTGCTATCAGGACAAAATCTCGCAACGAAGCTTTCAACGTCATCCGTAACTCTAAAAATCTCAAAGGAACGAACATAAGCATCCACAAGGATTTACCCCGCAATGTTCGCCAAAGGACAGGCAGATTGGTGGCTGTGATGAAGGTGCTTCGAGAGATGAACCCAAGGATGAAAATCAACTTGAGGGTGATAAACTGTTGGTAGCAGGCAAGGTGTTTACTTGGGACATGGCTGAGGGGCTGAAATGTGGCATGGAAGATGTTTTAAATTGTTTAAATCAATTTTTTGGTGAAATACCGGCGCGTTTAATAAATTGTATTTACGAAACAACAAAAACAAATGATAATCCAACGTCAACATTGGGAAGAAATGTCATTTCGTTATGTCATAATCAGCAAGGTGTAAGCACAATGGAAGGAGCTGCTGTACGGAATGCGGAGGTTCGAGCTTCGGGTAGTTTACACGTCGCTACAAAACATTGACCTGTTCCCGTCTATCAGATATCATCCAAGCCTTCCAAGTTTAAAATTTTAAGTTATAATGTTGCAGGGCTTAAAAACAAATTTTTATATGTAGATTTTTTCAATTATATAAATGAATTCGATATTTTTGTTTTGTTTGAAAGTCATGTTTTAGATAATGATAGATTTAAGAATATGTTTACTAACTATAACTTACAATATGTACCGGCTGTGAAAAGCACTTTATTTGGAAGAGGAAGTGAAGGCGAGCTTTTTGGATATCGTAAGCAACTAGAAGGAGTAGAAATTAAATTCATCCAAGACACACGCATACTGGAGCTCAAAATTAATAATACAACTCATCATATTATCATACCAGTTTACTTAAATTGCAGTCATTGGCAACCTGATTACGATAAACTACGTAATTCGTTAAACAGTTTAGACTCTTGGGACCTGATGTTAGTGGGCGATTTCAACGGAAGGATAGGTTTGTCCCAAAATAACGATGCCTTAGGAATGAGTACGCCGAAGATACATTTCGAAAGGAAATCTAAAGACGAATCTAGTGATGATAAGGGGGTTAAGATTTTGGAGTTATCTGACGCTTTCGACTGCAAAGTTCTGAATGGTAGCTGTGGAGGTGACTCGCTAGGAGAATTTACTTTTATCAGAGGATCAGCAAAAAACGATAAACTACGTAATTCGTTAAACAGTTTAGACTCTTGGGACCTGATGTTAGTGGGCGATTTCAACGGAAGGATAGGTTTGTCCCAAAATAACGATGCCTTAGGAATGAGTACGCCGAAGATACATTTCGAAAGGAAATCTAAAGACGAATCTAGTGATGATAAGGGGGTTAAGATTTTGGAGTTATCTGACGCTTTCGACTGCAAAGTTCTGAATGGTAGCTGTGGAGGTGACTCGCTAGGAGAATTTACTTTTATCAGAGGATCAGCAAAATCGGTTATCGACTACTGTTTTATATCTGGAAACTGGCTAACGCATTTTAATGATTTTCGAGTAGCCATTAAACCCTTTTCTGATCATATGTCCTTGGAAGTAATGTTTAAGCTTTCTGGCTTTGAAGGAGACGATAGTAGTACCAAGCAACTATTACCAATTCCAAAAATATTATGGAGGGATAGTCATCGCGAGGTTTTCCGACGAAATTCAAGCAGAGAGATCGAGCTTTTAAGTGATTCGAATAGGTTTATGGAAAATGTCAATGTTGAAAAACTAAACGAAATGATTAAAAGCGCTAGCCCAAAGTTCAACAATTAAACTACAATCAATAAATTCAAACAAAAGTGGTTTGATGATGAGTGCAGAAAAGTGAGAGATGTGTCCTTTGCATTTTTACGACTGTTTCGGAAAAACAACAACAGCTTTATTCAAGCAAACTATGCAGCAGCAAATATAAAGTTTAAGAAACTATGTAACGCAAAGAAAAAAACATATGATGAAAAAAATATAGAAAATATCAACGCAGCCAGATCACCAACAGAGTTTTGGAAAGCAGTTAAAGTGGTCGTAGGGAAAAGAAATGCCATTGCAGTGGGTCTTTCTGTAGATCAACTCAAAAACCACTTCATGCAGCTCCTTAACGCAGAGCAACTTTCACCACCCCTTCTATACGCCGCACCACTTACACTGGATGATCAATTAGACTCCCCAATAATGCTGTTGGAGATAGAAGAGGTCATATGCAGCGCCAAAAATAATAAAGCTCCTGGTGAAGACGGTATTCCGTTTGAATTCTTTAAAAATAGCACAGACGAGTTCAAAAACTTGCTGACAATATCCTTTAACAACATTTTTGAAAGAGCTGAAGTACCTGACTCATTCCTCAAATCTATTGTATATATCCGCTCCACAAAAAAGGTGACTACGAAAATCCTGCTAATTATAGAGGTATATCATTTTTGAACGCACCGGCCAAACTTTTTTCATCCGTTCTATACAAAAGGTTATATCAGTGGGTTGAAAACAATAAAATTTTGCATGAGTACCAAGCAGGATTCAGAAGAGGCTATTCGACTGTAGACCAGATATTTTCATTATTAAGCTTAGCAGAGATATATAAAAACAAGAATAAAAAGCTTTTCAAGCAGCCTTTGACCACAGATAATAAATTTATACAGATGTCTCATCCCTGCAGAAAAAATGTGCACGACTCGGTCGTACGAACTTGCTCCTGTATTCACAATTATAAATCATAAAAAAAAATTAAAAAAAAAACTCATAAATAAAAATTTAAATTGAAATATGTACCTCAAAAATGGATTCAATCGGAAAAAAATTGATGTCATATGATTTCTTAAGAAAATGTTGGTTTTTCAATTTTTTTTAATTTGTTAAAAAAAAAATTAAAATTTGAAAATATACCTCGTAAATACATTTTACTCCAAAAATTTAAATGCCAAACAAATTTAAACCTTATTTTTGATTTATTGAATTTTTTTTTTGAAAATCGTCGGAGCCGTTTTTTTTTAAATTAATTTTTTATATATCAAAATTTTCAAAAATGTCTTAAAATTAATTTGGGTATGCAGTATTCAAGAATATGTAAATATACATTTTATGAGTATATTTCGATTTTTAATATTGATCCGTTTTTAAGATACACAATTTTGAAAAAAAAGTTTAAAATATTTTTTTTAAAATCCAAAAAAAAATTTTGAAATTTTTTTGAATACAACAAATTATTTGGGCAATATATACGTACTTTCAAAAAAAAAATTACGCTGATCGGACTTTTAGTTTTTGAGGAAATCTAATAACAAAAAAACGGTTCTATGGGAGGTACCGTTTTGGAGCAATACAATTTTTTTTTTTTTACATAAAATACATGAGTATTTAAAAAAATTAAATTCGAGGAAGTTTAAAAAAAATCGTAGGAACCGTTTTGGAGAAAATTTAAAGTTTTGGTTTTTTGCCATAAAAATCGTATGGTGGCTACCCTAAATTTTGATCTTAGAAAAAAAATGAAAAAACTGGGATATGGGTTTTTGCTCAAACCTCTTATTTTCAAGTTTGAAGTCAATCGGACCAGTGGTTAAGGCTGTAGGTGCCTGTAAACTTCCCGACAGACAGACAGACGGAATCGCCGGACTCACTTTTTTCGACTTCTCTGTCATCGTAATGTCATATCTCATCATCATCTCAAATTTTTTTTTTGTACGAATTCAATATGTACTTGCCATATATTCTATATGTCGCAAGTAAAAATGAAACATATTTTGCTCTTAAGAGACAACGCCGTAACAGACAAGGAGGTTTTTGAAGCTCTTTTCCTTGCCTAAGTATTCATTTATGGGCAGTGAGACGAGCGAAAATAGATTTTTAATGCATTAAGTGAATGCGTTAAAGCTTTTGCAAAAAGCTTTTTTTTTTGGTAGCTTTCAGTTTCATATATCATTTCTCGCCATAAGGGTGAGACATCTGTATAAATTTATTATCTGTGCTTTGACTCTATACCGCGAGAAGCTCTCTTCAACAATTTATATGTACTTGGAATATCTTCAAAAATGTTAAATGTATTGAAGGCTTTGTACCATAATAATACAGCTCGTATCTGGGACGGAAAACGTCTCTCCGAAGACTTCAAAACAACAGTGGGAGTAAGGCAAGGGTGTGTTCTTAGTACACTACTATTTGCACTATATATAAACGATATCACAGATGCTGTTAGGGGTGGAATTGAGCTGCGTCGGACAAAAATTCCAGGCCTACTATATGCAGATGACATAGTTTTCTTCGCCGAGACAGTTGTTGGCATGCAGGTTATGATAAACAGATTAGAAAGATATTGTAAAAGTTGGAACCTATCTGTCAACAGATAGATAGATAGATCAACAGATGTCTGGAGGCAGACACTCACGATTCGAGAAGTGGACGTTTCAAGGGAAGGAAATAGAAATAGTTAAGGAGTACAAATATCTGGGAGTTTTGATTTCATCTAACACTAACATGGAAAAACATCTTCAAGCCAAACTAGCAGATGCTAAGCGAGCTATTTGTTCGGTTTGGGGTAGTTGTATTCATAAGAAGAGTATTTCACATACTTCTAAACAAACAATATTTCGTGCAACTGCAACTTCTATTCTTCTTTATGGAGCACAAGCTTGGGGATTCCGACCATACGAAACAGTAGAGAAGTTACTACGTTACTTTATCCGGAGGTTTTTCAGAATACCCCCTAGTTCGCCCAATTACATGTTACATTTAGAGTCTGGCGTTCCCCTATGTTTTTGGACACTCTTAAGATTCATTTCAACTACATTATGCGAGTTTAAGCAATGAATGAGCAGAGAATACCAAAAATAATACGGGAGTCGTACGAAATCCCCAAAAGACAAAATCACAATGGGGACAAAAACTCAAAAAAAAAAATCCAACTTGTCAATATCTCCACGACAAAATCCCCACGGAAAAAATCCCCAAAGAAAAAATACTTTTTGCCAAAATCTCCTTGAAATCTCCAAATCTCCAATATTCAAGTACGTCTATTTGCACCGTTCCTCTCACGACATGTTTTGTTTTATATTCATTCTTTATTTGTTTAAACATTAAACAAAGTTCTTTTGAATTGATTTTTTATTTATTTTGAATAAAATGAATTACATTTAAAATGAATTAAACATTTATTTCTTAAACAACCTTAACTGAATACAATAATATCTCCAAAACAAATATGTTCAAGTAGTGAATCATGCGATTAAATCGCGCGATTTAATCGCATGATTCACTACTTGAACATTTTGTTTTGGAGATTTTGGCATGGAGATTTTGTCCATGGGGATTCTCTCTTTGGAGATTTCGCTGCTGGAGATTTCAGTTTGGGGATTTTGGGTTTGGGGATTTTGGCTTGGGGAAAACGTCACCAACCCAATAATACGTATGCACTTAATGTCGAATGAAGGAGGATGTGTTCAAGAATGGAAGAAACTGGCGTCGGAATGTGGAGTTAACTTGGTGGTTACAGCGGAAGAGCACGTAGAATCCCTAAAACCAAACCTGGAAGAATTGCTGAAGAAAACGGGAAACAGAATGTACGAAAACTTCATGGAGGAAGCTCAGAATCAGAGACTTTTAACTCATCTGTGCTCAGAATTCTCAGTACAGATTGTATTATAGCAAATTGAATCACTACTTAAACGAAAGAACTTATTTTTTAGAAGAACATTCGACGGAATTAATAAGCACAATCTTCCGTTTAAGAGGAGAACTATTAAATCTTAATTTTATACCACACCGTCCTGAGTTACCTATTTTATGTTCTTTATGTAACCGTAATGAAAGAGAAGATGTGTTTCATTTTATAGCTGTCTGCCCCGTTTTAAAAGAATTTCGAGTTCATTATTTTGGAGTGCAGTCATTGGATTTAGAAGAAACCCTACAAATCTTAAATGGATCTCGTGGCTGGAATATGCTTTATAATTTCACCGTTCAAACATTCAAATATCGCAACTGCATTGTAAACGAAGATTTTTAAACAAAAAAATGTACATATCAATTTTATTTATCTGTTAAACATAATCAAAATCAAAATTATAATACAAAGTATGTCAGTCTGGTAAACGGCTTCCGGCCAAACCAATAGACTTTTAGATTTAATTATCAAAATGTTTGTATACTTTATATATTATTTTAATGAGTCAATAAAACTAAAACTAAACTTAACTATAATCATAATCACTATATAGGTACTTTTCTTATAACAAATAATTTCACACACCATTAGTGGTTCCCACACATGAATGAGAAAATATTTAAAAATACTTCTCGAATCAAAAAATCAAAGATCGACTGCAGTCAAAATAATTATTTTAATGTTAGCAAATGATTAAAGCATTCAGTTGACTAGTTTTTTATAGCAGCACTCATAATCTCAGAGGCGAAAACTGAATCGACATTCGATGTTGAAGCCTTGGATGAAGTTGGAGTTTCCAAATGTGCAATATAAGAGCATTGGGCATATTGTAAGGTGATACCACCGCCGCCGGCCGCGCCGCCATTGACCTTAAAGTACCTAAGCTTCTGGATCTGAAATTTTCTCATCTTCTGCCAACTGATAAAAAAAGAGCGTCGTTATTTGTCTCCTATTGAAAACAGGTGCTGCTCTCCAATCCTTTGCCTAACCTTTCGACTCTAAGTAAATCAATGAATGCATTTTGATTTAGTTTTTCTTGCAGTCCATTCAAAAGGCTGTTAAGCCTTTTGCTGAGCTGAAGGGTTTTGGAAACAGGATTTACAATTTCAAACAGGGAATTAAAAAATGATATGAAAACATTATAAAATCTTAGGTTTCTAAAATGTTTATTATTATTATACTGTTTAAAATTCGTCTCTTTCGTTTTTTTTTTTTTAAGTTTAATTGAGTTGAATCGAAACTTCGAATAAGAAAATGTTTGCAGAAGTTGCGGTAATGTTGTTTAGTCACGTAGATAGGTAGGTACTAGGTATACACAGGAAAAAAAAACTATCGCATAGATACAAGAAATGGTTATCAGAAGATTTTAATAATCAAAACTTATTCTTGGTTTATGGATTCGTGATTTTTAAATTCCCAGAGGAAGTTATTGTAATGGAGCCGATTTTATGAATCTCCAATTTTTGCATATCTCAATGTATCGAGTCCGAATCAACCGTTTTTATGATGATGTCTCTGTGTGTGTATGTGTTCGTATGCGCGTATGTGCGTATGTGCGGACGTGCGTTACGTTTTTTCAACTCAATTATCTCGCGAAACACTCTTAAGAGCTGATTAGGTTTTGAGCGAAATCCGATTAGCGGTTGTTTAATGGCAATTAAAAATCTAACACAGCTCTAATATAATGAAAATTATTATAATTTCTGCAAAAATTTCAACAATATTGCAAAAAATCTTACAGTTAGTGTGAAAAAAACGAAATTCAGGAGTATAGAAAACTACAATATTCAGGAGTAATATAGGCGCCACTGTTATTCAAATTAACTTCTGGAATTTAACTTTGAAAACAACGTGCGTGTACGTGTACAACTACAACGGAACGCATCGGCTTTAAATTTCGCTCTGGGAAGTTAGTCGTGTGGACAACATGGGTCGCACTCATATTTTTTTTATTTGTATTGTGCTCTATATCTATATTGTCCCCTAAATCTCGAGCGCCCTGTATCATGGATACAGCTGATACAGCGGTAGCTACGCTCCTGCACTGGAAATAGATTTTCCTTGGTACATTTGTATGCCCTCGTCTGCATTTTTATTTTACACTGTTTTTTTTTATATTTCAATGTTATTGTTATCATTATATATCCACAATTTATTGAGGCTTACAAAGCATTTAATCGCACCAGATTTTGCGGCTCGTCCTGTTTGTTTCGATTTTTTTATCGTGGTTTCAAGTTTCAACGCTATTTTTCAAAAGTTTGTTTTACTTATTTTATTTATTTATCTTTTCAAATTGAAATAATTTTTCGAGTACCTACCTACCTACTGTTGCCGCATCTTTATTTCCATAAATTGAAAATTGAATAATTATTGTTGATCGTTTCAAGTGAATCGAAACGTTTGTAGGTCACATTTTAGGGTCCACCACGAAATCTAGAAAACCTAAATCTAGAAAGCAAAAATATCGAAAAAAAATCTAGAATGAAAAAATCTCGAAAAAATAAATCAAGAAAGAAAAAATCACGAAATACAAAAATCTAGAAAAAAAAAATCTCGAATGCAAAAATCATGGTAAGTTATTTCTCTCTTTGCGATTTAAAAAAACGACCTCTCTGAACTGTAGGTATAATGCAACTGTAAAAACAGGTTGCAGAGATTAGTTAAACTATTTATGGTGCCGTGTTCACATGACTAGATATTTTAATGAAAAAAATCCAATATAATTTGTTGACAATGAATATTTTATTCTATCATTTTATTGTTGTAATGTATATATTTTTGTTATATTCTAATAGAGTTTAAGCTCGATAGAAAGAAAAAAAAATAAAAAAAAAATTTAAATTTAAAATTTAAATTTAAAAATTTAAATAAATTTAAATTTAAAATTTAAAATTTAAAAATTTAAAAATTGAAAAAAAATTGTTACTTATTTAATCTTTGGAAATAACATCGAACAAAGGATTTACAAAAATTGAAATCGATGGATTTATTTATCACTCAAATAAATGTTTAAAAAATAAGGTCTATTGGATCTGCGAGCTTAATAAAACTCATAACTGTCGGGGAAGAGTGATTACGGTGGAAAATATTGGTACACACAGTGTTGTTAAACTTCCCAGTGAGCATTCCCATACCCCAGCTGCATATAAAAAACACGTGTTGAAATGTAACTCATCTGTCAAAAATAAAGGAAAGTCAACTTGTGATGCACCATCTCAAATAAACATGAAAGTAGAAACGCCATCAGAATGTAGGGTCTATTTACCTCCTGATGTCGCTCAGAAACGAAAAATCGCTCGTTTTAGACGTCAAAACGAGAGAGAGCCTACTGATCTAAGCGAAATCAATATACCGCAACGCCTACGGTAGTTCCCAACGAAAATTAAATACAAATTATAAAAACAAATCTTGTCTTCGTCTGTAGAAACTAATTTAAAGACTTACATGTTTTTTGTTCGTCAATATTTTTTATGTCTAATACAGTTTTTTAATATAATCCCAAATTTAAAAATATAAGTACCTATATATATGTAGGAACTCTTTATTTGGCACTACAAGACTTCCCATCAATCTAATTATTCCAACTCTGGCATTACTGAATGATTGGTATAATCCAGTCCATTGCTACCAACATTCATCGATGTGATTATGATGACCTATAAAAGGAGAGCGAAAACGAAGCGCGGGTCTCTTTTTCCCCATCACGACACCGCCTGCACAACTCTACTAGACGATATAGAAGAAGCGAAACCACACCAACTCACCATACCATCTTATCGTAAAATAGTTTCTACCATTTTAACTTAAAATTATAACTAAGAAAATTAAACTGAATTAAAATTATACTTAATTGTAACTTAAATCTAAATAATTTGAATTAAACCTACAGAATTGGGGGCTCAACCAAACAAAATTCAAGTAATTATAAAATTAATTTTCTCATCGTTGGAAACCAGCCGTGAGTAACAAACACCCGGCAAAAGGTACACATTTTATATAATTAATCCAATCGAAAAAAAAACATCGTGTGCAGTGCATCTCTTAACAACGGCACTTCTCAATCAGTTTTAATCAAAGAGATCGGTTTCATAAGACGAGAGTATACCTAAAGTAGCTGATTAGAGACTTGTTCATTTTATTTTTTTTGACATTTGTGATGATGGGTCGAAAAAATATAAATAGCACTGCGAGGTAAAATGGCTTTGGTGATATGTCTGATATGTTGATGGATTTAGAAGAAAGATCGAAAAGAATAGAAGCTAGGGAAAAAGAGCTAGACGAAAGAGAAGACAAATTGAAGCAAGATGTAGAAATTTCTTTGTTGCAAGGCGAGGTGGAGTACCTAAGAAATAGAAGTCGAGGCACAGCAGCTTCATTCCAAGATGTTTCTGGTGCATTGCAGGAGTTTAATGGTGATGATGAATATGGTGTGAGAGGTTGGATAGAAGATATTGAGAGTGCTGCTGTTTTAATGAAGTGGAATCCCTTAGAAAATTTGCTATTCGCGAGGAGGTTGCTGTCGGGCTCTGCTAAGACAGCCGTGAGGTCGGAAACAGGTTTGAACACGTGGCAGGAGCTGAAGAAATATTTGTTGGAAGAGTTTGGCGAACAACTTTCTAGTGCTGAGGTTCAGAGGAAGCTATCGGAATGCAAACAGAAGAAAGAAGAGACTATTTTGCAGTATTTTTTAAAAATGAAGGAGTTAGGGGCGAGAACGAAAATGGACGAGGCTTCTGTGATCCAGTATGTCATCGATGGTATCAATGATTCTCATGCTAATAAGGTTATGTGCTATGGTGCAAATAATTTTAAAGAGTTTAGAAAGAAGCTAGAAATTTACAAAATATTTTCCGAAAGGAATCAAGCTTCATATTCCAAGTCAAACCTTGCTTCGGATAAGAAAAAATATAACCCAGGCACAACGACTAGCTCCAGTGTTTCCCCAAGTTGTATTTGTTTCAATTTTGGTGTTAGAGGTCATCGTGCAAGTGATTGTAATAAAAAACTCGAAGGTCCAAAATGCTTTAAGTGCAAGGAATTTGGTCATAAGGCCCCACAGTGTACAAAAGCGACGAAAGATGTGAGGATAGCAAATGTTTCACCAAACTCAAAACAAAACTTCGAGAAATTAGTCCAATTTGGTGGTACACAATATCAAGTTAAGGCGCTTTTAGATACGGGAAGTGAGGTTACGTTGTTGCAAGCGGCCGAATATTTGAAATTAGGAAGTCCAAAGTTCACAGTGGGAAAAAGTAAGCTGAGAGGTTTATCTGAGAAGGGAGTCGAGACATTAGGAGGTTTCGAAACAAAAATTCTTCTGGATGGAAATTCATTTGACGAAGTAGTACACGTCATCTCTGATGAATACCTTTTCATACCCATGATTCTTGGTCAGAATATTTTCAAAAATACGCAGTTGGTTATCACTAATGAATCCGTAAAAGTAAAAAAATTGGACAGTTTCTTACAGTGCTTCGAAACTTTTTCCGAGGAGATGGAACTCCAAGCCGAAAACAAAGCACATTTAGATGAAATTAAAACGCTAGTTGAGAACTACAAGCCAGTAGACTTAGAAGAGGAAAAGTTTTATATGAAAATCGTTTTAAAAAATGAAGATCCTATCTTTCAAAATCCAAGAAGACTTGCACCTTTAGAGAAAAAAGTAGTCGCGGATCAAATCGAGGAGTGGCTTCGTAACAAAATAATACGACCTAGTTCATCCGAGTTTGCCAGTCCCATAGTTCTCGTCAACAAGAAGGATACTTCTAAACGTCTTTGCGTTGATTATAGGCGGTTAAACAAGCAGGTTGTCCGCATTAATTTTCCCTTACCCCTCATCGAAGACCAGCTTGACAGACTTGGTGAAGCACGAGTATTTTCAACTCTGGATTTGGAAAATGGTTTTTTTCACGTCTTCGTTGAAGAAGACAGCATAAAATTCACCTCGTTTGTCACCCCTGATGGTCAGTTCGAGTTTCTCCGAATGCCGTTTGGGCTGTCCATATCACCAAAGATCTTTCAAAAATATATAAACAAAATTTTTACACAACTGTTAAACGAGAAGATAATTTTGATTTATATGGATGATATTATTGTGCTAGCAAAAGATTATGTTGAAGCGTTGAAGAATTTGAAGAGAGTTTTTGATTTGGCGTCACGTCACGGACTTCGCTTTAAGTGGAAAAAATGTCATTTTCTGTGTACAAGAATCGAATACTTAGGATATGAGATTGAGAATGGTCGTATTAATCCATCTTTACTAAAAATTAAAGCTGTTAAAGAGTTTCCTGTCCCAAAATCCGTGAAGCATGTACAGAGTTTTCTAGGGCTATCCGGATATTTTAGGAAATTTGTTCCAAATTATGGTATTATAGCAAAGCCTCTTAGCGACCTTCTCAGGTCAGATACGAAGTTCGTTTTTGGCGATTTGCAAAAAGAAGCGTTTGATTGTATTAAGAAGACTCTCATACAACAGCCTATACTGATGATCTACAATCCAGATGCAGAGACGGAGCTGCATACTGATGCATCTAAAATAGGTTTTGGTGCAATTTTGATGCAAAAATCTTGCGATGACAATCTCTTCCATCCAGTATATTTCTACAGCAAAAAAACTACACCTATTCAAGAAAAATACTGCAGTTACGAATTGGAGGTCCTTGCCATAATTTCAGCTTTGAAAAAACTGAGAGTTTATCTTCTGGGTCTTAAATTTAAAATCATCACTGATTGCGCTGCGTTCAAGATGACCATGGAAAAGAAGGATTTAGCACCAAGAATAGCCGGATGGGCACTTCTACTCCAAGATTACGACTATCAGTTAGAACACCGAGCTGGAACGAGAATGAGACACGTCGATGCCCTTAGTCGATATCCTGTTACAATGATGGTACAAAATGAGTTTCTTAATAAAGTGAAAGCGGCACAAATGAAAGACGAGAGAATTTATGTTATTTTGAAAATATTAGAAAATGAAACGTACAAAAATTTCTTTTCAGAAAATGGCATTCTCTACGAAATGACTGACCAGGGTGACAAACTGCTTTGTGTTCCTAAAGGTATGCAGATGGACATAATTAAAGACGTACATGCTCAAGGACATTTTGGAACGAAAAAGATGGAGGATATCATTAAAATGCAATATTCCATTCCGAATCTTCAAAGTAAAATTGAGAGCTGTCGTAGAAATTGCATCCCTTGCATTTTAGCAGAAAAGAAGTCAGGAAAGCAAGAAGGATTGTTGAATCCCATACCCAAAGACGATCGACCGTTAGAAACTTACCATTTGGATCATGTCGGACCATTAACAGCAACGGGTAAACAATATAAGTATATTTTCGTTGTAGTAGATAGCTTTTCAAAGTTTGTGTGGATCTATCCAACAAAAACCCTTTCTGCAAATGAAGTTTTACAAAAACTAAGCCTCCAAAGTGTTGTTTTTGGTAATCCAAAGCGTGTAGTTACGGACCGTGGCTCAGCTTTTACCTCAAAAGACTTTACCAGATACTGCACCGAAGAAAGTATTAAGCATGTTTTAGTAACGACTGGCGTACCGCGTGGCAACGGCCAAGTAGAGCGGATTAATAGAGTAATTTTATCTGTTTTAACAAAGCTATCTCTTGATGAACCAGAACATTGGTTCAAATATACAAATAAAATTCAACAGTTTATCAACAGGAGTACAAGTAGAAGCACCGGAAGGAGTCCATTTGAGCTTATGTTTGGGATCAAGATGAAAAACAAGGATGATCAGCGTATTGCGGAGATAGTGGCAGAAGAAATGCTTTTAGTTTTTGACGAAGAAAGGAACCAGATGCGTGATGAAGCGAGAAGAGAGATCGAGAAGGTTCAGGATGAAAATCGTAAGACCTACAACAAGAAGAGGAAACCAGCACAGCTTTATGAAGAAGGAGATTTAGTCGCTATACGCCGAACACAGTTTGGGAATGCAATTAAAATTTTGAAAAAATATTTTGGTCCTTATAGAATTTCAAAAGTGGGACCCAATGATCGCTATGACGTAGAAAAGGTGGGAGAATGTGAAGGACCGAGAAGAACAACTACTAGTGCTGACAATTTGAAGCCGTGGTTTTATTACGATGACAGCACGGATGATGAAGACGATGGTCTAGAGGAAGTTGATGCTTTCTAAATGCTGTTGAAGAATTGAAATTGTTTTGAGATGAGATGTCATTCAGTTATATTTGCCAATTACTAATCCATTCTTTTGTTTAAATTTTATTTTAATCTAAACAATCTAAATCGAATTAATATTTTATCTATCTAGAATCGAGGTTCTCCGAGGCGTTGAACAACAGGATGGCCGAGTTGTAGGAACTCTTTATTTGGCACTACAAGACTTCCCATCAATCTAATTATTCCAACTCTGGCATTACTGAATGATTGGTATAATCCAGTCCATTGCTACCAACATTCATCGATGTGATTATGATGACCTATAAAAGGAGAGCGAAAACGAAGCGCAGGTCTCTTTTTCCCCATCACGACACCGCCTGCACAACTCTACTAGACGATATAGAAGAAGCGAAACCACACCAACTCACCATACCATCTTATCGTAAAATAGTTTCTACCATTTTAACTTAAAATTATAACTAAGAAAATTAAACTGAATTAAAATTATACTTAATTGTAACTTAAATCTAAATAATTTGAATTAAACCTACATATATATATATATTTATGAAGCAGGTGGTCATGGTTCAGAGGATAGAGTAGTGGATTGCTAAGCCGAACGCTACGGGTTCAAACCCCATTTTCAGCAGCATTCTTTTTCTACAAAAATCGCCAGCTTATCTGAGGTCACCTGTGCGATAACATGAGACAATACAAATCTAAGTCTCCTCCTCTGAGCCACGTAGGTTTCTGTTATGTGTGCCTTCTTTCTATGTGTCTATCTGTCTCTCTCTGTTGTATGTCTTGTTCTGTCCCAGCCGATGGTCTCAGTCACCAGTGCTGCTATGTGTCTGTAGTTCGTTACATTTATGTGCGAAGTACTGTGAAATGTAATGTAATGTATATTTATGAAATTATTCTTGTTGTTTTTGTGTCTTCAAGGTACGTTGATGGGAAGCTTTTTGTCCTTTCTGAAAAAGATTACGAGGGAAACAAACTCATAATTTTAGGAACAACAGAGAGTCTAAACCTTCTCGGCTCTTCAAGAGTTTGGTTGGTGGATGGGCCCTTTGAAGTAGTGCCATCGATTATGAGGCAACTGTTTTCCTTACACTGCATGGTGAAGGATGATATTGTCCCAGTAATATTTTGTATCATGAGTTCAAAATCACGGGCTTCATACGACGTTTTTTTTCTGAAATAATTAAATTGTCTGCCGAAAACAACATAATCCTTAATCAATCAATGATAATTTCAGACTTTGAAAAAGCAAGCTACAAATCGGCACAATCTTTTTTTCCGGAAGTCCAGCCTAAAGGCTGTTTTTTTCATTTAGGACAAATCCTCTATAGAAAAATTCAAAAACTAGGTTTTGCCAACAAATACGGAAGAGATGAGAACTTCAGTTTACAAATGCGAATGTTAAAATGTTTGGGGTTTGTTCCAGCACACGAAATTCCTGACTACTTCAATTCGTGGAACTATCAATTTTGCGTAAGTAGTCAAAAAAATTGGAAAATGGTTTGATAGGAACTATATTGGATCGACAAGATGTAAGCCATTATAATCCCCTTCATTTTGGTCTTGTGCTGACCAAATAAAACAGAACTTACCCAGGACACAAAACAAAGTTGAGTCGTGGCACAGAAGTCTTAGTGGGAAGGTCACACATTGGCCTCTATAAATTAATTGAAATTTTGGGCAAGGAATCAGTGCACGTCCTTTGCCAAGTTGAAAAGATGCACAAAGGACAAGAAACAAGTGTCAGGCGGGAGGTTATAAGAAAAGAAAAACAAATATTGAACGAAAAAGAAGAGAGAAGTCATTTGGGATATTTAAAAAGTCTTGCATACAACTCTCATCTATAGTTTTGTAGGCTATAGATGTTTGTATTTTTATAAATAATAATAATATTCTTGTGTTTTTTGCTTTTTTGTATTGAATTTTCATTAATTTTAAGTTCAGAAAATAAATAATTCTTTAAACTAAAGAGCTGTGTTTAACTTGAGTATTAACTCTTAATATAAAATTTCGAATCTACAATTTATTCGAGATTTTTTTTCGAGATTATAATTCATTCGAGATTTTTGTGCGTTCGAGATTTTTGCGTTCTAGATTATAAGCAATTGTTTTCTAGATTTTCGTTATTCAAGATTTTTATCCTTCGATATTAAGACAGACTCCCCACATTTTACGGTTAAAAATGGAAACAAAAGTATGAATTTCAGCATCTTGCTTATGTGCCTATCTTAATAATATGTTTTGGCCTTGGTTTCTTATCGTAATCTCAGATTGTTTTCGATAAAAAAAAAATATTTAATTTTTAGTTCAACTTATTTCATAACACCCAAACAAAACAACAGAATAGTAATATATTTTTTCTGAAGCAAACATGATAGATAAGCTACGATGTCCTCTTGATTCATTCAATCATGAAATTGAAGGGTGGTGAAAAACAATTACTAAAAAGCAACCCCATACAGATACAGACAGCTCAAGAATACACAAAACCATATTGTATGTGAGAGAATTTAATGATTTTCACACAAGATTTTGATGGGCAAACAACCCATCTTATCTTTAATCCGTTTTGAACAACATGGCATCGTGGAATTTTTCTTCATCTTGATAAGAACGACACATTCTCAATTATATGTGTTATTGGGGCAACAATCTAATTAATTGATTGATTTGTTCTACTCCCATCATAAGGAGAAAAATCAGATTGTGTATTAGAGGCTAAGGTGAGATATCCAGGATGAAATGGGATGATTGAAGCATCCAATGGCAATGTTTGGATAAGGACTGTATGTCTTTGCTTTAAAACGAAACAATTCAGTCTTATAAGAATGGAAAGAAACCAAAATTTCCACTTAAAAAATTACCTTATTGTTGCAAAAAAAAATCCTAATTGAAGAACTTCCACAGAAACAAGGACATTGTCTTATTCAATGAGTGTGTTGTACATCCAATACAACTTAACTGTAGGTAGGCATTCAGTTATTTTCATTCACTCTTTCCGGGGAAACACACCCTAACAATACAGTCATTGAGTCAATTGTACTCTCCCCTTCTTCCCATGTCCATACATAGATGACAATTTGTTCGTTTTCATAGCAAATATAGGTACAAATCCGGTTGACAGGTACCTAAAGCTTTTGTAATTGTTGCTTCCAGTTCATCAAAATAAACTTTTAATAGGCTTGATGCGTGATGGAAACATAAACCTCAAATATTCTATTCAAAACGGAGTGTTTCCAACATAAAGGGACCGTTTTTTTTTTAATAATACACGGGACATAAAGGCTTGAAACGTGTGTTTGTGGGTGTGTTTTTTTTTTTCAATTTATTACAGCCTAGATTTTATACGTGATGAGAAAATGGAAATGCACTTATTAAGCAATAAAGAAATAAAGTTGTAATTTCCAAAAACGCACACATGACGCATCAATTTGTGAAAAAGGAGAATGACGTTATTGAAAAAACCAAGACATTAAGACGATTGATTTAAATAGTAAAAATGCGCACAGCCGCACAACTGGGTCGTACGAACTTGCTGCTGTATTCCAGAACTTAAATAAATAAAATAAATACACTGAACCAAAAAGGTACGTAAATACAAACAAAACGTTTATTGGGACAATTAATTTAGTGATGGAATTTGTCCAATAAACACGTTTATTGTGACAATAAATTCTCGTTTATATTTTCATGGTTCGAAACATTGCTAACTCTTTTTTATTTTCATTTGTAATAGTAATTAACCCGTTTATTAACTCAATAAACAGAATTAATTGACTTTGATGAATTTGTTTATAAATATAAACAACCGTTAATTATTTTCATTTATAGAAATAATAAACCCATTACAGCTTTAATGGACAGAGTTTATTGATTTTAATAAATGTGTTTATAAATATAAACAACCGTTTGTTATTCTCGTTTATAGAATTAATAAATCCGTTTATAGCTTTGATGAACAGAGTTTATTGATTTTAATAAATGCGTTTATAAATATAAACAACCGTTTATTATTTTATTTATCGAATTAATAAACCCGTTTATAGCTTTGATGAACAGAGTTTATTGATTTTAATAAATGCGTTTATAAATATAAAAAACCGTTTATTATTTTCGTTTATAGAATTAATAAACCCGTTAATAGTTTTGATGAACAAAGTTTATTGATTTTAATAAATGCGTTTATAAATATAAACAACCGTTTATTATTTTCGTTTATAGAATTAATAAACCCGTTTATAGTTTTGATGAACAGAGTTTATTGATTTTAATAAATGCGTTTATAAATATAAACAACCGTTTATTATTTTCGTTTATAGAATTAATAAACCCGTTTATAGTGTTGATGAACAGAGTTTATTGATTTTAATAAATGCGTTTATAAATATAAACAACCGTTTATTATTTTCGTTTATTGAATTAATAAACCCGTTTATATTTTCAAAAGGATTTACATGACTGCAAAAGCTTATTACTTCTGCCATACTTCAGCAATTTATTGTCATAAGCATGATTTATGACAAAAAATGGGCAAGTAATGGCAAAAATGATGGCACTTTTTCAGTCATATAAGTCCAGAATTAGTTTGACCTAAAACGTAGAAAAGAAAACGTTGTTTAAAAAAAGGTTCCAAGCTTCAAGTTACAAACCTGATTACAGCGGCAATGAGTCGTTTTATCCTGGATCTTGCTATCGTATCAAATTTTGCTGAAAATTGAAAATTCCGAACTTATAAAAAAAGACCATGATAATTTTATTTTACAGTTTTATTTTATGAAGTTTTAAAAGTGTTTAGTTCGTTTAATAATATGTAAGTTTTAGCATTAATTTCCTTTTTGTTTTTTTTTTAAATACTGTGTCTCAATAAAACCCCAAAATGAGGAACTTGGAACGGGGTAGCAAAGATTGAATAAAAAAAAATTTTGAAACAAATGTCTACAGCTCTTAAAAAGCTTGTAAAAATAAGCTTAACACCATCAAAATATAAAAATATATCTTTAAAATTAAAAATTGAGTAGCCATGCACAATAATAAACGGTTGTATTTTTTCGGATGATTTCTGAAATGAAGCAATGTGCTCTTCGATTTCCTGAACGGTCTTCCCAACCCAAACGAATGAGTTTTGGGAGTCTTTTATTGTGAAGCGGGTAATTGTTTTCTTCCCATCCATTTCTTTCTTCACAATTTTTTGGAAAGGGCCCATGTAGGGCCCACAACAAAACTGCATCTTGACATTCTGAAAAATATTAAAAATTTATTTACATAATTTTTCATATCACCATTTAACAAAAAAAAAATTGTTTGAGGGTGTAATTCTTAAAGTCAAATTTCATTTTTATACTTTTAAGATTTACTAGCCTACCCCTACAAACCTCGTCTCCCACCCTTCAGAGCATTTCTAGAATAATTATAATTAAAACAGATATTGTTAAGATGCAATGTAATTCTTCTTGAATCCAAATAGAGAAATACATATCTGAATTTTTCCAAGCCTTACAACTAACTTTCTACTTTCATTAAAGCATTCAATTAAATGCAAATTTCGATGAAAATATACAACAAATTTTCGTTTTTCTGTTGTGTTTTGACTATTTCACAAAATCAGAATTCCATACAGCTTTCGATTGTCCCCCTTATTTGCTGATTTTCCCGTTAGATTGGCCCAAAAATTTTGTTTTTACTCAGGCTATACCTAGCTAAAGGACAAACAAAAACAGGACATGTAAGTTTGAAAGAAAGTACTCATACGCCACAGTGTGCAACCATCAATTGGAAGGGCGGCGAGATGATGTTAGCGGGGTCAGCTTATATTACCATATATATATTTTCTAACTAGACGCAATTTTTTCTGGGGTAAGAGCAGGAGTATTTTTGTATCCAACACAAATATATATGTAAATCAAACAAAGTATGCACATAAATACTACATTCTAATATTTTATAATTATAACCAAATTGTTTGCATTGTATTAACATGGCAAGACTTAATCTCAAAAATTATTAAAATTATAAAAATAATTAATTTAGGGTAACTTACTGTCAGGTACTGCGCATATGCCTGTTTGATTCGGAAGCAATTTGTTCAAAGCATCAATTATGTTCCTTTCTTTTACGTGATTTTCGGACAGCAGGAATTTTAAAATTAGGGGTTTAAGTTCTTCCCAGTTTTCTAAAAGTGAACCGGCATTTGGGTGCAAGTAACTAAAATCCATTTCGATCTAATAAATGAAGTCATAGTTTCAATTAAAGTGTATGGCATACAATAAGTATCAAACTAACCATACGATGGCCAGTTGGGCATTTATATTGCGGCCACTTCAAGAAAATTTGTGAAGTGTTTTCAGAGTCCTTAATGCTTAAAATCCCGTGATTCGTACATGCTTTCCACATCCGATCTAAGGCTTCCCCAGACAAATTGTCATATTTTATTGATCTTATAATCTGGTCTACATCATCTTCAGGAACTAAAATTAATTGTTTATGTATGAATTGAAATATCAATGAACAGTGTTTATGAAGGTCAATTCAATTTAAAGTATGATAGTATAAATTGAACTGATACCTTTTTAAAAATTTTTGATAGATTACTGGTCTAATCAGAAATCAGTAATTTGTGCACATTAAATACTAAGCAGATTTTATTCGTCGAGCGTTTTATTGTTCATCTCATGAAACTTAAACTATGTTTCAAATAATTGATGTTATTAGCTATTAACATAATTTTATAGTTTGAGTTTAAATATTTAAATTAAAAAGTTTTTGAAAGGAATTCTCAATATTTTTGAAAGTTGTACTTGAACTGAATGAATAAAAAAGAAAAGGCTTATAAAAGTATGATTTTGTATAGGTAAGGTCTATCTTTCAACTATAAAAGAAAAAAGTTATCAACTGTTTCACTGTTTTTGACCAATACTTTTGTGAAACCCATTGTATCAAAACAGATTTAAGAAAATTAAAAACGTTACAGTCTACATTTATACCAAAATTGAACAAACCTAGAAACATTTCTTCATCTGTTGTTTCGATCTTGCTTGTCTTGGGCTTTGAAGTTGTCCCTATATTCTTGTGAGAGAATTTCAAGTTGCAGAACTTATTATACATTTTTCCTCTTTTACCCGTCCGATAGTATTCCTAATAACATCAATTAGAAATTAAAAACAAATTGGGACCATTCTTGAAAATAAACAGCTTACCAATCGTTCTGTGGGAAATCTTTCAATGATTTCTTTTTCGAGGGCGTAACTTGAAATAGTGTTCCTTAAACATCGATAGTCTATCGATAGTTATCGATAGTAAATGACTATCGAAAACATCGATGGTTCTTATAACTATCGATCTATCGAATGTGTCATAATTATAAAATAAGTTCTTTAATTCCCCTTTCCTTCATTACTAAACACTTCCATTCGCTATTGAAAAACGGTGAGCACTGAATGCACTGATTATGAAATAAGGGAAAAAGTATGGGGAACCCCCAAATACCAAGCTTCGTCCTAGGCTGTGTTTGTTAGTGTTAGTGCTCTTGTAGCTTGTTTTTATACGGAATCGGTTTCTGTTCCTTCACACAATGATAAAAAATTACTGTGCTGAAAAAGAATCCAAGTAACCGATGTTTGAAATTTGAAATTTGCCTTGCGCTTGCCTATTGACATTAGGCCTTTTTCTTTTTTAGCTCTGAGCAGGGTACGGAGTAGAGCCTGAGCTCATCGAGCTCGGTCTGAGCAGAGTTAGCTCAGACCTTTCCGAGTTAATACAGAAACAAACCTGAGCACGGAACTGTCACACATACAATAAAAATTGAAAAAAAAATTATTTTCCTTCATTCGGAGAACAACTTACTCCGCCCGCCATTTCTACCGTTTTAATTTTTTTTTCGCATCATCTCAGTCATGATAAATGAACAAAATACATGAAGTTGGCCGCGCTCAACTTTTTACTCCATCTACTCCATCAATTTTAACCGAGCTCGTAGATCGCGCTCTGACCATGGTCTGATCTAAAAAATAAACAAAAGTTGAGCGCTCCGATATGTCTGAGCTAAAAAAGAAATACGTTTTTTTTTTTTGACAGCTCTGTACCCTGCTCGGAGCTAAAAAAGAAAAACGCCTATTGACATTCAGAAAAAGAGTGTAAAGTTGAAGTTGGAAAATTTCGGAAGAAAATAGAAAGGAATTCTTTTGTTACTGGAGGTAAAGTTACATGCAGCTATTGGATAGGAATTCAAATGTTTAATGATTAAACTTACAGGAATCTGGAACATATTTAAAAAGCAGTAATGAGTGTCAATGCAAATAAAAATAACCGGATATCTCGGGTTTGGAAATATTTTTCGAAATCCGGGGAAAAGTTTGTCAAATGTTCAACATGCAAAAATGAATATAAATATTGCGGAAATACAACAAACTTAATAAATCATATGAAAAGAAAGCACCAGTTCATATGGTTCGGGGAGTCATCCAATGAAACTACAAATGATGAACAAAATGGAGACAGTGTAGCTGCGTCTCCAGCTCCGAAAACTAGAAAAACAATCAAAGATTATGTCGACAGGAGTAGCCTCTATTCAGATGGATCAAAAAACAAGGAACATTTGGATAAAATGTATTTGCGTATGCTGGCCATCGATATGGAACCGTTGCGTATGGGAGACCACAATGGCTTCAGGGATTTTGTTAAAGCTCTTAATAGCAAGTATCAAATCCCAGACAAATCAACTGTTAAAAATGTGTTATTGCCGAAAAATTATGACGCATTAAAGGAAAAACTTCAGAGCGCCTTAAATGCCTCCAAGTGTTTAGCGATTACCACGGATCTGTGGACTTCAAACTCAAATGATGGAATCATGGCGGTTACATGTCATTTTTTCTTCAATGGACAGCTCATTGCTCCACTGTTGGAAGCTGTCAATGTTGAAGGGAGCCATAATGCGGAAAATATATCCGAGGTACGTATAGCAGCAGCAGGAAGATTGGTTTCAAAATAAAACAACGAATTTTCCCCATTTACAGGTACTAAGCGATGTTCTTTTGAAGTGGGGGTATCCGGTCAAAGTGTGTAGCTGTAACAACAGATAACGCAAGATCAATGATCAATGCAGTGGAAAAACTGGAAATAAACCATATACCATGCTTCGCACATACTTTAAATTTGGTCGTTACTGACACTTTCAACTTACCCTGTTTTGAAGGTATTTTAAAAAAATGCAAGGCAATAGTTACTTTTTTCAAAATGAGTACCTTGGCGAGTGACAAGCTGCGACGCATACAGAGGAATCTAAATAAACCGGAACTAAAATTGATTCAAGCAGTCTCCACAAGGTGGAATAGCACTTTTCACATGCTACACAGAATTTTGACTCTTAAAAGTGAATTGGCACTTGCCTTGAACGAATGTGAAAGAGCACCATCTTGCCTTAAAGCTGAGGAATACCTGATAATTGCAGAAATAACTCAATTGTTAGAGCCCTTTGAAACAGCAACAACTAAAATATCCGGTGAAACGTATGTAACATTATCTTTCGTCATTCCCTTGATCCGAGGTATCAGAATTAAAATGGCTTCAATGCAACCCCATATACAGACAGATGAAGCAAATCAAATACTTGTTCAGCTCTACGAGTCCGTTCAGTCAAGACTTAAGCCCTATGAAAATGTAAAATTGGCATTACTAGCTACATTACTTGACCCAAGAATGAAGAGAAAGGGCTTTAGGACTTTGGAAGAATCAAATAAGGCTTCACAATTATTAGAAAAAACATATACCTCACATTTAAGAGCAAATCCAATTGAATTACCAAACCTAGAATCAGGGCAACCATCATCAATTTCATCAGGACAAAATCCAGCAAAAATATCCGACGACTTATTATCTTTTCTGGACGAACCCGATAAAAACCTACGAACACCAGGGAGTGACGCAATTGTCGATATAAGACAATATTTGGAAAAGCCATCTATTCAAAAAAATGAATGTCCAAAACAATTTTGGGACAAATCGAGTTCAAGGCTTAAGGAACTGGCAGACAAGTTCCTCTGCATACCGGCAACGTCAGTTCCCTCAGAAAGAATATTTTCGAAAGCTGGTCAAATATTGACTGAACGCCGCAATAGACTCAAGCCAAAAGGATTGAACGAACTGCTTTTTTTAAAGCAAAACTATGCAATATTTGAATAAAAATCAGTTTTTGAGATTGTATAGCCACCGGTTTGGTTAATAAAAATTGTCGATTCATTACATAGAATTTAAATAATGTTGTTTTTATTTTTTGAAAACTATCGATCCGATACTATCGGATGTTTTTTTTAAATAATCGCGAACTATCGCAAGTGGCGACTATCGATGTTTAAGGAACACTAACTTGAATGGAGGTCTAAATGTATTTGGTTGAGGTCAAAATAACTGGCAATAGTGTTTATTAAATGAGTTCTCTGCTTTTCCGTAAATTTTGAATTTTTCTCGTAACTCTCAACCAGTGATTTACTTAAAGAGGTACTGTTTAATATTTTTCCCAAGGAAATCAGAGAGGGTAATTCCTGGAATGTTTTTGGTGTACTTGGAGTTGTCGGTACATTTGGTCTTGTCGGAACTTGGTAGGGTGAAGATGGTTCAGACATAGAAAATATATTTCGAAATGGACCGAATTCCGACTTCGAATACATAAAAAGGGGCTTTCCAATCGAGTCCCGCCATTCTTTTAATTTTGATTCAAACATAATCAATGTTCGATATTTGAACGGTTTCAGAAGCTGAGCAAGGTGGTGACACTCCAGGTTTCTTAAAACTTCAACATCTATGTCATTCCCTAGAATTGTTTATACATAATTTAACTTTCGTTTTCTATTACATTCTATTACATTACTCCGCTTAGCTGGATTCCAAAAAAAATTGTTATAAATAAGGTTATAGGTAGATGTAATTAAATTTTGGATGGCTGAAGGCAGAAAACTGAAAAGAACAAGTGAGTGCATTTGATACTGGACTTAAAACATTCTTTGTGCTCAGCCACAAATATCTAATGTCCTGAAAATCATTTTAATATTATGTTTTATTTAAATTCATACATTTGCAGAAGTCCAACTTGACTGCAAAATAAAAGTTCAGTTTCTAAAATTAAAACCCTGTGAAGAGTTTTCTATTTCCTTAAAAGAGTCGATGTTTTTTCTAAAAAGAAAATAGACCTAAAAATAGGTAAACATTTTTCTTTTTTAAAATGTTTTTCCTATTTGAAAAAGACTGACATATTTTTAGTATTATGTAGGTATGTATGTTTTCAACAAACATGATAGGAAAAGAATGAAAAGATTGAAACGAAAACATGAAAAATTCAAAAGAAGTTATTTTTCGATTCTTCATTAGTGGGGACATTAAATAGAAGTTTAACTTAAGTTGAAGGTGAATTCGTCAAATCGCAAGATTATTTGACTGTGTTAAAAATGCTCCAATTTATAATCCAGTTAAGCGGAGAGCAGTTAAGAAGTGTTTGTAATTGATATATTTTCTTAAATTTTGCATCCCTTCTTTAGGATGATGGAAAAAGGCATAATTATATATGTGACCAACTTGGAAGATATTCATGCTGAAGAGGGTCAAATTATAGGTACTTTCTGCGAGAACAGAATCTCTTTTTTAATGTCAATCAAAAAAAAAAATGAGTTGTAAAAACTAAAAAAAAACAATCAACTTACTTATTCCAGTAGTTCTAGATGGCCCCAAGCATGTAGTAATTCAGTTAGCTCATCAAATGGGTCAATTGGAATAATTGTTGTTGCAAGACAGTCTTCGTCTATGATTTGCTCATATTCTCCTTCTGACAAAATATGCATGTCGTCATCGACCTCCTGGTAGACAGCGAGCACCTCGTCTTCAGTTTTAGGATTTGGCATTTTTTTATTTATTATAATTAGTTATTTAAATAATTCGACCTATTGTTAATTTATTAAAATAAACATTACAAAATATCAATATGATTTGAAGAATAAATTTACAATTGTTAATGGATTTTAAATGAAATTTTAATGACAAACATCTCAATCTATTTTCAAAAATAATACTCTTTAACTCTAAGAATAGTTTTGCCTGTAGCAGTTTTTATTAAATTAATTGGTGGTCCAACAATGTCATTGGGATAAATTATAGAAAAAGAACCCAACTGCTTTTCATCAACTTCAAAAGATAATATACTGGGGTTGTACTGAATTCTATTTAGTTTTTGGCAAAACAAAAAAACGGTATTTGTTTTCAAAAGACCAATATCAACTATACAATGCAACTCAATGTCAGTTTTAAACCGCGCTACGTAAAATTTTTGTTAGTATTTATAGCCTTCGATTTCAGCTTTAGAATAAAATTCAACTTGTGTTTTTGGGACGATTTTATGTTTGTCAGAAACTTCAAAGTAACTTGTACAATCATTATTATCAACATGGCTTAGCAACTGGAATGCCGTTTTTAGTTGATATTTTTTGGCTAGAGTCAAACAAATGTTCTTACGTGACGTGATAGCATGGGAATAAAGCTTAAATTGCTTGTGTTTAGCTTCGAACTTAAAACACCAAAAGCTACGAATAGGCCCTGACTGCCTTATAACAGAAGGATAGTGCGTTAAATTATGGTGCTTCGGTTTTAAGGTGTCATTAAAAAGGCGAACATAATCTCGGTGGTGACTTTCAATTTTTTTTCTTAACATTGGGATGATTTCGACGCAAACTTCAAATCCAAGTAATAAATCAATTATTTCAATCAAATTAATGAGAAATTTCCACACTTCGTCATCATGTGGCACTAAATCTTCAATCATTAGGTGAAAGAAAGAAATGAAAGTCATCATTTCTCTCGCCGTCATTTTTAGATGTTTATTTTTTATTTGAGCAATTTTTATTTCACCTGAAATATTGTCAATCTCTATTGCACCATACTGAAATGTTTGTTTTCTTAAATTTAGTGTTTCCAGATTAAAATATGAAGCTTTGTTGATAAAATACTCGATTACGTGGCAAATATCGTAATGGCAAACCCATTCGAAAATATCGTGCATGAGGTCAACGCAAAAATTTTCAACGACATGAAAAGATGGGATTTCATTTAATTGAGAATAGTTTTGTATGCCCGTTTCAAAAGGATTATTGAGAAGTACATCTTTTTCATAGTTAGACCGATTTCTCAACATTTCATCTCGTTCGATTGTTAACGCCTGCGTTTCCATTTTTTTTATTTTACAGAACCTACAATAGGAGTTGCTCGAAAATGATTTATTAAAATCCAAGACTGTGTTTAAGCCCAAATTATCTCCTAATACAAGACCTAAGATGAAATGTACTTTTATTTTCTCCCCCTCGCCATCACTCGAATTTATCTCAACACCATCAATTTCAAGACTTTTTAATTCATTTATTAAAGATTGAAAACATTTATCATTCCCGAAGGACTTCAGATCTCTTGATTTAAGAATTCCAGCCAAGAACACACCATCTACCTTTGATTCTTTCGTGGGAAGACAAGGAAATGAGTAGTAGATGTTACAGATCGAGTGGACTCCTGCATGAGAGCTTAATGGGTTATTAATTTCGAAGTCGTCGGTGTATAAAAAGTATGGTATTAGTATTTTGCTCGGATATTTTGCAGTTTTTTTCTTCCAAAGCTCACCTTGGACAAAATTTGACAGTTTATTTTCTTTATTTAATGTTTCCATATGACGTATTGTTTTGTTCAAGATGTTCCCGACCTCAAAAAATTTTTTAAATTGAAATTTTAATGGCATCAAGATCCCTTTAATGTTTTTTTCATCATATGTAAGATTTCCATTTTTAAAAACTCTACCAATTTCATTGTTTACCGAAAACTCATTTAAACTCCCCAAAAGATCTTCTTTTTGGAGCCAATCAAAAAGTTTATATTCGGTATTGCAATAATAAAATGGATTGCGACACTTCGATATTAGACTGACGAATTCGTTATGAACGTTAATGTTTGTCTTTGCAAAATGTTTGTTCGAGAACGATCTAAATAAGTCAAGCATAGGATTTAAGATACTTTGTTGTACATCGTTCTGAATTTGTAAAATATTTTTTCTAGAAAAGCTATTGTTATCGTGCATTTTTAATACAAAACGCGTAGTGGAAGTGAACAGTTTATTAAGACAGTCTTCTATTTTTAGTTCTTCGGTTTCTCCGGTTTTGGCATTTTGATTATCGCTTTCCAATGTTTCTGAATTTTTCATACAACAATTCAGTATATTATTTTTTTCAGCTAAACTAACGCTCGGGACCAAATTTAATGGTTCCTCGAAACCATCTGTTATGCTCACATTGGGTTCTACACCCATCTCGACATGTTTTTTAGTTATATGTTTCTTAAAGCTTCCTAAATTTTGAAATTCTTGTGAACAATTATATTCTCTACACTTAAAATTACTATATGTGCTAAGATCGTGTACCATTTTCAGGTGATCTATAAACATCTTTACAGATACAATCTTAACTTTACAAACAAAGCAAATCATTATCGCAAAATTCGTCTATTCTAGTTTTATAATGACTTAAATATTAACGTGATATTATTTAATTATATAATTTAGTATGCAATATAAATGTTTTGTAATTATAGGCACTTTGCTTGGTAATAAGTTGATACCAAAACAGCTAAAAGTGAGAGAAGAAATAAAGAACAAATTCAAATAAATTGACATACGTTTCCAAATGATTTTAATGAACTAATGAATTTAATGTCGTTTTCGATTGGCTCTCCGGAAGCGTCCGGAATCATTCCGAAACCTTCTGAAAGCGTTTTATTCGCACGAAACTGACAGACATAACGGTTCTTAGAAGAGAAATTCTCTTCTTGATTTCAAATCAGAATCCACTCAAGAAGCACTAATACATGAATAATAAAAAGTCAAAAATAATACTCAATCAGTTTTGTTTTTGTTTTTAATGAGGATTTTTGAAAGAAAAATCAGATATGACTTTTGAAATTTCACACAAACACAAAAAAAACAGAACTCAGTGAAAGCGATTTGACCTGTTCCATTCAAAAAAGGTTCAATTAGTTGATTTATCGAAAACAAGACAGATTTAATTTCGATGTAGTTAAGGAATCTATCTACATGGGATCCGCTATCAACTCAGACAACAACACCAGCACTGAAATCAAACGAAGAATCACACTTGCCAAACAGCCTAAGGCACATTCATCCGATTTTGTCAGGGTCCATGCTTCTGCACCATACAGAAGCACAGGGATGATGAGGGTGTTGTACAGTTTTACCTTAGTTGCTCGATAGAGGGCTTTTCCACTCAATTGCTTTCTTAGCCCAAAGAAACAGTGATCAGCTAGAGAGAGATTCGTCTTATCTCGGCGCTGCTGTTATTAATAGCAGAGCCTAGGTAGACAAACTCCTCTACTACCTCGAAGTTGAATGCGTCTATTGTGACGTTCTGTCCCGAGCCGTCGGTGTTGGGTCTCCTTTCTCGAAGACAGCTTCGTTTTTCCCTCACTTAACATTAGAGATTGCAATAATACCTATGGTTAGTGGATAGGATTAGATTGTGGTTTTATGGGCTTGTGGTAGCATGGACTTGCTCTCGGGTAGAGTAGCTTCTTGTCATTTCCAAAGGTATCTCAGGTATCAAAGGTGCAGCAGTAAGAAATAAAAAATAGTGTCGATTGCATTTTCCAAGCTATCACTATCAATAAACTTTGCCAGTAAAATCCTTGCTCCTACCAGAATTGACAAAAAAATATGTTTGTTGACGAATTCGTACGAAAAAGAAACATTATAATGTCCACTTCCAACATAAAAGGAAAAGTGAAAACACAACCCAAGAAAATTTTTGGATAATTTTATCTTCAGAACCACCCTTTTCGATAAAAATCGATAACAACTGCAGAACTTGTCAAACTATCATCTGTCACTTTCGAACGCATCAGAAAACAGCTGATCGAAATTTAAGTTTTTTTGCCGAAAAAAAATCCAAATATAAAATTCATCAATCTCCAAAATATCAAAACTCCTCAACGCTTCCAATCTTCAAAAAACAAAAAAATGCAGAAATATGAAAAGTTGGAGAAAATCGGTGAAGGCACCTACGGAACAGTCTTCAAAGGACGAAATCGCGAAACCATGGAAATTGTCGCCCTCAAGCGAGTTCGATCAGACGAAGACGACGAAGGTGTTCCAGGCTCTGCATTGCGTGAAATTTGTCTCCTTAAGGTACAATTGCAAGAAAACACAATTCCAAATAATCACAAAAATATTTTCATAGGAATTAAAACACAAAAACATTGTTCGTCTCTACGATGTCCTCCATTCTGACCGAAAATTAACTCTAGTCTTCGAGCATTGCGATCAGGATCTCAAAAAGTACTTATAGATAGTTTGAATTGTGAAATCGACATGGCAGTTTGTCGGAGTTTTATGCTCCAACTGTTGCGGGGTTTGGCCTTCTGTCACAGTCACAATGTCCTGCATCGTGATCTCAAGCCGCAGAATTCACGAATCAATAAAAACGGTGAACTCAAGTTCTGATTTTGGTAAGATTCGTATGGAAAGTTAAAATCGATATCAAATTATTATTGTGGATTTTAAGGTCTGGCAAGAGCATTTGGCATACCCGTTAAGTGCTATTCAGCCGAGGTTGTGACTTTGTGGTATCGTCCACCAGATGTTCTATTCGGAGCCAAGCTGTACACAATCAGCATCGATATGTGGTCTGCTGGTTGTATATTTGCTGAACTCACCGACGCCGGACGTCCACTATTCCCGGGATCCGCTGTTCTCGATCAATTGCTTCGTATATTCCGAGTTTTGGGCACTCCCACAGAGGAAACTTGGCCAGGAGTCACCCATGTATCAGATTATGTATCGTTGGGAGTCACCCATTTATCAGATTATGTATCGTTGCCATGTAAGTTTTACACAGAGTCGTCTTGTCAGCCAAAGAGAAATTGAACTTTGTTTTCCTTGCAGCATTTCCTCCAATCATTTCATGGAGCCAAATTGTACCTCAACTGAATTCCAAGGAAAGTGACCTACTCCAAAAACTGCTCGTCTGTCGACCTAATCAGCCAATAAGCGCCGAACAGGCCATGCAGCATCCATACTTTACAGACAGTTCAACTAGTCATTCTTAACTTTACATCCGTTCGATGTTACCTTCCTCGATAGACCGAACGTTGAACAGGATATCGAGGATCTCAAGAATTTCGGATACACCAGGAACTGCGAGGAGACCAACAAATTATACAAACATTTTAGACAACAGCCAGCAATTTTATCAAATACATATTGGTGGAACCCAAGACGACGACGACGACGTGAGGATGCTCCAGTCATCCTAAATGCCATGCACTCTGATGTCTGATGATATTATCTAATTTAAGAGCTAACAATCATATTTCTAAGTCAATTATATTGGAATTGTAGCAACTATTCGGGCGTGTTTTTGATGAGTAGTGAGAGAGAATTTTCATTTAACTTAGGCTTCTCTGTTTGGGGTTTTTGTGTGTCGTAAGCGTAACCATATTTTCCGGATGAGTGAAGTTTGCCAAATACAATTTTTTATTTTATTTAATAAACTTACAAACTAGTGTACATGTAGCAGCCCCTTTTCACTCTTATTGGACAGACCAAGGTCTTTGTGGCACGCTTTTTTTCGAATTAATGGCATTCGGACACCTCCGTAATGGATTTAAGCTAATCGACTTCGCTGCGGGGTTAGGTCCCTTAATAGACCACCACATGCATTTATGAAAGCACCCAATATGGGTAGGCCCATATTTACTGTGTAAAAACACGCATACTTTCACAGTAACTATCGTCCAAACTGTGATAGTATTGGTAAAAACGCTTGTAGACATTGTCATTTTGACAGCTCGGTTTCCATCTGCCTTTTAAACTAATCTGTGGGTATGACATTCCGCATTTTCTGATGACGTCACGTGTATCGTGAAACTTTACGTTTTGCTTTGTTTTTTCAGTTTTCTTTTATTAGAATTTTGAATTTCAATGAAAACACGATGGATTACGTCACTTGTATCGTGTTTTGTGTGAGCAAGATAGGAATACAGAAAGCTGAATATCATCCCATTTTATTCTATATACCTTGTTTAGAGAACATATGTTCACTATTGCAGTAAAATTTGAGTTTGTGAGGATGACCTTCACAATTAAAATATGTTATCTATGATGAAGTAAAAAAAAATATAAAAATAATCATATTATATCTTGGACCTTTGATCTAAAGAACGATTTATAACTGAAACTATTTTAGTGTTTCACTATCTTGCAATGATGCCAACATAAAGCTTAAGATTGGACTGCACTAGATGGTACTGTTCTGCAGCAGTACTGCGATTCACAAGAATTCGAATTAAATTATTTGAAGTTTAGTTGCCGCTCAGTGTGATGTAATTCATACAATTTCATACAAAATTTTTTTTGCTACAATGGAAAGTGTAGTTCCGCTAAAGTCTATGGCCCAAAATTATAGTCCGCTAATGAACAATTTTAGTGTGATACTAGCTTAAAATGACGTTTGAGTCATGTCTCAAACGTCATTTTAAGCTAGTATCACACTAAAATCGTTCATTAGCAGACTATAATTTTGCGCTTATGTTTTTGATTTCAATAAATTATTAGTAGAAACATTTTAATTCAGGCAGAGTCATCCTTATAAAGTGTTTTTATATCTAAAAGGAAATTTGGGATAATAATACTCATTTAAGAGTTCCTTAAAAATGTTGTTTATTACCAAAATAATTGCTTACTTATTTCTTTAATCAAAGTTACCTAATAGAAATAATTAATTGTTTGTATTGATTGATTGTGATATAGCATGAAGCTTAAGAATTACACTTAATAAAGTTTTTCATTAACATAATAAACGGTTTATTATTTTTTAACTATCAAAGTTTATTGTGTCAATGAACAAAGTTATAAAAAATAATAAACTGATTATTAATTTGAGTATTGGTTGTGATATTGGATGAAAGGTTGGGATTAAATCTTTTGAAACCACCTTAAAAAATCTTGTTTATTATCGCAATAAACGATTAATTATTTTTAATAACTGGAATGTTTGCTACAATTAATCGAGTTACTAATCTTAATAAACGGTGATTGAGTGCTTTCTTTTTCATTTAATAAACGTCCATTAATAGTATTAACAAACGTTTATCAAACGCTGATATTTTTTTAATAAACCGTTTATTGTGACAAGAAAAACTTTAATGTGACAATAAATAACCAGTCAATAAACGTCGTTTCTTATATTAATCACCGTTTGTTTTTTCAGTGTAGAGTGGCGCGACAGCTCTTGAAGAGCCAAGGCCTAAGTGGCTTACTCTCATCAACAATTCTCTGAGTGCGTGTGAAGAATTGAGGGGACCTACAATTTAACGCCGATTCCGAACGGCAGAGTTGAAAAGCACTTTTTTCATGACAGATTGATACTCTCGGAAGATTTGTGAGGTCCTCGCAAGAGGCAGTGCCCGTGAAAGATGAAATAAAAACTTGGCCTGAGTAGGACTCGAACCAACGACGTTCTGCTTAGCAGCCAACGCACTTACCAACTAAGCTACGGGCAACTGCATTCCAAAACTTAATTTAACAAAAAAAACCTTAAAAATCATAAATAATTTTTTTTTTTATTTTTTATTTAGATATGTCTTTATTAACAGGTAATAAAATTACATCGCTAAACACATTTTTTTTTTAAATTAGCTACCATGGCTATCAGCTCGAAATAAAAATAGAAATTCGAACCTCAAAACACATTTTATCTGAAAAAACTGATGCCATAACAATTCTTTAGAAATTATTGATTTTTAAAATAAAAAAAAATTCTTGGAGCGATTTTTTTTTTCAAATTAATTAATGGGTATATGCAGTATTCAAGAACATAAATTATATACGTTTTACATTTGAATTTTAATTTTTAATAACAGAATTTTGAAAAAAAAAACAGTTTAAAAACCAAAAACAAAATGTTTTTTTTTGTGGCAATATCGGACTTCACATTTGCAAATCGCTTTAAGCATTGTAAATCTATAAATTTAAGAATAAATGTAATATTAGTCTTAAGTTCTAACGTTAGTTTGTTTAACGGATTCAATAAATTAAGATTAAATAAATAAATACTATTTTTCGAGAGCATCTTATAACAAATAACGGTTCAATGATAGGAACCGTTTTGAAGCAATACAAGAAAAATATGTTAACATTAAAAAAACCAGTGTTCCGAAAAAAAAATTGCGAGGATTTCAAAAAAAATCGTAGGAGCCGTTTTTTGAGAAAAAAACTAAACTAAACCCTAAATTTTGATCTTAAAAAAAAAAAAAAAAAAACAGAAAACTCACCCACACGAATTTGGTGAAACCTCTCATTTTCGTCTTCTCATAATGTGATATTTGATCAAAATCTCAACTTTTTTTTGTCATATATTCTATATGTCGCAAGTAAAAACGTTTTGATGCTTAGAAAATACTAGCCGACCCTGCGCTCCTCGTCTCGCCCACAATTTAAAATCGACAATTGTTGCGAAAAAAAACAATGCCTATAACCGCTCTGAGGGAAAAATTTGAACTGTTTAGGTACATTTTCGCGTTATTCGGTGCTGTGTTTTAGGCGCGATGCTCCGACCCCGTACAGGCGTTCACATATATGTATATGCATATGATTATGAAGTCTTACCCGCGATAACCGGGATAAGAAGTAGTTATCTGATTTTCTGACCTCTAAACTACCACTAGTCCACTACCTATGCAAAAAATCGTTCCTATCCTTTACTCTATGCAAAATTAAAATAAATCCATCATCCATTATCACGGGAACCGTTCATTTTATCAGGATAAAGTATCCATTGTTGTTTCTAATACCTCCAAATTTCATGATGATCGGACGGGAACCGTACATTTTATCAGGATAAAGTATCCTTTGTTATTTCTAATACCTCCAAATTTTATGATGATCGGATTATTAGTTTTTGCATGATGCTCCGATCCCGTACAGACTTTCAATTTTAATTATAGTAGATTTAAATGAGACAGAAATAACGCAATTTTTGTTATAAAAAGACTTATTTGCTTATCAATGAAAAAATAAATTATTAGTTTTTACTTCAATCTATTAAATTTGTAATTAATAAAATTAATAATAATTATTGAAAATAAAAATGAATCCACGGAATCTGTAATAGATCAGTTTATGTTTTTTTTTTTTTTGAAATGAAAATGCTTATACAATACAAGCAGGGATCAAGAATAGCCGCCATATGTGAAGAAATGGCATTTTTGCTGCAGAACCAAAGAAAAATTATGTGAGCTTTGAATTTGTTGTTTTTTTTAGCGAAATGAAAGTTGTAATCTATGAGCTGGTGATATTATTGAGTTCGACTAAAATTTAATAACAGCATTGAATGTTGAAAACAAAACTAGTATCAGTATAGTAGATACCTACTAATATAAATATAGTTCGACATTTCAATAAAACATTTTTTTTTTTCAAAATTAATATTTTTTTATACTATTATGAAAGACTAAGGCCGAGTATACACGATTGGAAGATCTTCCAACATTGGCCGAAATGTCAAATGTCTTCCAACAGCAACCAATGAGCTTTCAATTGCCAATTTTCTATCACATGAAAATTTTCTGTGTATACGGTTGGACAATTTTATCCAAAAATTAATCAATTTATTGGAAGAAAATTGGATGTCAATTGCCGGCAATTTTTTTTTTTTCATCCAATTAAAAATTCCTTGTTTAAACGATTGGAAGACTTAAGAGAACAAAAAATTAGTAGACTCATTGGAAGACGATTTTCTTGACAAATGATAGAAAATATGAAACGCAAAGTGTAGGCAAGGATATATAGGGTGACTCAGTGCGAGCGCACTTTTTAAAATTGGAATATTTTTTTTTGTCATGCAAGTGGCAACTCTGAAATTTGACAGATGTCACCTCAGTTTGTTCCGATTACTAAAAATAAAGCGCTTTTTGAAAGAACAACACGTTATAATGGTAAAAAATCATTACCAAAATGGGGAAAGTTACGCTTCGCAAACTTCACCAAATTTTCAGCCGGGAGAGTGTACCTAATATGTCAACCATTCGAAGAGTGGTCAAAAAATTTGAAGAAACTGGGTCAATTATGGATGATAAGAATCCTTTGCGTCAACGTACTGGTCGGTTTCTTGAAAACATTGCTGCTGTAAACGAGAGTGTTGTCGAAAACCCGAAAACATCAATTCGACAGTGACTGTGGACGGCATTCGTTACAGGAATATGTGATAACGGACTTCTTGTGGCCTCAACTGCACGGCATCAATCTGGACAACAGGTGGTTTCAGCAGCACGGCCACACCGCGCATGAAACAATCGACTTATTGCAGCAACGATTTCCAGAACACATTATCTCAAGAAATTCTGATGTCAACTGGTCACCAAGATCGTGCGATTTAACGCCGTGTGATTTTTTTCTTTGGGGTTTTGTGAAATCTTTCTGAGCTTAAATTGGATATGCAAAATGCAACGTGTCATTGGTGAGATACAGCCACATCTCTGTGAAAAAGTCATGGAAAATTTCATGAAGAGAGTAATGGCCTGTCATCGGCGCTGGGGGGTCGTTTGCCGGAAATTTTATTTCATACTTAATCGGAACATGTCTTCTTTACAATACAATTATAATATGACAGCTCTGTTATTAAATACTTGTTTTATATTAAAATGAAAAAGTGCACTCTTACTGAGACACTCTATACAAAAAGGTGATTAAGAGTGGCAAATACTAATAAAAATAATATTTAAATAAATATAATGAAGATAAAATCTCTAAGTCCAAACCCAACATAATTTCTATGGAATTGCATTATCTCGGATGCAACATACTTTTCAAAAATTCAATTTGGTGTTGTCGGTGCATATTTTTTCCATCAAATTCAAATCTACCGATATTTCTTTTATGTCATTCATTGTCAATTCTTTAAGAAAAGACCGATCTTACACGACTTTAAAAATTAATAAACAGCCAAAGCAACGAACTTACCAGTTGATGATGTTGAATTTTTCGAAAAAATTCCCATCCTGGATGGACGAGGGGAATAGGCCCCCCTTTGCATTTCCATTTTGTTCATATCTCAAGCTAACCTACCCACTGTAGCTATTTGGCACAACGTACGTTAATGACCCTGTTTACTTACCTTTTTACATCGGCTTGCCTTGGACAGATTTAAGGAGGGAAGCTACATATTTATATTCTGTCCGGTTAACAGATGGGTGAAGGAGGAGTCAATAATTATTAATTAAAATATAGTTAAATTTAATATAGCCTTGAACACTTTTCGATAGGCAAGCTATCATAATAATTTTTGTTTATCTGTATATTTTTTATCTTTCTTCTATATATATAAAAGAACGGTGCAGTGCATTAACGCCCATGGAATTAACGCCCGCAGGTGTTAATTCCAATAACAAAAGGAATTTACCCCCGCGGGTGTTAAATCCATTTTGAATTGGCAATAAGGCCCACCATAAAAAAGAACTAACGCCCGCGGGTGTTAATGCCATTTGAAATTGGCACTAACACCCGCGAGTGTTATTTTCTTTTGGAAGAGATCTTTTCAACCTCGGATGTGAACACTTGCGCTGGCATCCTAGACACCTTGGCCACTTGAGTAGAAACAAATTAAACATCACAAATGAAGTTTACAAATTTTACATTTCTAACTTCGTACCATTATACTTTTGGTCATTCAAGACTTATTCGGCATTCTACAAGCACATCACTATACTTGAAGCCAATTACATCTTATTGTATCTATCTGTCACCGAAAATAACCAAGTTATTTCATTTACATTGAAAGATGGATGGACACAAGCGGAAAAACTTTTGGCCAAAAGAGAATCAATTTGGGGTGTGAAAATAAAAAAAATTCGCGCGAATTTTTTTATTTTCACACCCCAAATTGATTCTCTTTTGGCCAAAAGTTTTTCCGCTCGCTTCGCTCGCGATCAAATCATATCGATCTTGAATTTTTGGTATCGGCTTCAACCTCAATCGAAATGATGCTGAAAATGAATCATTGAAATGCTTGCAAAAATGTAGAACCACTACTTTTCCAAATAAAAGAAACCTAAACAGCTCGACAGCTAATAAAGAAACGTGGTCCTATTTATTTCAATGTGTACTTATACAATACCTACATACCTACAAGAATTTAAGTTTTTTGTTTATTTGTTTAGCTAAACGTTAGTTGTTTAACTTTTTTTTTCATTTGAGACTTTTGTCCCATAAAAAGTAAAATTTAATTGGGACTAAGGTAGGTGACCCAAATAAGGCCCACCTTATTGTTTATCCTTAACAACTTTCATACCTTGATAAAAATGAACTCAAACTTAATATATTATAAACAATAGTTATATTATGCATAGGAAAGCAGACTTTTAACTTTAAGATTCTGAAACTGAAATGTATTTTTCGATCATTTTGAAAAACCTTACGTTGGGCCTTATTAGGAACACGGGTTCCTAATAAGGCCCATACATTTTTCTTTTAAATTTCACTGTAGTTTTTGCTGAAATCAAATATTTAATAAAGTAAAATGAAAGAAAAAGGCAAAATCTGTAATTATAATAAATTTAAATTGATTTTATTCATAAAAAAAAATAACAGAAAAAAGTCTTTCTGACTTAAAAATCTTAAAATCTCATGCTGGCATAATAAGCCTCTTTGAACTGATTTTAAGGCCTGGTCCATTCGTTCTTCAGTCCAAGAAGCTCTTTTTTTCTCAGTAACGGTCTGTCTTGGCATATTGACTGAAATCACCCGAAATAAAAAATGAAATTTTTCATATACTTAATAAGGCCCAGTCATATTTTTAATGGGCCTTGTTAGGAACACGAAAGACTTTTGTTTATAAAATTATAAACAAAAATCTAGTAAATATATATAAACAAAAATTGCAATAAATAAGGCTACAATTAATATATTCTACGAAAAAAATTAACAATTGTACTTACTTGATCAAATACGTGGAAACAGTAAAATTTTGTAAACTTTTTTTTTATAAAAAGCACGTGCACGTCACTAAGAAATTTTCAATTGTCTGCCAATTTTAAACCGATCGAAGTAACTGGTTGCTTTCTTTTGTATGAGTTCGAATGTAACGGCTGTACGAACACAAAGAACAAAAAGTTCCGTTACTTGTTGGCTATGTGTTTTTTTATGCACTGGGCCTTATTAGGGTCCGGGCCTTATTTGGGTCACCTACCTTACTGACAGGCGATAGTGGGTTAATAATCCCTAAAACTATTTCGGTACTCTTGAGTCTCCAGAGTGGCTCAGAAGTTCCAAAAACCATTTTCGGGACTTCTGACTTCGAGACGAGTTTCCCTGCGCCAAGTTTCTAATCAAAACAGAAAAAACAAAATAAGGCCCCACGGGCATTATTTATAGGTTGTAATGGACATAAGACCGCAACCCTTGTAAGGGTCTAATTTCCATAAGAAATTGAAATAAGACTCCATGCGGCTTTATTTCGTCGGACGTTATTTCACGTCACCATTTGTTTCACGTGTGGGTTTTATTTCCAATTAAAATTGGAATTAAAGCCCACCAAAAAAAGGAATTAACCCCCGCGGGTGTTAATTCCAAATCAAAAAAGGAATTAACACCCACGGGGGTAAATTCCTTTTGTTATTGGAATTAACACCCGCGGGCGTTAATTCCATGGGCGTTAATGCACTGCACCTAAAAGAACAGCTTAATTTTTGTGTTCGTTCGCTATTTTCCTAATTTTTTTCTCTAAATGCAGGAGGTATTAGGGTAGAAGGTTTAGAAAAAATAAAATGTATATTTTTCAAATGCAATCAAATAACAAACGGTGCTAATGTTAAAAAAAATATATTTTTTTCACTACAAAAAAAAAACAAATCTAATCGATTTCAATTTTCCAAAATTGTCAAATCGAAATTTTTTTAGAAAATTTTATATTTGCTTTATGTAGTATGTATAGGTACATATGTACACACATATACATATGTATGTATATGGACAAAGAAAAGATAATGAATTTTCCCCCTTCATCTGAGCCACAACCGGGATCAGCAAGTTCTTCCATATATCCCGGGGAAATCTGTCCTTAATTGCAAGAAGACCTGCTATTCTTTCTATTCTACACAAATATTGGTGATGTTATTCAATTGATGGCCGCTGCAGAATTACATAATCGAGAATGTAGGTATCACATAGAAGATAAGATTTGGATAACTCGAATTCCAGGTCTTAATCAATATGAAAAGAACGGTAGGTACAAAAGAACGAGGAACCTTTTGTTACTTCGATGCACAGACTTGGAGACGAATGTCCAAGGTTTTCCAAATCGATGCTAAGAAATTAGATAAAAATGTCCTAATATAAGTGCGTTTATGAACTTAAATAGACAATCTGTTTAATAAACAAAATCGAAATCAAAGCAAATCGAAATCCAGTTTCGCACCCTCAGGCTGTGAGCGTCGCTCGTGGAGTACATTCATACATATGTATATTATCCCAGCGCAAATTTGGTTTGCAACGCTGTGTTCTACCATGAATTGTTCCTTAAAAGACTTCCCGACCCGTTCCTCTTCGGTCATACAACTTGGTGCCCACTAGAGACTTCCACGCTAAATTTTTTTTAGATTTCATAAACATTCATAGCCCAAGGTTATATCGTCTCCAGAATCGTCCTTCCTCACAAACAGGGAGAACTAAAAATTCAGAGTTCCATTGGCTAAGAACCCAGGTCTCAGATCCGTAAGTGAGTACTGGTAAGACTATCGTCTTAAAGCAGCAGTTTAGAAGTAATGCAATGGTAACCTTTTAGGATATAAATAGCCTTGAAAGACTTAAGTAGGTTCTGTGGGCTTTGAGCAGCCGGCCGCCTGTGTATTTCTTCTTCCATATTCTTATCGGCTGCTACTACATATCCAAACTAATTGAACGATAGCACCACTTCGAATTCGTGCACCTCCACCTTAATAGTTGTTCTTCTACTATTGCTAACGTTTTCAGCAGAGGGGGCCACCATGTACTTAGTTAAGTGGGTTCCTTCCAATGTCGTCTGCGTATGCCAATAATTGGGTGGATTTGGTGACGATAGTCCCGCTGAAAAATGTGCCAGAACCACGGAGTGCTTTCTCGAACGGTAGGTTGTCAATATTTTTTTGTTCAGACTATTTGTTTTTTTTTATTCGAAGGATTTGAGAAAGGACGGTTGGACGAAGCTTAAGTTATTGATTCAATACTTATTGCGAAACACCAATGAAAATTTAAAAAAATATGTGCACGACTGGGTCGTACGAACTTGCTCCTGTATTACAAATTTATTTATTCATTTAATCCGTTAATTGTCTAACGTTAATATAAACTTTAAGCTATTTACATAATTTTTAATTTAAAAATTTTAATTAACATAGAAATAAATAAATACTATAACATATTAAAAAAGCTTTCTTTAAATTGTTTACTTTTAACATTGTCATTAACAGATGAAATTAAACTATAAAATTTATTGAAGACTGAAATCAATTGATTTAAAGGGCTATTTATACCATAGTTAGTTCTGCTAAAAATCGGACATAAAGGCATCTGTCTTCTTATGCTTGTTTGACTATAGCTAAAATTTAGCCGATTCAGAGCTGTTGGGGATGTAATAGAACCATTAATTAATTTTAAAATAAAAAAAAAATTGGAGATATTGTCTATGTTGTGAAAGTGTAGGGAGGTTTATTAGCAAGAGTGTCTGAGAATATGGAGGTGGTGTGGATATTTGGGAAAACGGAAGAAAACGAAGACAAAAACGCATAAATCTTTCTTGGATGCTTTCAAGTCTGTCTATATGGACTGAATAGTATGGAGCCCATATAACACAGCCGTATTCAAGCATTGGCCTGACAAATGATACATAAAGAAGTTTTAAGACGTAGGGGTCACGAAAGTCACGAGAAAAACGTTTAATAAAACCTAAAATCTTGTTAGCTTTTTTAACTATAAAGTTATAATGGTCACAGAACATTCATTTACTGTCAAGAATAATACCTAAATCAGAGAAAACGGAAAGCTTACAAAGGGAGGAAGAACCTAATAAATAGTTATAGTCTATAATTGTTTTTTTGCGTGTAAGACACATAGTTTTACATTTGTCAATATTCAATAAAAGTCGGTTTGTATTGCACCATTCCCTTAAACTATGAAGATCTTCTTGAAGCTGTGAGCAGTCATTAATTGAGCTTATAGATTTGAAAATTTTAACGTCATCAGCATATATTAAAACGGACGAGTTTTTAATAACGGATGTATATATAAGATAAATAATAGAGGGCCTAAATGGCTACCCTGTGGAACACCAGAATTGACGTAAAATTGGTCTGAGAGTTCATTTCTGAAGATAACACTATAACTTCTGTTCTTTAGATAAGACGAGATCCAAGTCAAGAATTTGTCGTTAAACCCTAAGGCCTTAAGTTTATGGACCAAAGTCTTGTGACATAATTTATCGAAGGCTTTACTGAAATCTGTGAATACGCAATCTACTTGTTTACGATTTTCAAAGGAGTCAAGGCAGAAAGAAGTGAAATGAAGTAGGTTTGTAATGGTTGATTTATTTTGGACGAAACCATGTTGGTTTTCACATACAATTGATTTACAGTTAAAGGATAACATCTTACAAATAATGGACTCAAATAGTTTGGGAATAACGGAAAGTTTGGCAATCGGCCGGTAATTCGTTATTTCATTCTTAGACCCTTTTTTATGAATCGGAGTTATAAATGCACTTTTCCATAATAGTGGGAAAATTGAGCTCCTAAGAGATTCATTGAACAAAACAAACAGAGGGTAAGATAAATGAGACACACATTTTTTTAAAACACATGAAGGTACTCCATCAGGACCAGGGTTAAAACAGTCATCAAGTTCTGAGACACAACGAACAATTGAATCTTCACATATTGTCAAGTCAAGTGAGTTAAGGTGTGGATAATTTTGGGCTGGAAAAAACGAGTCGGAAATTTGAAAAGAAGGAGGCACGTCGAATGCATCTTTGAAGAAATTGGCAAACATATTTGAAATTATTTGGGAGTCATGACTTGTTGTGTTATTATAAGACATAGAGTTTGGTTAACCGTCAGTTTTTCTTTTACTTTTCAGAAAATCCCAGAAGTTTTTTGGGGTCTGTTTCAATTCATTTTCAATTTTTATAACATAGTCAGAATATAGAATATTGAAGTAGTCAATGAAAATATTTTTAAGTTCGGAGTAAATCCTGAAGTCTTCTACTGCTCTGGTTTTGCTATATTTTAGCCATGCTTTATTTCTTTTATTTTTTAAGTTTTTTAAGTGAGTGTCAAACCATGGTGGAGTTTTAGAATTATAGCGAGATTTTCGCAATGGCGTAGTTTCATAAAAACAGTTAAATAGAATACTATAAAAATTAAGACACATATCATCAATATTACGATTTAGGAGCAATTGATTCCAGTCAACATTACACAATAAGTTAATTAGTTCATTAAAGTTACATTTTTAAAAATTGAATTCAAGTTTTTCATTTGATGTAATAGGGATATTGCACACGTTTATATTTAGTGATATATTTAAAGCTGGATGGTGACGGTCTTCTTCTACTAGTTTAACATCGGCTGGAGATACAGCTACGTCAGTATTTATCGTGTCGGAGAAAAATATTAGGTCCAAATATTTGTTGTATTGATTGGCAACCCCATTAAATTGAACAAGTCCACAAAAAGCTAAACCAACCATCAATAATTATGAATTCCTTAGTGCTCGTTGGATTGATAGGTGTAAAATAGTTGAAATCTGATGATTTTGTCCAGTTCAGGTTCGGAAGATTGAAATCACCTACGATCAGCAGTTCATCATTAGGTTCCATTTGGTCGTGAATCTTCTCAGTTAAATGTATGCAATTTTCATAGACAAAACTGGTAGATCTTGAAGGTATGTATACTGAGATGATGAACAGATAACCTGTTTCCAATTTGATTTTAATACATAGCATTTCGACGTCAGAAAGATCAAAAGTATCAACCAAAGTGCATATAAGTTTAATAGATTAAAAAGCCACTTTCTGTTTTTATAAAACGTTTTTTTATTCTTTTCGTATTTTTTCGACACAATTTGATTTTCAACCGTTCGCGGCGACGCTTCACAAATAACTGAAGCAATCGCGCACATACGAACTTCAACTTAAAAACTAAGACGTAGTAGATTTACTAATACACATAAAACAATAACCTAACACCGGTACCCGTATACATATTTTTCTCTGTTTTTCTTATGGTTACATTTTCTCTTTTTTTCTTATGGCTACAATTCGGCCATCCTGACTTCAATCGTCCCGATTGGTATTTAATAATCTACAAGCATCTATGTATGGTTTCAGATTAGCAACTTCCCATACTCCCGAGTAAGGTATTTGACTCATTTGGAAATTTTCTACATCCTTCAACAAATATCTATCATTTGGTAGTACTTGAGTTACCTCATACGGGCCCTTAAATTTAGGTATGATCTTCTTGCACACTCCCGGCTGACTCACAAAGTTTTTCGTCATAACGTAATCTCCTACCTTATATCTTTTTGTAACTCTTCCTTTGTCTTTCAAATTCTTGTTGTATTCCTGACTTTTTACTATCCTTTCTGCAGCTCTCATTCGTATTTCCGGTAACTCTCTTTTGTCTTTCCCATCATTTCCGTCTTCCCCTTTGTTTATTTCTTCTAATTCTTCCATTAAATGATCTATAACTTCTCCCCTCTGTGTAATTCCAAACAGCAATTTGCTCGCACAAGTCCCTGTACTCTTATGCATGGTATTATTCATAGCAAACTCAATTTTAGGAAGGACCTTGTCTAGTGTGAATTCTAATCCACCATTTGTCATCTTTGCGATCATAGGTGCCAAACTTCTATTTACCCGCTCGACTTGCCCATTTGCCTGGGGCGAAGCCGTAGCTATCTTTATGTGTCTTACGTTATTTTCCTTTAAAAACTCATCAAATGCGACTGAAGTGAAAGCACTTCCTCGGTCTGAAATGAGAGTTTTAGGTCGACTATAATTACAAAAATAAGTTTTTAAGCAGCTTAGAACTTCATTAGTACCGGTGGATCGCGTCGCGTATAGTTTCGTGAATTTTGTGAAAGCATCTATCACTAAGAAAACATACTTTTTCTTGGAGTTTTTGAGTGTAACTGGACCGAAATGATCTATGTGAATAGTATCAAAGGGCAGTTCACCTTTCGGTATGCTATGTAATAACCCCTCGTGTTTACCATTCTTCGATGAAAACACTATGCATTTCAGGCAATTAGTAATGTGGTCTTTTGTTTTCTCTCTTAGTTTAGGGAACCAATATGACTTTGATATAACCTCTGCCACCTTTTCGATACCTACATGACCCATTTCATCGTGATACTTTCTTAAAATATTTCCTTCCATACACACAGAAAAATAACAGTGTAAAATCAACTAAAATAAACATACTTCAACAAATTTTAGCTATAATTTTGCTTCCATGTTGTTTCGCGTCGATTTAATATTGGTTTCGTGTTGAAACGACGAGCTGAAATTTGATCTACAAATAACATGAAATAGATTTAAATTGACATGAATAGGATAACGATTCAACTCATAACTTTTGTTGAAATAAGTTTGTTATGTGAAAACTATACACATTTCATATTGAATCATATCGAACCTCGTAATGTAACAACACGAAGATTCCTGTTGAATCAAAGCGAGAAACTCTTTAAAATGATGTGGGTGTGTTGTTGAATTAAAATAAGCTTCGAAATGAATTATAACGATGATTTCTTTTAAAATAATCGCTTTCCCTGTTGAACCTACATTCAAATATCTTTAAAATGAAATGGTTTCAATTTTAAAATAATATTATAGTTCAAGTAGAAATAACACTTTCCGCAGATGAAATAACATTTAACCCTAAAATGCATAATAGGGTGTTTCGAAAAACTACTTGTTTTGATTTTCGAATAATAGTAGGTACCACGAAAATTCTATACAGGGTATTACCAACAGCCACCATTAAGTATACTCACATCTTCTTCAGCCATAAAGTACCTAGGTAGGTAAATAGAAATTATAACAAAATTTCGGGTTAAGTTTGGTTTCATTTATATGTATATTTATTTGAAACATTTTATCTTAAAAATAGTAACAAACTCTTATTTCTAAAGTATAGTTTTCCATTATTATTGGTAATTAAGTTATTTGGTGGACTTGTAAATTCATGTAATTCTTTTAATAAAAAAAATGTCTTCTAATACATAACCCCATTTCAAACGATTGCAAATGAAAATCAAATATTTTGAGCTTTATTTCATGTTTTTAATCTAAAAATAAACAATAAACAATAAACAAAATACAAAATTTTATATATGTACATATATTGATTGAATCTTTGTCAATACTCAGATAACAATTTTGGTTATACTATACATACTTCCACAAAATACAATTTTCTTATAAAAAACAATATTTTTTAAAACTACATTCATTTGAACTTTGAAGGAATACATCATTTTGATTATCTTGTGGATGAATTATATTATCCGAGCTTAATTCTAGTGGATTTCGTTATGATAATAAATTAAGAATTTCGCAAATCCTAACTGTGCTTTTGTGCAAAGAGTTAGTGGTACATTAATCCTAGAATTGATGTTATTTACATATTTTTTTGTGTTTTTGTGTTTAGCTTCAAATTTGAAGCTCCAAAAAAATTTGGGAGGACCGCTTTTCCTAATTAACTTTACATAGTGTACTAAGAAATGCATCTTAGGTTTAAGTTGCCCATAAAGCTTAAAATAAATTTTATTGTGTTCGCTTATTAATAATGTTAACGCCTCCAAATCATTGTCACTACATTAATTTTTCATAAGACAGTCCAACAATCTTACAAGAACGATAAGTAAATTCCAAGCCGATTTGATTTTGGAACTAGGTCGAATCTGAAGTTACTCGAAGCCTCAAGAAGTCTTAAAAGATTATTTTATGTACGCACCTCAGTTTTCCTCCATTTAAAGAGTTGCTCACGAAAGCACGTTCGCAGTGAATTTGCTTCTTTAATGTCCTCCTTGGACAAGTACCTCAAGCTTTCATACGATATCGATGCCTCTGTAAAAAAGAAAACAAAACAACGAAAATTTATTTATGCGATGCTGCACCAAATACAAAAAATTTTCACGAATTAACATTGTTGCACTTTACTCACTTGATTAATAATATTTTACTTCTGGAAGATCAAATTTTCCCAGAAGCTCGTCCAGCTTGCTTTGATTTGTATCCACAACAGGTATATTTAAAACAATATTCCCTTGCTCGTCGGTTGTATAGTCTATTGTGGCAGTTGTACAAATCGTTGGATTAATATTATTACACTGTTCTAAATTGAAAGCACTCGCGTCATCTTCACCAAATAATTTAATATTTTTTTGTCCAGCCATAACTTACGCTTTTCGAATCGTGTTGATTCAACACGAATTTTGTTCGTATATCGTACACTCTCGATTAGTAACAGAGAATGTAACGTAGAATTCAAAATGGTTAAGCTGTTAAATTAACACGAATTGATTTTATTTCAAAATCATTACGCTTCAATCCAAGATGATCTGATGTTTTTGTGCGTAGGTACAAATAAATGAAGGAAGAAGAAAAAATAAAATCTTTGTATGTACATCAACGCTTCTACCCGAGCGTCGAACTTGTCGAGTTGTAGAAGCTGAGTAAGGTCAATGATTCTCGGGAATTATTTCTCCAGAAGAGTCCTGAAACTAAAGGTCGCTCGCCCCTCCCCTTCCCGATCCCTATCCTCTCTTCCATCGGCTTTGTGCATTACACTGGCTGATGTCTCCTTATCCCCTGACTGTATAGTGTATCACTTCTTTCAGTACCTTGTTTCCTTCCTGGGACGCTTATGGCTTAATTGCTGTTCGTCTCTCCTTTTCCAAATCATATCCTCCCCTTCAACTTCCCAATTGGGCTGGATTCAAGGTGTTATACGACCCGTGCCGATGATCAGCCAGGCTGAGGGCCCAATTTCTAAAAATAGCTCAGTCACTAACGGAGTATCCGGATACCAGGCGACCTCCGGATTAACTAGCCTTATCTGTGTATGCGAATCTCTGCGCAGATGGACCCCCCCTTTACTTCGCTTACTCGTGGGACCTTAATGCCAAAACAAAAACCAAAACAAAAACAAAAAACAAAAACTCAAACCGGTGCCGGTATTCCATCTATACCGGGCGGCAGTTCGGCGGCAACGTCGGCTGTCGTTACACCTGTGCCGTACACAGGAGAAGGGATTGTGACATGTCACTGCCCAACTTCGAGTGTGGTACAGGTTGTATCTACACCGGGCGACAGTTCGGCGATAATGTCGGCTGTCGTAAATCCTGTGCCAAACATAGGAGAGGGGTCTGTGCCAAGTCATTGCCCAGCTTCTAGGGAGGTACAGAAGGTATCCCTGGCGAAAGCGCCTCCTCATGTCGGTAGTTCCACTACCAAAGAGAGTAAACCTCTCCAGGATGGTCCTAGTGGTAGTCTCCGTGGTGTTAGCAGCGTCGTGAATAAAGACCCTGCCTCCACTACGAAGACGACCATCCAACCTAGGGACCTTTATAAACAGCGTCGCTATGCGATGAGACTGCTAAAATCCTCTGGTGCAACATTGGGGGATGGTAGTAGTCCCATTCATAGCAAGAAGATTGAGTGGGCTAAATCCATCTTAGCCAAATCTAGGACCAGCTGCGACTCCACGTCAAAGCGACAAAGGTCTCTGGAGGAGTCCACTCCCATCCCTAAGAAACCCAAAGTGCAGAACACCAGCACTCCCAAAATTCCTAAAGTACCTCTCACTAAACCTTTTAGTGATGTGCTTAAGGAACACAACAAAATCGTGGTTGCGGTCATTGACAGAAGCAATATTGATGGCGCGATCTCCTCTGACCGTTGGCAGATGGTGAAACTGAAGCTCTCGGCTGGCTTTCTCAAAGTCATGCGAGAGCATCCGGGTCCACCACCTGTAACAAGCGATGGGGGTTGGCATCAAGGTCATGTCAAACTCATCGTTTGTAACGATCAGAGGTCACGCGATCTATATACGCTTGCTGTCGGCATGCTGGGCGAAGTTTGGCCAGGCGCAAAACTCGAGGTTGTTGCAAAGGAAGATATTCCTTGCAGGCCGAGAGCTCGAGCTTGGATCCTGATTGAGCCTGCATGTCCTGAAGACATCCATGAGATGATCAGGCTTAGCAACCCGGACCTCTCCTGTCACGACTGGAAGATCGCGAAACTGGAGGAGCCGAAGGGTCTTTATCGAAGTGCGATTATCGTTATCAATAAGGACTCTGCGGCCTCTCTGGTGCGAGACAAGGGAGTGATAAGATACGGGTTCGAGACGATTACTCTCCGAATATACAAAAAAGATGAGGTAGACGCTTTATGCGAGCCTCCACAACCCACTTTAGAAGCTGTGTCGCAAGACGTAGGGGATCTTGGTGCTACTATCACCTTTCCATCCATGGATGAGGACGATGGTGTACCTGGGCCCTCTTCTGTCGCGGCGCAATCTTCTTCCCTACACTCAGAAGCTGTGTCGCCAGACGTGGGGGGTCCCAGTGCTATCATCACTTTCCCATCCTTGGATGGGGATGATGTTGTATCAGGGCCCTCTTCTGTCGCGGCACAGTCTTCTTCCGAAAACGTCAAAAGTTTATCCCTAATGGAGACTGATGACTCATCCAACAAAGTTCTCTCCAGTGAGGAAGAAGATGAACTGCTAGGTTCCCCTTCGTCCGATCTGGATGAACTGGATTTAACAGTGGTGGAGGTTGATCTGCCTAATTGTAGCCAAAATGCTGCAAATAGCACAGATTAATCTCCAACACTCTATTAAGGCTTCGGCCTCCCTTCTTCTCCGCCTGTCAAAAACTGGGGAAGATGTCGTTTTCATCCAAGAACCCTGGATTGGGAAATCCCGGATTCGAGGATTGAAAACTCCTGGCTACTGCGTCTTACATGTAACGGGAAAAGGTAACCCAAGGTCCTGCATACTAGTAAAACGTAGTCTAAATGTATTTTTACTCCCTAATTTCAGTGATAACGTCGTCACCACAGCCAGTATGGTAATAGACAACCATACCTACTGGCTGGTATCAGCGTATTTGGGCCACGACCACCAAGGCCCACTGCCTGGTACCACTCTGGAGAAGACGGTCGCTGAATCAACAAGACTCAAAACCAGCATAATCATCGGTTGTGACGCCAATGCGCACCATACTACGTGGGGTAGTACCGATATAAATGACAGAGGTGAGTCTCTTTTTGATTACATCTTAACAACTAATCTGGTAGTAAGTAACGTTGGCAATGAACCAACCTTTGTTACTAAAAATCGTCAAGAAGTTTTAGATATCACTCTTGTCTCGTTGCATCTCTCGAATAAAGTATTGAATTGGAGAGTATCAAAGGAGCACTCGTTCTCCGATCATAGGTACATCCAATTCACTCTTAGTGAAGAGTCCCCAAAACCGATCCCTTTCCGGAACTATAGGAAAACAGATTGGCCAAAATATAGGACAACTCTGAAAAGTCTGATTAAACCAGAACTTAATGATCCTCCCTTATGCGCTCTTGAACTCGATAAAAAAGTTGATGAGCTTACAGCAGCCCTCAATAAAGCTATGGAAACTGCCTGTCCCCTCACTACAGTGCAAGGAAAGAGAAAACCACATTGGTGGGCTGCTGAACTAGAAATACTCAGGAAAGGTTGTAGAAGGCTTTTTAACCGTGCAAAAAAGTCTAGACGCCTCCAAGATTGGGAGTCCTATAAGGAATCCCTCAAAAAGTATAAACAAGAATTGAGAACAGCCAAAAGATCCTCATGGAGATCCTTCTGTAGCTCAATAGAAGAGTCCTCGGAGGCATCGCGGCTAAGGAAGATTCTCTCGACAAATCCAACCATGCCTAGTTGTTAGGTCCAAATATTTGTTGTATTGATTGGCAACCCCATTAAATTGAACAAGTCCACAAGAAGCTAAACCAACCATCAATAATTATGAATTCATTAGTGCTCGTTGGATTGATAGGTGTAAAATAGTTGAAATCTGATGATTTTGTCCAGTTCAGGTTCGGAAGATTGAAATCACCTACGATCAGCAGTTCATCATTAGGTTCCATTTGGTCGTGAATCTTCTCAGTTAAATGTATGCAATTTTCATAGACAAAACTGGTAGATCTTGAAGGTATGTATACTGAGATGATGAACAGATAACCTGTTTCCAATTTGATTTTAATACATAGCATTTCGACGTCAGAAAGATCAAAAGTATCAACCAAAGTGCATATAAGTTTAATAGATTAAAAAGCCACTTTCTGTTTTTATAAAACGTTTTTTTATTCTTTTCGTATTTTTTCGACACAATTTGATTTTCAACCGTTCGCGGCGACGCTTCACAAATAACTGAAGCAATCGCGCACATACGAACTTCAACTTAAAAACTAAGACGTAGTAGATTTACTAATACACATAAAACAATAACCTAACACCGGTACCCGTATACATATTTTTCTCTGTTTTTCTTATGGTTACATTTTCTCTTTTTTTCTTATGGCTACAATTCGGCCATCCTGACTTCAATCGTCCCGATTGGTATTTAATAATCTACAAGCATCTATGTATGGTTTCAGATTAGCAACTTCCCATACTCCCGAGTAAGGTATTTGACTCATTTGGAAATTTTCTACATCCTTCAACAAATATCTATCATTTGGTAGTACTTGAGTTACCTCATACGGGCCCTTAAATTTAGGTATGATCTTCTTGCACACTCCCGGCTGGCTCACAAAGTTTTTCGTCATAACGTAATCTCCTACCTTATATCTTTTTGTAACTCTTCCTTTGTCTTTCAAATTCTTGTTGTATTCCTGACTTTTTACTATCCTTTCTGCAGCTCTCATTCGTATTTCCGGTAACTCTCTTTTGTCTTTCCCATCATTTCCGTCTTCCCCTTTGTTTATTTCTTCTAATTCTTCCATTAAATGATCTATAACTTCTCCCCTCTGTGTAATTCCAAACAGCAATTTGCTCGCACAAGTCCCTGTACTCTTATGCATGGTATTATTCATAGCAAACTCAATTTTAGGAAGGACCTTGTCTAGTGTGAATTCTAATCCACCATTTGTCATCTTTGCGATCATAGGTGCCAAACTTCTATTTACCCGCTCGACTTGCCCATTTGCCTGGGGCGAAGCCGTAGCTATCTTTATGTGTCTTACGTTATTTTCCTTTAAAAACTCATCAAATGCGACTGAAGTGAAAGCACTTCCTCGGTCTGAAATGAGAGTTTTAGGTCGACTATAATTACAAAAATAAGTTTTTAAGCAGCTTAGAACTTCATTAGTACCGGTGGATCGCGTCGCGTATAGTTTCGTGAATTTTGTGAAAGCATCTATCACTAAGAAAACATACTTTTTCTTGGAGTTTTTGAGTGTAACTGGACCGAAATGATCTATGTGAATAGTATCAAAGGGCAGTTCACCTTTCGGTATGCTATGTAATAACCCCTCGTGTTTACCATTCTTCGATGAAAACACTATGCATTTCAGGCAATTAGTAATGTGGTCTTTTGTTTTCTCTCTTAGTTTAGGGAACCAATATGACTTTGATATAACCTCTGCCACCTTTTCGATACCTACATGACCCATTTCATCGTGATACTTTCTTAAAATATTTCCTTCCATACACACAGAAAAATAACAGTGTAAAATCAACTAAAATAAACATACTTCAACAAATTTTAGCTATAATTTTGCTTCCATGTTGTTTCGCGTCGATTTAATATTGGTTTCGTGTTGAAACGACGAGCTGAAATTTGATCTACAAATAACATGAAATAGATTTAAATTGACATGAATAGGATAACGATTCAACTCATAACTTTTGTTGAAATAAGTTTGTTATGTGAAAACTATACACATTTCATATTGAATCATATCGAACCTCGTAATGTAACAACACGAAGATTCCTGTTGAATCAAAGCGAGAAACTCTTTAAAATGATGTGGGTGTGTTGTTGAATTAAAATAAGCTTCGAAATGAATTATAACGATGATTTCTTTTAAAATAATCGCTTTCCCTGTTGAACCTACATTCAAATATCTTTAAAATGAAATGGTTTCAATTTTAAAATAATATTATAGTTCAAGTAGAAATAACACTTTCCGCAGATGAAATAACATTTAACCCTAAAATGCATAATAGGGTGTTTCGAAAAACTACTTGTTTTGATTTTCGAATAATAGTAGGTACCACGAAAATTCTATACAGGGTATTACCAACAGCCACCATTAAGTATACTCACATCTTCTTCAGCCATAAAGTACCTAGGTAGGTAAATAGAAATTATAACAAAATTTCGGGTTAAGTTTGGTTTCATTTATATGTATATTTATTTGAAACATTTTATCTTAAAAATAGTAACAAACTCTTATTTCTAAAGTATAGTTTTCCATTATTATTGGTAATTAAGTTATTTGGTGGACTTGTAAATTCATGTAATTCTTTTAATAAAAAAAATGTCTTCTAATACATAACCCCATTTCAAACGATTGCAAATGAAAATCAAATATTTTGAGCTTTATTTCATGTTTTTAATCTAACAATAAACAATAAACAATAAACAATAAACAATAAACAAAATACAAAATTTTATATATGTACATATATTGATTGAATCTTTGTCAATACTCAGATAACAATTTTGGTTATACTATACATACTTCCACAAAATACAATTTTCTTATAAAAAACAATATTTTTTAAAACTACATTCATTTGAACTTTGAAGGAATACATCATTTTGATTATCTTGTGGATGAATTATATTATCCGAGCTTAATTCTAGTGGATTTCGTTATGATAATAAATTAAGAATTTCGCAAATCCTAACTGTGCTTTTGTGCAAAGAGTTAGTGGTACATTAATCCTAGAATTGATGTTATTTACATATTTTTTTGTGTTTTTGTGTTTAGCTTCAAATTTGAAGCTCCAAAAAAATTTGGGAGGACCGCTTTTCCTAATTAACTTTACATAGTGTACTAAGAAATGCATCTTAGGTTTAAGTTGCCCATAAAGCTTAAAATAAATTTTATTGTGTTCGCTTATTAATAATGTTAACGCCTCCAAATCATTGTCACTACATTAATTTTTCATAAGACAGTCCAACAATCTTACAAGAACGATAAGTAAATTCCAAGCCGATTTGATTTTGGAACTAGGTCGAATCTGAAGTTACTCGAAGCCTCAAGAAGTCTTAAAAGATTATTTTATGTACGCACCTCAGTTTTCCTCCATTTAAAGAGTTGCTCACGAAAGCACGTTCGCAGTGAATTTGCTTCTTTAATGTCCTCCTTGGACAAGTACCTCAAGCTTTCATACGATATCGATGCCTCTGTAAAAAAGAAAACAAAACAACGAAAATTTATTTATGCGATGCTGCACCAAATACAAAAAATTTTCACGAATTAACATTGTTGCACTTTACTCACTTGATTAATAATATTTTACTTCTGGAAGATCAAATTTTCCCAGAAGCTCGTCCAGCTTGCTTTGATTTGTATCCACAACAGGTATATTTAAAACAATATTCCCTTGCTCGTCGGTTGTATAGTCTATTGTGGCAGTTGTACAAATCGTTGGATTAATATTATTACACTGTTCTAAATTGAAAGCACTCGCGTCATCTTCACCAAATAATTTAATATTTTTTTGTCCAGCCATAACTTACGCTTTTCGAATCGTGTTGATTCAACACGAATTTTGTTCGTATATCGTACACTCTCGATTAGTAACAGAGAATGTAACGTAGAATTCAAAATGGTTAAGCTGTTAAATTAACACGAATTGATTTTATTTCAAAATCATTACGCTTCAATCCAAGATGATCTGATGTTTTTGTGCGTAGGTACAAATAAATGAAGGAAGAAGAAAAAATAAAATCTTTGTATGTACATCAACGCTTCTACCCGAGCGTCGAACTTGTCGAGTTGTAGAAGCTGAGTAAGGTCAATGATTCTCGGGAATTATTTCTCCAGAAGAGTCCTGAAACTAAAGGTCGCTCGCCCCTCCCCTTCCCGATCCCTATCCTCTCCTCCATCGGCTTTGTGCATTACACTGGCTGATGTCTCCTTATCCCCTGACTGTATAGTGTATCACTTCTTTCAGTACCTTGTTTCCTTCCTGGGACGCTTATGGCTTAATTGCTGTTCGTCTCTCCTTTTCCAAATCATATCCTCCCCTTCAACTTCCCAATTGGGCTGGATTCAAGGTGTTATACGACCCGTGCCGATGATCAGCCAGGCTGAGGGCCCAATTTCTAAAAATAGCTCAGTCACTAACGGAGTATCCGGATACCAGGCGACCTCCGGATTAACTAGCCTTATCTGTGTATGCGAATCTCTGCGCAGATGGACCCCCCCTTTACTTCGCTTACTCGTGGGACCTTAATGCCAAAACAAAAACCAAAACAAAAACAAAAAACAAAAACTCAAACCGGTGCCGGTATTCCATCTATACCGGGCGGCAGTTCGGCGGCAACGTCGGCTGTCGTTACACCTGTGCCGTACACAGGAGAAGGGATTGTGACATGTCACTGCCCAACTTCGAGTGTGGTACAGGTTGTATCTACACCGGGCGACAGTTCGGCGATAATGTCGGCTGTCGTAAATCCTGTGCCAAACATAGGAGAGGGGTCTGTGCCAAGTCATTGCCCAGCTTCTAGGGAGGTACAGAAGGTATCCCTGGCGAAAGCGCCTCCTCATGTCGGTAGTTCCACTACCAAAGAGAGTAAACCTCTCCAGGATGGTCCTAGTGGTAGTCTCCGTGGTGTTAGCAGCGTCGTGAATAACGACCCTGCCTCAACTACGAAGACGACCATCCAACCTAGGGACCTTTATAAACAGCGTCGCTATGCGATGAGACTGCTAAAATCCTCTGGTGCAACATTGGGGGATGGTAGTAGTCCCATTCATAGCAAGAAGATTGAGTGGGCTAAATCCATCTTAGCCAAATCTAGGACCAGCTGCGACTCCACGTCAAAGCGACAAAGGTCTCTGGAGGAGTCCACTCCCATCCCTAAGAAACCCAAAGTGCAGAACACCAGCACTCCCAAAATTCCTAAAGTACCTCTCACTAAACCTTTTAGTGATGTGCTTAAGGAACACAACAAAATCGTGGTTGCGGTCATTGACAGAAGCAATATTGATGGCGCGATCTCCTCTGACCGTTGGCAGATGGTGAAACTGAAGCTCTCGGCTGGCTTTCTCAAAGTCATGCGAGAGCATCCGGGTCCACCACCTGTAACAAGCGATGGGGGTTGGCATCAAGGTCATGTCAAACTCATCGTTTGTAACGATCAGAGGTCACGCGATCTATATACGCTTGCTGTCGGCATGCTGGGCGAAGTTTGGCCAGGCGCAAAACTCGAGGTTGTTGCAAAGGAAGATATTCCTTGCAGGCCGAGAGCTCGAGCTTGGATCCCGATTGAGCCTGCATGTCCTGAAGACATCCATGAGATGATCAGGCTTAGCAACCCGGACCTCTCCTGTCACGACTGGAAGATCGCGAAACTGGAGGAGCCGAAGGGTCTTTATCGAAGTGCGATTATCGTTATCAATAAGGACTCTGCGGCCTCTCTGGTGCGAGACAAGGGAGTGATAAGATACGGGTTCGAGACGATTACTCTCCGAATATACAAAAAAGATGAGGTAGACGCTTTATGCGAGCCTCCACAACCCACTTTAGAAGCTGTGTCGCAAGACGTAGGGGATCTTGGTGCTACTATCACCTTTCCATCCATGGATGAGGACGATGGTGTACCTGGGCCCTCTTCTGTCGCGGCGCAATCTTCTTCCCTACACTCAGAAGCTGTGTCGCCAGACGTGGGGGGTCCCAGTGCTATCATCACTTTCCCATCCTTGGATGGGGATGATGTTGTATCAGGGCCCTCTTCTGTCGCGGCACAGTCTTCTTCCGAAAACGTCAAAAGTTTATCCCTAATGGAGACTGATGACTCATCCAACAAAGTTCTCTCCAGTGAGGAAGAAGATGAACTGCTAGGTTCCTCTTCGTCCGATCTGGATGAACTGGATTTAACAGTGGTGGAGGTTGATCTGCCTAGTTGTAGCCAAAATGCTGCAAATAGTACAGATTAATCTCCAACACTCTATTAAGGCTTCGGCCTCCCTTCTTCTCCGCCTGTCAAAAACTGGGGAAGATGTCGTTCTCATCCAAGAGCCCTGGATTGGGAAATCCCTGGTTCGAGGATTGGGAACTTCTGGCTACTGCGTCTTATATGTAACGGGAAAAGGTAACCCAAGATCCTGCATACTAGTAAAACGTAGTCTAAATGTATTTTTACTCCCTAATTTCAGTGATGAAGACGTCACCACAGCCAGTATGGTAATAGACAACCATACCTACTGGCTGGTATCAGCGTATTTGGGCCACGACCACCAGGGCCCACTGCCTGGTACCACTCTGGAGAAGACGGTCGCTGAATCTACAAGACTCAATACCAACATAATTATCGGTTGTGACGCCAATGCGCACCATACTACGTGGGGTAGTACCGATATAAATGACAGAGGTGAGTCTCTTTTTGATTACATCTTAACAACTAATCTGGTAGTAAGTAACGTTGGTAATGAACCAACCTTTGTTACTAAAAATCGGCAAGAAGTTTTAGATATCACTCTTGTCTCGTTGCATCTCTCGAATAAAGTATTGAATTGGAGAGTATCAAAGGAGCACTCGTTCTCCGATCATAGGTACATCCAATTCTCTCTTAGTGAAGAGTCCCCAAAACCGATCCCTTTCCGGAATTATAGGAAAATAGATTGGCCAAAATATAGGACAACTCTGAAAAGTCTGATTAAACCAGAACTTAATGATCCTCCCTTATGCGCTCTTGAACTCGATAAAAAAGTTGATGAGCTTACAGCAGCCCTCAATAAAGCTATGGAAACTGCCTGTCCCCTCACTACAGTGCGAGGAAAGAGAAAACCACATTGGTGGGCTGCTGAACTAGAAATACTCAGGAAAGGTTGTAGAAGGCTTTTTAACCGTGCAAAAAAGTCTAGACGCCTCCAAGATTGGGAGTCCTATAAGGAATCCCTCAAAAAGTATAAACAAGAATTGAGAACAGCCAAAAGATCCTCATGGAGATCCTTCTGTAGCTCAATAGAAGAGTCCTCGGAGGCATCGCGGCTAAGGAAGATTCTCTCGACAAATCCAACCATGCCTAGTTGTCTCAAAAACTCAGATGGTACATGGACTAACTCTTGCGAAGAAACGCTAAACCTGCTATTAGATACCCACTTCCCAGATAGCTCCAAATCCGTTAATACAATAAACCGTCCTGGATCGGGTATTAACTTAACTTTTCCTCAAGGTCTTGTCACAAAAGAAAAATTGACATGGGCTCTGAATAGGTTCAAACCTTATAAATCTCCAGGACCAGATCAAATCATACCAGCTGAGCTACAACACACCATCGATATAACTCTGCCCATCATTGAGATGATGTTCAAAAGTTGTCTAGATCTGGCCTATATACCTCAGCGATGGAGAGAGGTAAAAGTAGTATTCATTCCCAAGGCGGGCAAATGCTCGCATGTCAACCCTAAAGATCTAAGACCTATTAGTCTATCATCTTTCATTCTCAAAACGCTGGAACGATTGATTGATATCCATATACGTAATAGCATTGATAGGGGACTATCGATGTCTCAGCATGCTTACTGCAAAGGGAAATCGGTGGAAACAGCCTTGCATACTCTGGTAAGAACTATCGAATACTCCCTAGAGCAAAAGGAGTATACTATGGTTGCCTTCCTGGATATTGAAGGTGCTTTCAACAACGTTGACACATCTGCTATCACTTCTGCTATGACGACCCTAAACGTCGAATACTCACTCTGTGAGCTGATCAATCTAATGCTTAATAGCAGGATCATCAACTCTGAGATGGGGGATTTTTGTACGAAAAGGTCTGTCAGTAGAGGCACTCCGCAAGGTGGTGTTCTGTCCCCTCTCCTGTGGAACATAGTAGTTAACGAATTGCTAATATCCCTCGAGAGGGAAGGCTACAGAGTGATTGCGTATGCCGATGATGTTGCTATCGCCGTCACAGGAAAACATCCAAATACACTGAGAGACCTCCTCCAAAACGCACTTAATATGCTCACTAGATGGGCTGATCGTTGTGGACTTAGTATTAATCCTCAAAAAACGGACCTTGTCCTTTTTACACGGAAATACAAGATCCCAGTAATTGTACCCCCTTCAATAAAAGGTGTACCACTAATTTTCACCAATGAAGCCAAATATCTTGGTCTGATATTAAACAAAAAATTAAGTTGGAAACCTAATATTCAGGAAAGAGTTAAGAAAGCCACAGTAGCTCTTTTCTCTTGCAAGAAAGCCATAGGAAGCAAATGGGGTTTTCAACCTCGCATAACCTATTGGCTATACACATCGGTCATTCGACCAATTCTCATGTACGGGGTTGCAGTATGGTGGACTGCACTGGAGAAAGTCACCTACTGTGACAAACTCAGCAGAGTCCAACGCACTGCTTGTCTCTGCATAAGCGGGGCTTTGAGAACCACACCCTCAGCAGCGTTAGACATTCTCCTCCATCTGGCACCCCTCGACATTTTTAGCAAACAAGTGGCAGCGAGTACCGCTATAAGACTCAACGCCTCATCTCAATGGACCAACAATAATGTGGGACACTCCATCATTTTGAACTCTTTCGGTTCTATACCAAAGTACATAGACTACACCATTCCAAAACCACAATTTGGTAAAAACTTCCAGATATCCATTCCATCCAGAGAAGAATGGGAAGACAAAAAACTTCTGGATGACAAAGGCATTCATTTTTATACAGATGGATCCAAGACAAGTGATGGAGTTGGTAGTGGTGTGTACTCAGAAAAGCTTAATCTAAGCATCTCATTCCGCCTTCCCAATCATTGTAGCGTCTTCCAAGCGGAAATCTTAGCGATTAAAGAGGTTCTCTCCTGGCTAAGAGAAAACGTGATATCAACTTCTGATATCCGCATCTTCTCTGACAGTCAGGCTGCTATTAAATCTCTCGATGGTGTCTCAACCAAATCTCAAACGGCCCTCGATTGCCGATCGTCTCTGATGGAGATGGCGCAGCAATTTAACATTCACCTCTGTTGGGTGCCGGGTCACAGAGACATCGAAGGAAATTGTAGAGCCGATGAACTCGCTAAAAATGGAACCGTCATACCTATTTCACCTGAAAGGGAGAAGATAGGTATACCGATAGCTACATGTAAACTTTTGCTAAAAGAAGCAGCTTTAACGAGAACAAACTATAGGTGGCACAACTTACCAACGTGCGCAGCTACGAAACTCATATGGCCTTCACTGGACTTAAAGCGCTCTAAAGACTTGTTATCTCAAAGCAGACTTCACATTAGCTCCCTGATAGGTGTCCTTACGGGACACTGTCTTATAGGCAGACACGCAATACGACTTGGTGTAGCCTCAAATGACTTCTGCAGGAGCTGTATGGATGAGGAAGAAGAGGAAACAATCTCTCACCTTCTCTGCACTTGCCCTGCTCTTTCACTAAGACGCAAACTTCATCTGGGAGAGTACTTTTATGATAACCCCAGTGAACTAGCTAATAAGGATATCAAATATCTTCTTCGCTTTATAAAAAGCTCAAAATGGTTCGACTAGTAAGAAGTAATTCTCTAGATTCATGGTATCACAATGGGCCTTTCCTTTTGGCCTAAGTGTGTGGATTCTGAATCCGCAGCCACTGTAACCTAACCTAACCTATGTACATCAACGATGTATTTCACGCCACATGTTTGGCGTTGGTTTGAAAGAGACAGCAAAAAGGCCTAAGCCATTGACACGACTAAATGATAATTTTTAAAATCAACAAAAACATTTAACCATGGAAATCGCGTTGAAATGACAATGCCTAAACCAAAATCAAAATCAAACATTTTAAAATGTTAAATCATATGAAAATTAGTTTGAATCAACGCTAAAATCGTAGTTTTATAAAGAAACAAATGATGAAATAATTATTAAAGTAAAATAAGAAAACAATCTTAAAACAACATTTTTTCGTGATAATCTTACATTTGTGTTTTTTTCTGTGTGTAGCTTTTGGTACATAAAAAAGAATATTCTTTCCAATTTTTCTATAAACTAACCCATTACGAAGTTCGTACTTACTATGTTCTTCTTTTTCTAGATAACTTTTGATCTTCTGAATCTCCTCATCTTTATTTTGACAGATAGACAACGTTTGTTCGAAAGTATTATCTTCGAGCACCAACAAGTTAGTCATACGACTAAGTGCATCAACGTGTTGCATTTTATTTCCGCTTCGGTGTTCCAATGTGTAATCATAGTTTTGCAACTCGAGAGCCCATCTTGCGATTCGTGGATTTATCTCTTTTTTATTTAGCGTGAGTGTGAGGGAGTTACAATCTGTTACGATTTTAAACCTCATGCCATGCAAGTAAATCCTAAATCGCTTTAACGCATAGACGATGGCCAACGTCTCGAGCTCAAAGCTATGATATTTAGACTCACACTCTGTCGTTCGTTTTGAGTAATAGAATACAGGATGAAACTTTCCATCCTTCTTTTTTTGAAGAAGCATTGCTCCTAAACCTAAGGAACTAGCATCGCAGTGGAGTTCTGTTTCATCTCCTGGATCATAAATAGCTAATATGGGTGCTTCTATCAATTTTCTCTGTAGAATCTTAAACGTTCTGAGTTCATTTTCTTCGAATTTAAATATTGCATTTTTTCGGATGAGTCTGTACAATGGTTCTGCTATTATAGAGAATTCTTTGATGAATCTCCTAAAATATGAGCATAACCCTAAAAAGCTATGAACTTCTTTAGCGCTCTTTGGAATGGGAAAATTCTTAACGGACTCTATTCCTTTTTCATCAGGTTGTATCCCTCTTTTTGAAATAACATATCCTAGATATCTGACCTGTGCCTGCAAAAATTTACACTTATCCATTCTCAACTCCAATTTGTTCTTTACCAACTTGTCCAGTACCTCTTTCAATATTTTTAAGTGTTCCTCAACTGTCTTTGTAGCTATCATTATATCGTCTAAGTATATTGCGACTTTACCAGCCCGAATAAGATCTTCAAATACATCATTTATGAACCGCTGGAATGTGGATGGGGCATTTCTAAGTCCAAATGGCATTCTCAAGAATTCAAATTGCCCCAACGGTGTCACAAATGACGTATACTTAATTGAATCTTCCTCTACCTTCACATGATAGAAAGCACTTTTTAGGTCCAATAATGAAAATATTTCCTGACCTGATAACCTATCAAGAAGATCGTCTATCAATGGCATCGGATAATTATCTTTAAGTGTAACTTTATTAAGGACTCGATAGTCAACACACAATCTCAGGTCGCCAGTTTTCTTTTTTACTAAAACAATAGGTGATGTATATTCCGATTTGCTAGGCCTAATCACCCCTGACTGTAATAACTCATCTGTAATGCCCTGTACTTGTGCCTTTTCCAAATACGATAACCTTCTCGGGGAGCTATGGAAAGTTTTCTCATTCGATAATCTGATCTTCAATTTTAACTCAGTTTCCGGAGAATCGGGACGTTTGCATAGTATAAAATCATTCATCATTTCATTAAATTTTCTTTGTACTACAATGCCAAATTTATCATTAATAGTTAAGTCAAATTCAGTATTATTTTCATTAAAATCTATAGACATTAAGTTTTTACATTCATTTTCGTACAGTTCTTTCATTTGACACTCATTTTTATATATTTCTATATTCTTACGTTTGTTTTCATTTAGTTTTCCATTTTGACATTCGTTTTCGTTCATTTGTTCATTTTTTACAATCATTTGATTACCTTTCTTTCTTAATTTCAGACCTGCCAATTTAAAAAAATCTCTACCCAACACTGCACCGTGTTGCATTGTGTCATCTGCGACTACATATAATTCCATTTCATATTCTTTATCTTCATACATAATAAAAACATTTGTACAACCTTTTATTTTTAAAGGACTTTTATTGATACCCATTATATTTATAAAGGAAGTTATTTTATTAATATGACCTTCAGGAACATGTTTTATTCTTATAAAGCTCACAGGGCTACCGGTGTCTAGCAATGTATCTAATGAAAAATTATATATAAATTTCTTTTCCCTAAAAATAAAATATAAATTTCTTACATAATTATCGTTAACATCGCTGTCTTCATAACGGTCTGCCTTATGTACCACCACTGCAGTTCTTTGAGGACACGTTGCTGCAAAGTGCCCGAACTCGGCACAGACATGGCAAGCTCCAGGTGGTCGTTTAGCCTTACGACATTCTGTAGCGAGATGTCCCAATGAGTTGCAATTGAAACATCTTATTTTCTTGGGCTCGGTTGCTGCTGGTAATCCTCTGGATGTTGATGGTGCAGATGTTGTTGTCTTGAATGTTGTCGTCTTGAGCTTCGGCAGCTGGATTTTGTTAAAGGCCATAGCCAAGTGCTGCTTATTTGCAAAGCATTGCATCCTTGCCTGCGACCGCAGGTTTGAATCGGGAATACCGTCAATGAGGCCCTCCAACAATTCGTCTTCATCCATAGTCAATTTGTTGGCAATTATTATTTTCTCGTGGAAGTATTGTTGGAATGTCTCATTTTGCTGCCACTTCCTTGCTTCGAACATTCTTTTGATAGATAAGCGACTCTCGTAATTGGCAAACATTGCACTCATCTCTTCGAGTAGTTGTGTTGTAGGGATTTGCACAAGGTTGGATTTCGAATGAAACCATTTTAGGGCTTTACCCTTCAATCGGCATGAGATAAGGGCTCTAATGTTTTTCTCGTCCAAATTATACGCCGAAACTACGTTTTGTAGCTGTGCCTCCCAATGCGAAAAACAATCATCGTCTCCAGAAAATTCCGAAAGCATCTCTTTGACGTTTGTGAAATTGGTGCTATTGTTTTGAACACCACTGTCATTTGCCTCTCGTTGTACACTCCTTGTCCTTAGCCATTCGTTTTCTCTCTTAAGTAGCTCGATTTCTCTCATCTGTAATTGCATCTCCTTTTTTATGAGTTCAAGTTCTTTTTTCATCATCTTGTATTCATTCGTCTTTTTCTTTTGTTTATTCTTTTTTTCTTCGCTCTCTTTAGTTGGACTCTCTTTATTGCTCTCATTTGTTTCTTCATCTTCATCATTGCTGCTCTCGTTGGATTGCCTGTCGTTTTCCTCTTCATCGGACTCGATTGCTTCGATAGCGTCGTCGTCGTTGTCGTTTGTGGTTGTGGGTTTTTTTCCATTGTCTTTTTCTTTTGGGCTTTCAGGGAGTTCGCCACGCTCTTCTGGTGAGATTGAAAGTAAACGCAAAATCAACTCGCTCTTGTTGCCAGTTGTTTTTTTATTCAGCTGTGCCAACCATGATTTCAGTTGCGCAGCTGTATAGGATTTTAACTTTTCGGCTTCGGTGCCTACCATTTTTTTTTCTTTGAACAGTAAAATTCAACAACACGACACAACTGTACAAATTGGCTTGGGTTTTATATTTTGTCACTATGCACAAAACAACGTTTTATGAACGCGATGGCGAACTGCGTTTTTGTGTTTTATTTGTTTGGGGAATAAATTACACGATTTAGTTGAATTTTTTTTTTGTATTTTCACGTTCAGCGATTGCGGAAGGGAAATTTCTAAACCGAATGCTTTTCTTTAGTTTTTTAGTTAGTTTTTTTTGCTGACACACTTTCTGGCCGTATTAGATTTGGGCCAACATCCCACTTCTGATTTTTAATAGATTAAAAAGCCACTTTCTGTTTTGTTAAATTATAAAACGTTTTTTTATTCTTTTCGTATTTTTTCGACACAATTTGATTTTCAACCGTTCGCGGCGACGCTTCACAAATAACTGAAGCAATCGCGCACATACGAACTTCAACTTAAAAACTAAGACGTAGTAGATTTACTAATACACATAAAACAATAACCTAACACCGGTACCCGTATACATATTTTTCTCTGTTTTTCTTATGGTTACATTTTCTCTTTTTTTCTTATGGCTACATAAGCCATAAGGTAGTTTTTTACCGTGAATAGTATTCCACCACCAACTGTCTCCGAGTCGCTCGATTGGTGCCTATCTCGTCTAAAAACTTGGTAAGTTGAGTCAAAGAGTTCGGTATCTAAGAAGGAATTATTTAGCCATGTTTCTGTAAGAATAATTATGTCATGTTGTAGATTGTAAATGTTTTTATAGATCGTATTGATCTTTGTCCTTAGACCATTGACGTTTTGGTAATGAATCAAAACTTGTTGGAGCTGCCTCTTCGATAATAATGCATTGTCCGGGTCTCTTGAAAAGGGTTAAGAAATGACGATTTTGTATGATTATTTTGTTTATTCTCGAATTCGTGTATTATAATCCCTTTTGGCCAAAGCGATGTTGAGTTTAGAAGGTGGAAGATTGAGTCTGGAACTCTTATCTTAAAAGATGCATATTTCGAGTGGTTTCGATGAATCATTTTCTCAACTTTTGATAGCGACGTACCAGTCTTGTTCGAAATAAAATTTTTAATATCGAGGGCGTTTGTTGAAGGGTCAAGTTTAGATAAAAATAAAGTTCGATGGCCTTCTACTACTTTCAATCCACATGAGATAGGTGAGTTTGGATGAGTTTTGTTTGAAAGCGATGAAAATAGCAATGAGTTTGCTAACGTTGATGATGATGGGTTTGCATTTGCGAGTAATGGCTCTATTGATGATGGTAAAGTTACTTGTGCTTTGATTGGGACAGAAGATGTTGATAACGTTAGAGTTGATTGAAGATGTTGAGTAGGAAGTACAGATACAGAGGGAGAAGCAGACCTGGCAGGCTTCTTCGTTGAGGGAATAACTTCACTAGATTCGGCGTCAGTTTCGTCAATTTTCCGCTTTAATGATGATGCATCGTTTAGCGATCGGCTATGAGTCATTTCATTTTCGACACTATGAGAATCCATATTGTGAATTGCATCAGTTTCGTCTGTTTTTTGGTTTAAAGATGAGGTGTCATTTAGCGATCCACTATCAGTCATTTCGACTTCGTTATTATGAGACTCTATATTTTGTACTGATGACAAAGTGGTTATTTTGTCAACTTTTTCGGTAAGACGAAGTAATTGATTATGCAGCTTTTCTATATGATCGCACTCGTCACAAAAATAGTAAAAAGATTTCCTTTCCTTGAAAAGCTTAATAGTACTATAAGGAGCGTCAATACATTTCATATGATATGATCGTCGACAGTTGCCATGACATATTATTGAATCAATCAGGTAGTCCGTAATTTGATGGCATATGGTGCAAGATGACATTATGATGAGTTTTATGTGATGGAACTTGTATAAGATACGGTGGTGTATGTGGTGAGTTTTATAAACACAGATTATTCAATACGGTCCGAAGTGATATTGGATGAATTTAAGTGTATGAATGAGAGTATACTTGCTTGAGTGTATGTAGGGACGACGTTGCTGGAGGTTGCGAATGGTTCGTGTAAATGCTGCCGGTTTTGATATTGAATTTGAATTTTTACTCCTCAAAGTATGCAACGAAAAAATAAAATAACACGTAAAACAGATAGTAGTGAAATTAGGTTTGTTGAAGGGAGCTACATAAACAGTATGTTTTATTTTCGAAACTTTGAGTGATAATAAGGGTATTCACGTAACGAGATAATTTTCTACTTTGCGGAAAAATAGAAAATTCCGCAAAAGATTTAAATGAACACCCCAGCAGAAAATAGTTACGTAAACAAGGGAAGCAAACAGCTGTTTGTTAAACGTCAAAGTGAATTTGTTCAGTTCACGTCATTCGATAATTTATGTTAAAGTAATTCTTTTTTTTTCTAATTAGATTTTAATTTTTGCTCTTCAAGATGCCAAAAAGTAGGTTTAAAACAAATTCATTCAATTGTATGAACAAATCACTTTAAATGATTTGTGGATGTTGTAGTTGGAGAAAAGATGAAATGAGCGCCAAATTAAACGTCAAAATAAACGTCTTAAATGTTATCAGGTTTTTTTCTGCAGTTTCTGCTTCAAATTTGTGAGATAAAATTCTACGACTTGCAGAAAATTTTTCCCATACAAATTTTGACAGCTCATTTCTACCGATAGAAAAATCTACGGTTTCTACGGTTTCTATGGGTTTTCCGCGTTTACGTGAATGCCCCTAATATTTACGATAATTTATTATTATTATTTTCTCTGAGAAATAAAGTTGTGGGAGAAAAAAGTAAAATGTCACAGAAAAACCAAATTACAAAATGTTACAAAATGTTTTGTTTTTCAAGATTTTGAAGAATTTAAAGAAATTCACAAAGTCAAAACCAGACTCAAGGCTCAGGATCACTTATTGTCACACTTTCAAAGTTAATTAAAGTTTTTCACAATTGTTTTAAGAGGAAAACAAGGTTCTTTTAATGGAGCAAAACAAACAACAACCAACAGCGATAAAGGTGTCAAGTATGCACTTCTTCTTCTTATAAAAAATGTATGTACATCATTATGTATGTATATATTCAATGGAATCTGAAATGGCCCCTCAGATATTTGTGAAATTTTCATGGTTATGTTCATGTTGTATTCAGTGGTGGTTTCTGTGAAAAAAAAAATGTAAGAACTTCATGGAAGAGTGGGAAAACTGAAAAAACTGGAAAATCAGATATTTGATTTTTTGCTTGGAATTTTTTGTTTCAAAATGTGGTTTCGAATGGAAAATAGAAAGTTCTTGATGAAAAACTCGGAAGAATCACTGGTTTTCAATGGGAAAATCGCATGTAATTGTAGGTGCAAACGGAAAAATGGAAAATTTGAATTTGGAACTCGGAAAACTCTGCGAGAGCACGAATTTAGCATAGAGAGAGCATAGAATTTATAAGGTTGCAAAGATAGGAAAAATTCAGATATGTTAATAGTTCTCTAATCAAGATAAGATGTGCTTCTCCCATGGACAGCTATATGCGATGCGTTTTCACGGGCGTTCAATGCCGAGAATCTTTTCATTGTTTCACCTTACATCCTGTACAACACCATATTAAAATAATAAATTAACTTTAACTTAACGCGGGCAAAGCCGCGGGTACCAGCTAGTTATATATATAAGAGAACAGCTTTTTTTGTGTTCGTTCGCTAACCGGCCAAACCGCTTGACCGATTTTCTTAATTTTTTTTCTAAGCTAAAGAGGAATATGGGTAGAAGGTTTAGGAAAAATAAAATGTACATTTTTCAAATGACAAACAGGGCAATGTAACATATTTTTCTCACTACAACAAAATAAAAACAAATCTGATCGATTTCAATTTTTGGAAATTGTCAAATGGAAAAATTTTTAGAAAATTTTACATCTGCTATATGTACATACATATGTACAAAGAAGAGAAATAATGAATCTCTTCCCTTCATCTGCGCCACAGCCGGGATCAGCAAGTTCTTCCATGTATCCCGGAAAAATCCAGTTTCGTACTCTTAGGCCTTGAGCGCGTGGTGTGCATATACTATCCCAGCGCAAATTTGGTTTGCAGCGCTGTGTTCTACCATGAATTGTACCGCAAAAGACTTCCCGACCCGTTCCTCTTCGGTCATACAAGCTTGGTGCCCACTACAGTCTACCACGTTAAATTGTTTGTAGATTTGATATAAATATGTGTAGGACGATCGGTTTACTCTCTATTTTGACTTCAAATAAATTAAACACTTCTTTACGTTTGAATTGACAATATTTATTGAATAGAATATTTATTCCGATAAGTGACGTTTTGGCGAATGTTTAGTTTGGCGACTATTTAGTTTGACGACTGAGATTCAACTGAAACTGAACTAGCTACTTAAAAAGCAAAAGTAAAAGTAAAAGTAAAAGTAAAAGGTATGGCAAAAGAATAATGAGAATAATGGAGAGGGACGCAGTTGTGTGTTCCGTTCGTTTATTTCGTTTGTGTGTTTCGTTCATTTATTTCGTTTGTGTGTTTCGTTCGTTTATTTCGTCTGAGAGACTCTCTCGGCTAGGCCCATCCCACATTCCCACATTCGGCCATCCTGTTGGCTCATTCGGCCTCGAATAGACGATCCCACTTCTTCATGAATTCGGCGACCGTGATGGTGTTGTTCGGTCCTTCGTGGACACCGACCCTTTGGACTTCGTATCGGTCGTTTTCCATCAATCTGCTTATTTTATAGGGCCCCAAGAACTTCGGTCTCACTTTCATGCAAAGGCCAAATTGGGTACGCTTAATGGCTACCAAGTCGTTTATCTTGTATGGGCGCGCAGCGATTCGATTTATATCGTAGGACTTTTTATTCTCTTTCTGAATGGCCTTGATGTTTTCTTTTGCCGTTTCTCTTACATCATTACGCTCGGCGTCTAGCTCGTCAACGATCTCTTCTTCTAGCATCGCTCGTAAGTCAGGGTAGTCCGGAACCTTCATCTCCAACCCTGTCAATATCCTGAACGGGCTGACCTTAGTGCTTCTTGGCGGAGTGTTTTTCAACACTTGTTGCACTCTGTCAACATGCTTATTACAATGGCTGGGACTATCGACACATGCTTTGGCTAACATTGAGACGACAATCTTATGAATCCGCTCAACCTGTCCATTACCCCTCGGAACTCCCGTCGCTATCAGTAAATGTTGCACACCTTGACTTGTGCAATACTCTTGGAAGGCTGTTGATGTAAAAGCAGTACCTCTGTCGGAGATTATGCGCCTTGGGTTTCCGAAAATAGTTGACTGTTTCCGTAGTCTCTCGATTACTTCAGCTGAACCTGTACTCTTCACTGGATAGAGCCAAGTGAATTTCGAGAAAGCGTCCACCACTACTAGCAAATGGTTGTATTGCTTGTGGGTAGATTCCATAGGACCAACATGATCCTAAAGGCAGGTCCCCAAAGGAGAGTCTTCTTTATTGATTGGCGTCAACAAACCTTCTCTCTTCCCTGCTTTTGCCTCAATAACGATGCACCTTATACAGCTCCTTACCACTTCATTTGTCTTCTTTGCTAATCCAGGTATGTAGAAGTCTCGTTCTACCAAATCCATGGTCTTCTTCGTCGCAAAATGTCCTTGTTGGTGGGCTAAGCTGATGATTTCTTGTTCCATTGAGGATGGCACCACAATCAACTCTTTTGCCGAGTCTTTGTACACTATGCCGGACTTCATATAGTAGTCTTCGTAATCACTCGTCTCCAGAATTTTCTTCAAACCTCGAATCCATCCATCCGACGACTGGGCTTCCTTGATACGATGGTTTAACGACTCATCTACCAACATGCACCATACTCTACTTAACGCGTCGACGTGTTTCATTTTTGTCGCGGACCTATGCTCGATAACATAGTCAAAGTCCTGCAAAAACATTGCCCAACGGGACACTCTCGGCGGCACCTCTTTCTTCTCCATGGTCATTCTGAAAGCGTTACAGTCTGTGACAATCTTGACCTTTAGTCCCATCAAGTAGACTCTCCACCGCTTCAGCGCTTCGACAATGGCTAAGACTTCCAATTCATATGAGTGGAACTTCTCTTCGAATGGTAGAGTCTTCCGGCTCATATATTGGACGGGGTGGAATTTTTGGTCGTCTTCATCTTTCTGCAATAGAATTGCTCCGTAGCCATGCATGCTCGCATCCGTGTGAACCTCGGTTGACGCCTTGGGATCAAACAGCTTGAGAACAGGTGCACAGGTTAGGGCTTCTTTTAACTGCTGAAACGCGACCAACTGATCCAGCTCCATCTTGAATTCCGCAGATCCGACAGCGGTTTAGCGACCGTTGCGAACGATTCGACAAATCTGCGAAAATATGACGTCAGACCAACGTTGCAGCGACTTCTGGTCGACAGGCACTGGATAATCTCGGATCGCTTTTGATTTTTCTTCTGACGGACGTATGGTGTTCTCTTCTACTATGTGGCCTAAAAAGTCAATCCTCCTCTTCAGAAATTGACACTTTTCCCATTTGATGCGTAGCCCGTTCTCAGCAGCTACGTGTAGCACAGCTTCCAATTTCTTCAACCCCTCATCTTCATCCTTGGCGGGAATAATGATGTCGTCCATATAGAGAATGACTGTCCCTTCTACTATTAATTCCCTCAGGACCGCGGATATGTATCGACAAAAAACTGCAGGAGAATTACAAATGCCAAATGGTACATAACAGAATTCGTATTGGCCATTGTGGGTGACGAAAGAAGTATACTTCCTTGAAGCCTCCTCAATGGGAACATGGAGGAATCCATTGGCTAAGTCCAAGGTTGTATATACCTTAGCACCTTGTAGTCTGTCAAGTACATCGTCAATAAGGACCATCGGAAAATTGTCCCTTATCAGTTTGTCGTTTAGCTTCATATAGTCACAGCAGAGGCGTTTGGTTCCGTCCTTCTTCTGTTCTAATACAATTGGCGATGCATATTCAGATGTGCTGGGCCGCACAACACCTTCCTCCCTCCATTTCGCCACTTGCTCTTCGACAATTTGTTGGTCCGCGTAAGAGATCCTTCTTGGCCTCTGGTAGACTGGGACCTCATCTTTTAGCAGCAACTTCATCTCCACGGGCGATTTTTTATTCGATCTTGGAGTATAGCTGTCAACCAGAGTCAATATTTCTTCTTTCTTCTGAGCCTCCAAGTGTTTTACGTCTACTTCTCTTTCACTTGTGAAATCTTCGGCAGCCGACAAGCATATCGCTCTGAACTCTGAGGCGAGTTCATAATCTTCACCTTCATCTTCATCTTCATCTTCATCTTCATCTTCATCTTCATCTTCATCTTCATCTTCATCTTCATCTTCATCTTCATCTTCATCTTCATCTTCATCTTCATCTTCATCTTCATCTTCATCTTCATCTTCATCTTCATCTTCATCTTCATCTTCATCTTCATCTTCATCTTCATCTTCATCTTCATCTTCATCTTCATCTTCATCTTCATCTTCATCTTCATCTTCATCTTCATCTTCATCTTCATCTTCATCTTCATCTTCATCTTCATCTTCATCTTCATCTTCATCTTCATCTTCATCTTCATCTTCATCTTCATCTTCATCTTCATCTTCATCTTCATCTTCATCTTCATCTTCATCTTCATCTTCATCTTCATCTTCATCTTCATCTTCATCTTCATCTTCATCTTCATCTTCATCTTCATCTTCATCTTCATCTTCATCTTCATCTTCATCTTCATCTTCATCTTCATCTTCATCTTCATCTTCATCTTCATCTTCATCTTCATCTTCATCTTCATCTTCATCTTCATCTTCATCTTCATCTTCATCTTCATCTTCATCTTCATCTTCATCTTCATCTTCATCTTCATCTTCATCTTCATCTTCATCTTCATCTTCATCTTCATCTTCATCTTCAACGACGTTCCGTTGACCTCCCCGTTCCAGCACCCCCAATCCCAGGCTTCCATCTCCCCTGTTGGACAAGTGCTCACGTTCCTGGTCTCTTGAACTTCTCGCTCTGCTACTCGCACTTCCGCGAGAGCCTGCTCTACTCGTGTTCTCAAACGCAATTCTAGGCTTGACTTCCTGAACTGGTTTCTGCTCCTCATCGGCTGCTTCTTCCTTAGCTTGTCTCCGGACAAACTCTGCTCCGTCTTCGGTGATGGTTACATCTACCTCACGCAAAACTTCGTTTCCTACCACTGCAGAATAGGGAATGTCTGCCTCTCGGACTACATGAAACCTAAGCAACAACTCAACACCATCTATTTGGACTTCAGCTTCCAGAAAACCAAGCGTAATGACTTTCTTTTGTCCTAGACCAGACAAACTCTTCTTAATGGGACTCAGTTCAACAAAGTCCCTTCTTAACAAAGCATCGTACCGTAGCAGATTGACGTCGCTACCCGTGTCAAACAATGCTGAAACACCTTGCCCTTGAATGGTGATGTCCTTAAAAATTCTGTTGTTGTTGATTGCTAGTGAAACTTGGACGTCGGACAAATCCCTATCGTCATCTGTTGTTGCAGTATGAACGCGGTTTTGTTCGTCTCTCTGTCGCTTGTATCCCCCCTGATTAGCATTCTGTCGGCATTCAAATGACCTGTGTCCCGTCTGACCACAGCCAAAACACTACCTTGCAATCCTTCGCCAGATGCGAGTTATCGCCGCACTTAAAACACTTCTGGGCCCTCCCTTCGACCTTGACAGCTTGGCTGCTCGTCCCCGCCGGAGCTACTCCCCTTTGATACCCTGCCTGTTGATTGGGTCCTCGCATCTTCTCATAAATTGTAATTTGGGTCTTCAGGGATTGGATTGTCCTGGCTTGATATAGTGCCAGTTTGTTATGTCTGCTGTCGGGAATGCCTTCAATGAAATACTGTATAAGGCTTTCGTCGTCCAAATGGATAGATTTCCCGATTTCCATCATCGAATACAAGTATTCCCTCAAGGATTCGGATGACCTCTTCCTGCGGTTTCTTAGTTGTCGGTGAACCTCGGCCGCAGACACAACACCAAATTCTGCGATTAGTGCCTCTTTCAGGGTTCTCCAATCCTTTATGCCCGATTGACTTCAGACAAAGAGTTTGGCGGCCCCCTTCAACAATTGCTTGGCATTTTTGTAGATTATTCCATTGGACCGTCACAGCGTATTCTTCGAACTCGCACAGCCACCAATTGACGTCGGTGTTTCCACTGCCGAAGAAAGGCATCATCGAATCCTCGATGTCTCTGAGCGTGAAGTTTCCTCCCCTGGGTGTACGAGCATCACCATAAACCGACTCCTCTTCCTCTTGCTCATCTTCTTGATTTGCGCCATCCGCGCCCCCGGCCAACCCCAAATGCTCGAGGAGCCTAACCTGGAGAGTTCTCTTAAGTCCATTCGACGGAAGGTTTAACTCCTCTAGTTTTTCCCTAAGTCTATCTACTGTCCACAACAGAATTTCCTCCCTCTCCATCTTATAAATTCAAAACAATTTACAAAAATATAGAATGACTTCTACTAAATATATTTTAAATCCCTCTTTTTTTAAATAATTTTATATAATTCAAATTTTGAAAGCTAATCTGAATCTTTGAAAAAAATCGCCAAAGTAAAAAGTCACTTACCGCTGCTACTACTGCTGCTGCTGCTGCCTTCGTGTGTTGCTTTTCTGTTGCTGGTCCTCTCTTAGATTTTTGTTCGTGTAGATGTAGAGGTACACCGTTGGAGCAACAGACAACAAAACCAGTCTCAGCTGGTTTGCCTTTCGTCGCTGCCCTTTCCACTATTTGTTTGTGTATAACAGAGATTGGCTTCTAGTGCTATCACAATTTAAAAAAAGGTGTTGTTGTTGTTTTTTTTTTTATTATTATTTTGTTCTCCTTCGAACAGCAAGATTGGCTTCTTTTGCTTTGTTCGAACTTAATCAATTTCTGCGCCGCACACTTGCACACACACACACGCACAACTTGGTGGTTGCTTTTTTTTCGTCTTTTATTTCCACTGTGCAGGCAAGGCACACACTACAGTTTTCTTTGTTGGTCGGGTGATCGTCTTTTCTGTTTTTTTTTTCTTCTACACCGGTACACACTACAGTTTTTTTTTTTTGAATAACTGTCGGCAAGTTTTTTTTCTTTTTCACAGCGCTGAACTGGATTACTGTTTTGTCTTTCTGGAAACTTCTGTTTCTGTGTCACACCTGATGCTTCAAATTAAACTTTATTGTTTTTCACTCACATTTGCTATTTGTGCGTATTTGAAATATTGGCTTATTTCAGGGATACGAAAAGAAAACACGTACACAACGCGACGACTACCGTGGCACAATAATTGTCTTTTAATTCATCCCTGGCTGAGCCCCCAAATGTAGGATGATCGGTTTACTCTCTATTTTGACTTCAAATAAATTCTTTACGTTTGAATTTACAATATTTATTGAATAGAATATCAGAACAAAAACATAAAATGTAAAAAAAGAGCCAAGTTTTCTTATGTGCGAACAACACTGTGTAAAAAGTCAGCCACCAAAAGTAATGAGATCTAAAAGAACGCCAAGTTCTTACATATATAATAAAAGTGTTATATTGAATATTTTAAATCGTAGAAGATAATAAAACAATATTAAAAGAAAATAGAAAATAGTTTGGATGAAATTTTGATGATCAGTCAGTCAGTCAGTCAGTCAGTCAGTCAGTCAGTCAGTCAATTACGGTTTTTGAAATTTTTACTGTTCAATATCTCAGGAAGTAGTGGTTCTACAAAATTATGTTTTTCACAGGGCCTTTGTGCCCATGAAGTTAATACGTAATTCAAATTTGAAGCTTCTAACTCTATGGGTTCAAAAGTTATGGGGGGTTAAAAACGTGCTTGAGTTCGATCCTGTAAAAAGGGAGTAGTGCTAGAACTTGGCTGGGCACTACCGTGCCCTTTGATTTATTCCGATAAGTGACGTTTTGGCGAATATTTAGTTTGGCGACTAGGTATTTAGTTTGACGACTGAACTACTTAAAAAGCAAAAGTAAAAGTAAAAGTAAAATTAAAAGGGATGGCAAAAGAATAATGAGAATAATGGAGAGGGACGCAGTTGTGTGTTCCGCTCGTTTATTTCGTTTGTGTGTTTCGTTCATTTATTTCGTTTGTGTGTTTCGTTCATTTATTTCGTTTGTGTGTTTCGTTCGTTTATTTCGTCTGAGAGACTCTTTAGGCTAGGCCCATGCCCATCCCACATTCCCACATATGTATGTAGGTAAAGGTTAAATCGTCTCCGGAATCATCTTTCCTCACAAATAGGGAGAACTTAGAATTCAGAGTGCTATTGGCTAAGCACCCAGATCTCGGATACGTAGGTGATTACTGGTAAGACTATCGACTTAAAGCAGCAGTTAAGAATAAGAAGTAACGCAATGGTAAGGGTAACCTTTTTGGATATAAATAGTCTTGAAAGAGTGGAATAGGTTCTGTGGGTTTTGAGCAGCCGGCGACCTGCGTATGTCTTATTCCATATTTTTATCGGCTGCTACTACATATATAAGGTAATTGAAGGATAGCACCACTTCGAATTCGTGAAAAGTTGTTCTTCTACTATTGCTAACGTTTTCAGTAGACGGAGCCACCAATGTCGTCTGCGTATGCCAATAATTGGGTGGATTTGGTGACGATAGCCCCGCTGATAGATGAGCCAGAGCCACGGATTGCTTTCTCCAACGATAGGTTATCGATATTTTTTTGTTCAGGACAGATGTTTTTTTTTTTTTATTCGAAGGATTTGGAGAAAGGACGATTCGACGAAGCTTAAGTTATTGATTCAATACTTATTGCGAAACATCAATGAAAATAAAAAAAATATGTGCACGACTGGGTCGTACGAACTTGCTTCTGTATTCCAAATTCCAAATTATGTCATCCGAAATGGCCCAACAGATATTTGTGAAATTTTCATGATTAATAATTCAGTGGTGGTTTCCGTAAAAAAAAAAATTGAAAAAACCTCATGGAAGAGTGGGAAAAGTGCATTTTCAAAATGGACAACTGGAAAATTTCAAAATGGGTTTTCGAATGGGAAATAGAATATCTTGGAAAACTCATTGGTTTTCAAAGGGAACTGCATGTAATTTGTAGGTGCATTGGTTTTCAAATGGTAAACTGGAAAATTTGGAAAAAGTGGGTTTTAAAATGGAGAATAGAAAGTCCTTGATGAAAAACTCATAAAACTCATAGGTTTTCAAAGGGAAAATTGCATAAAATTGTAGGTGCACTGATTGTCAAACAGAAAAAATGGAAAATTTTGTATTGAGAACTTGGAAAACTATGCGAGAGCACGAAGAACTTCAAGAACTTAAATCAAGTTTTTGCATAGAATTTAAGGTGCATTGGTATGTTTGTATGTCCGGACTCTTTATCCGCTCAATCCTCAATGAATTTTTCAACAAAATTTGCATTTTACTGCATGCTCCAATGAAAGTAGAAAGATAGTTGAAAAGCTTGGAAAAATCCAGATGTAGTTCTCTAATCTAGAAAAGCTGTGCTTCTTCCATGGACAGTTATATATGCGATGCGTGTTCGCGGGTGTCCAAGCCCCAGAATCTTTTCATTGTTTCACCTAATATCCTGTACAACACCATAGTAAAATAATAAGTTAACTTTAACTTAACGCGGGCAAAGCCGCGGGTACCAGCTAGTAAATTATATTTGATAAGAAATGAGTCCCCTCGAGTTAACAGATCGGTGATGGTCGGTCTTCAGCGGCTCCTCTACTATTGTGTATTTGCTATAGTTGTCAAGAGGAAGAAAAAAATCGATTTAAATCATTTAACTTTAAGCTACTCATTAAACCAGTTGACCTGTACCTCAAAGCAATATCTAAGTCTTGCAAACAACTTAGGATAAAATAATCCTCTGAGAGCAACACAAACGTCAGTCATTCTCTGAAAAATCTCCATCATTCGCATCCTCAACGCCGTATATGACAAAATCAATAACTACAATCCCATAAAATGAACAACCAAAATGAAGACCATTTCACTTATTTTCCCTATCGTACTTACATTGTACGGAAAAAACAAGCCGAAGTCCTTTTGCAAATCCCTGCAAATCCTTTTTAAATCCCCAGGGTGAGATTATGATTTTATTGACTGAGCTTTGCTTGACGATTGTTTGGCTTGTTAACAATCAATTGTACTATTATGCGGTTTGGGCTCTTAAAGTGGTACCTACACGAAAGTGAGGACACTCACTTTTATTGAAATTGTTTTCCTCATTCCACAACATTGATCTGATAAACAATTCCTTGTTTGCCCCATTTTATAATTTTTTGTATTGTTTTTGAAATAAAAAAAAGTGTGCAATGTTTCTCAGTGATACCAAACTCAAAAGAATAATAATTTGTATCAAACTTCTAACATATAAATCAAAAGAAATAATTGATTCAAAAATTAAAGTATATAGCGTAGAAAGGGCATTTATTGTGGATATTTAGCGGCCGGTTTGACTATTTAATCAAAAAAAATGGTTAAAAACGAAATCTTATTTGCTTGAATGTTTAACATATTTTTTAACAGGTGTTAGTTGCTCTATTCATAGAATGTATGGGCTTTTAGCAAGCATCATCTTATGACCAATGGTATGCCAGTACATGTGTTAGTAGGCACATAACGAAACTGTAACAAATAACACAACATATCTACATAGATAATAAACTTAAACATAAAATAAATATAGTGGCGTGATAGCTCTTGAAGAGCCAAGTGTTAGTTGCTTTATTCATAGAATTGCTCGTATGGGCTTTAGCAAGCATCATCTTATGACCAATGGTATGCCAGCACATATGTTAGTAGGCACATAGCGAAACTGTAACAAATAACACAACATACATCTATACTAATATTATAAAGAGGAAAGGTTTGATTTTTTGTTTGTTTGTTTGTTTTTTTTTAAACAAACTACTGATACTGGACCGATTTAAAAAATTCTTTCACCGTTGGCAAGCTACACTATTCTCAAGTGACATAGGCTATGTTTCATTTTCAAAAAAATAAGGGATACTTGCCAATGTTAAAAAAACATACTTTTTAAACCCCATCAAAATAAAAAATAAAAATATGATCAATTTCAAATATTGAAAATTATGTTTGTCAGATGTCAGATGTGAAATTATTCATGTAAATTGAAAATGTATTATTTTATGTCAGTCAAGAAAATATATATTCGTAAAATATTGTTTTCCATTGACAAAAAAACGTACACTTGACATTTTTTGCAGTCGATATATTTTCTTTTTTAGATTTGTTGTTTTTGAGATATATAATGGCTGTGGGAAGCGGGTAGTTGAGTAGCGGGGAAGTAGGTAGCGGGTAGCGCATAGCGTAGTGATAGGTAACGGGAGTGAGTAGCGGGCAGCGTGGTAAAGGGGTAGCGGTTAGTGTGTTGAAGTAGTAGGTAGCGGGAAGCGGGTAGTCTGGTAGAGGTTTAGCGGGTAGCAGGTAGCTCTGAAGAGTAGGAGGGTAGCGGATAGTGTGGTAGCAGTGTAAAAAAGTGAAGGCACTGCGAAGCGTGGCACGGTACTGCTAGTAGATAATAAACTTAAAAACAAAATAAATATAGTGGCGCGACAGCTCTTGAAGAGCCACGGCCTAAGTGGCTTACTCTCATCGTTTGTTGACAAACGATGGTTGTACGGAGGGACATTGAGGGGATCAATCCACTGAAGCCCTTTTAATAAAAAATCGGGTGAAATTCTTTTGCACAGAAATCGTAAGTCGTAACAGGAACGTAGAGAAATTGCTGACATACTCTTCATACATTGGCTTCTCTTTGGCTCAGTTGACTGCTTCTCCCTCTATAACTTGATTTCTTTCAACACTAATACCTGTAATCTGTGAAACCCTCGACTCTTCTATTTATCAACTCACCACACCTCCTATGGCTTCAATAAACCTCTGACCCGTATGCTCCGGTTGGTCACAAAGAAGACCGAACCTTCGGTACAAGGACCAAATGACTGCGGATGAAAGAGCGCTTGGTTTTGGCGCTTACTTAAACAGAGTAGGAGGAATTTAGAAGTAAGTTCTTGATGCATTCGAAAGCTTGGCCATTAATAAAGAATAAGAAACTACAGTCCTGGCTTAAAAGGAAGGGAATTTGTCATGCAAGGGTTTCCGTGAGATACGTTGATATTTTTTAAATATTTGAATTCAGAAACAGAGTGCAAAAGGTTTCAAGGTCGTCCTTTGAAAAGAAAAAGTAGTATTAAAATATGAAGGATGCAAATTCATTCAGCCAGAAATGCAATAATTTCATGTTGGATTATGGTAAAGGAAAAGTGGATAAGCTACAACTACAAATTTAAAGCAAATTTTCTTCTTTCTAACTAACAAAATTGAGGCCTTTTGCTGTTGGCCTAGGGCACGGGACCAAACAAAAAATGTTAGGACCAAATGGCCCTACAAAAAGCTGGCCTTGTACTTCCCTGGAGCTTACCACAGATCAATTTTAATCTAATTGGCAACAATACACTTAAATTATTTCTATGGAAATTCCAAAAGCATCCATAGGATAATGCTACTGCCCAAGATTAGTTTCATAATATTATTTTTATAATTCATTTATCATTAATCATCCGTTATGTTCAACATCTGCAAACGTAGAGTGCACAAAGCAATTAATGTGCTTCATCACCATTCAGATTTCAGGTTCGCCCCTAATTTACATTGAAGTACCTATAAATCACAACTCAATGCAAGTCTAATTACAGTTGTGCCGACATCCTTCCTGAGTTTGTAGGGGACCCTGGGTTCATCTTCCCAAAATTCAGTGAAGTTTCAAAATACATAAGTACACTGACAAAAAAATTATCGAATCACCCTGTACGAATTCCCCAAACTTAACGTACGGAATTCCATTACCGATCAGCTGGGTTGCCATCGTCAAATGTCGGCGGAAGTTAATAAGTGTTCGTCAAGTACGAAAATTTGATAGCTAGGTGCAATCCAATCGTTCTTTCTCGACTTTAACCTTGTTCCAAGTAGAACTACTTTTCTTTTCCGGGAATACTAAAATAACATATTTTTCCAGAGTGAAATTGGAACGAAAATAAGATATACCTTAATAAAGTAACACCCTAAAAGGCAGAGGGAATTGTAATTTGCCGTACACAAAGTAACCGCATGTGTGTGGCGTTCATCAAAAGCAAACTTCAATTCATAAGAAATCTTGTGTGCACAGAATCGTCTATTGAATTTTACGCAAAAACAAAATTATTCAAGTAGCAATTACTGTCGTTGCCAGAGTGTCTCATTGTCGAGATCGACAAAGGTCTGACGATTATACGGCGGCAGTAATCCACTCGAATTCCCTTGCAAGCGCAATCGAATTTCTGTGACTCCTCGATACAAACTCTGCTCTACACAATTTGCGAAGATTAAAGCCCGCTTTTCGCCTAGCTGGTGTCGTATTTCTAGCCTCGGGCTCTGGCTGCTAAAATAGCTTTCATCACGCACATTTTGTGCTTATCTCCAGCTGATCGCCAAAATCAGATCAGCCTGACAAACATCCATAAAGAACTCCAGTTGCCACCACCAGACTCATCAACTCAGCTGACCAACAGTATCATCTGCAGTGCAAGCGTGTGTCACACCTCTCTTGTGCCCACCCCCGCATGGCCAAGCATATCATCACAGCTGTCCTTCGTCTTCAACTGTGTTGCGAGATTGTGTTGCACCTTACCAGTGCCAAACCACGGCACGACCAAGCCTAACAATCAGTACCTACCCAACCTGCATCATCGTTAATTTATTTTATCAGCGGCTTACTTATATATAACCTTCTCTTTTTTTTTATCATATAAGCCTACGTATTTGCTAATTACACTGCACTACTCACCTTTAAAATCAAGAAAGTTAAGTAACCATAAATTTATTATTTTTTTTTGTGTAAGATCGTTCAATTCCAAAAACTTATTTTTCTTCTTTTCTCCCAAGGTTTAGCAAAACAAAAATATAGATCGAGCACCCTCTTATGAATGCTGTGCACAACATCCATCGGAGGATACAGCCATCTTCAGTAAAGAAAATTAACAAGTGTACACGAATTAAAAGAAATATAATTCGGTGAGTCATTAATATTTTCATTTAAATTTTTTTGAATTGAACACATCGTAAATTTTTGCTGTACCCTTTTGTGAAGAGAGTGGTATATGGTTAATGTAGGAGATATTATTGTGAAGTGTCAGTGGTGAATATAAAATATAGCTTATGAAACAGTGGGCTACTAAACGCATACTAGAAAAAAAATTAAAATAAAATAAATTGCAAAAGAATAAGTAAATTTAAGAAAAAAAAAAAAACAAAAACAAAAATAATAATAATAATAATAATACCAGTTTAATTGATTAGGTTACGTATACGTACAGGTGTACATGTGTGTTTGTGGTTGAAGCTAAGCAATTAGTTAAGAGAAAATTTACTCAGCATCGGAGTGTTAAAGAGTTTTGAATTAAAGCAAAGTTAACATAAGTGCGATCCGAAATAAAAATTAATGAAAGCCTTATTCTAATACCGACACAAGCACACATGAATACCGTCTAAGAGCAAATAAATATAACGAAAATTATCAGTGAGAATAAAACCAATAGAGTAAACATATACAATTATACATATGTGGGTTAGTTTTAGATTATATTTTGAATAATAAATGCTTCTTGAGCTGTAATGCATCTGAAATTTAAAAGCTTTAATTCAACATTTTTTGTCATGAGTGGATATATTTTTTGAGATGATTAATTGAGCTATTTTTGAGTGCTATCGGGAGCGGACAATGATGGTTGATAATCGAAGGAGAGTGAGTGTATTACAATTATTCACTCGAATTTGAGTAAGGGGCTTTCGCCATAATCTTGCAAGGCGTTGGCCAAGGATGGCTGCTAGTATATTTAGTTAGCTGAGGGAGGGGATGCAAAGGGAACCTATAACACCTAGGTTCCCAATGAAAAGCTCGGATAGGTAAAATGGTCTCGTTTGAGTAATAGTATAGGTGAGGATAATTGGGTGTGTTCTGATTCAAATTAAGAAAAAAAAGGCATGTAAAATTTAACGGACGTTCAGTAGTAGTGCAGATCCCACGACACCGACGAGCTAGCGTCGCGCGATACGCAAGCATGCCTGCCGCACATCACTACATGGACAACCTGCCCTGCAACCCACTATTATCTAAAGGAGTCCTGTCGTCCTTGGATATTAGTGGGATATTACAGAACATCGTGTATTGTAGAGTAGGGACAGCAATACCGTTACACAGGTGGCGCCCAACGTGGGGCAACGCAACGCAATTGTTATTTTTAATTATTATCCCTTTGAATAATTTCATAAACAATTTTTTTAACAGAAGCACAGGTACCATCGGATTACTTGGGATTTATTCTTGTTCTGCTTCAATGAATCCAAATTCCTTATAAAAGCGTTGTCCAGATTGAAGCGATACGTTCTTGATCTGTTGCAACCAATTATTTTTTTTAATATTAACAGCGATGATTAGAAATGTAACGACCGGGAATATCGGTACTTATGATATCACGTTCTGTCTGATGCGTTAATTTCAAGATTATTGTGTTTACAAGTATGAGTGCCGTTCCTGAAGGAGTTTTTGAGACGTCCCGGAGTATCGATACACGATGTCAACACTCCGCGCTGCGCCACTAGTCTGTTTCAGGAAATATCTCTGTTAAATTAAATTTTTGTCGTTGACCACGATTTTCATTGAACACATCAACTTATTGGAAAACGTATTGCACTTTCAGAGCTACGAGAGGAGATTCCATATAGAGATTAACTATACTTTTGACGTCCTTAGATGAAAGAAAGAATGTTCATACATTTGAGTTAGCGTTAGTTCGTTGTTGTAGGACGCCTTTAATCATTCCATTTTAAACTCAACCATTTCATTGTATTTCGAGCTACCATCGAATTATCAACCCATTGTACCAAACCCAAGCACATTACATGAACTGAATACAACCATATAATATTAATTTTGTATCTGATATAATTTTTTGTATCAACATAATTTTGATTTCGACCTTTAAGTTGCGGATTTCCTTAATTTTTTTTTCTGCAATCATGCCCCCTAAAAGACAACAAAACAACAAAACGGAGAAAACCCCAGTTAATACAAACGGAACAACAGAAAACGATAATCGAACGGATCGACAACAATTTCCGAACGATGAAGCACACGGTTCTAATGAAAACCGAGAACAAGTGGGTATTGTAGACGGTGCCAAAGTCGACAATCGCCCACCAAGCTCAAATAATGAGAGCCTTACGGAGCATATCCAAACCATAGTAAATGCTTCCATAGGTCTCAATCAAACTGCCAATCTTCGTAGAAGACAAGAGGAGTTTGAAAAGGAGCAGCAGGTCATTCGTGAACTTGTTACAAAGACTATACGAGAGGCACTAAGTGCACCTACACCTGTTCCTACACGGATTTTGGGTGAAGAGTATGACGTAGTTCGACAACAGAACCCGCGAGAGATCACGCTGCTGCATCCACTCAGACGATACAAGGTGAACAAGAGTTAAGTGAAAATGTACGAAACTTCGTCAATCGTTTAAATACTCTAAACCTTGACTCTGATTCTCCGAATTTAATACCTCCGCCGAGAGATTCTACATTTTCATCTTCCTTGAAGAAAAATGGGGCCTAAAGTTCGACTATCGATGATTTTATTTTTAGACTAAGTAGACTCAGAGAGTGCTACAACGCTACGTGGCATGACATATTTTTGAATTTTCACCACTTTGTATCGGGAATTGCGGAAAATTGGTATTGGATGTTTTTAAAATCCCACCCAAACTCTGACTGGCCAACTCTCCGAACTGCTTTGTTTGAACAATTCAGAAGCTTGGAGACAGACGCTGAATTGTATAGGAGAATGTTTGACAGACGCCAGGGAGTTAATGAAAGTTTTGATGACTTTTATACCGATATCCAAAAGATGAATACGCGTCTTTATTTACCAAAGTCTTCAAGAGAAATTATAGATCTCTTAAAGCAAAACGTGAAACGACGTATTGGAGAATTGCTCATTACGTTTTCTACGAATAGTTTACCAGAAATGGTTCATGTTTGTAGAACGACGGAAAAATATTTAAACCAACAAGACACCTATCGTGCAAAATCAGTTCCACCAACCAATTTTCGAAAACAGGTTAGCGATATAGACGGTGGTTTTTATCCAAACGATCCGGAAATAGATGCTATGTCATTTCCCCGTTCAAAGCAGGACACGACACTATATGTTTGCTGGAATTGCAGACAAAAGGGGCATTCCTATAGAGAGTGTCCGAGTACACAAGCAAAACTATTTTGCTACAAATGTGGCCACGAGGACACTACTTCTCCCAATTGTCCAACATGCACGGGAAACCGGAAGCGAGGCAATCCGAATACCGGGGAGAATTGTCCGCAACCCAAGAACCCGGAAAACAAGTAACAAATGACAGTCAAGCCCACATACATCCACCTGACTTTCCTGCAATACGAAATCTTAAAAACTTACCCGATTTTCGTGCAAATATACCAGACATTCAAACTGGGTTGAATGACATAGAAGAAAATAAAGATAAGAAAATTTCAATCCTTAAAAAACCAATAGATACATCCAAAACTAATAAAACTAAGGAACAACCTAATTCTCTTCATGAGAGGTTACGAAATTACTATGAAGTTAGAGAACGTATATTCAATTCGAAGCCTTCAAACCGCATTTTAAAACTTCGGGAACGGTTTAAAGGAAAATCTAACGTATATAAGGCAATCTCGGCAACCTGTCTAAGTGCTAGTGAAGATCCGCGGCCTTACGCCACTATACAACTATTTGGTAGAAAAATGTTAGGTTTACTGGACAGTGGGGCCAGTGTAAGTTGCCTCGGTTCAGGATGTTTAGAGTTACTGAAAGACGTTGGATTATCCTTTAAAACGTTCGTTTCGAATGTCAGAACGGCCAGTGGCCAGAAGCAAAGTATAGTAGGTGAAATTTCAACGGATGTTACCTACAGAGGTAAGACAAAAACAGTGACGTTCTTTTTGGTCCCATCGTTGGAACAGAAATTGTACCTGGGAGTCAATTTCTGGAAGTTATTTGAGTTGGCACCCAAATTACTTTCGGAAATCTCATCTGGTTCAATGCTGAACCAAAGCGATCCAAATGCTCATGAGCTATCAATGGACCAATCAGATATACTCGAAAAGGTGATCCATATGTTTCCGTCCTTTGCTAAAAATGGCCTTGGACGCACACATCTTGAGGAACACTACATCGATACAGTGGATGCTAAGCCGATAAAGCAAAGACACTATCCCGTGTCTCCAGCGGTGCAAAAACTGATGTATGATGAATTGGATAGGATGCTGGAGATGGGCATTATTGAGGAGAGCAATAGCTCCTGGAGTTCACCGATCGTCTTGGTACAAAAACCAGGAAAGAATCGTTTGTGCCTTGACTCTCGAAAAGTGAATCAATGCTCAAAGACAGACGCTTATCCACTTCATCATATGGAAGGACTGCTGAGTCGTGCTTCAGAAACACATTATATCTCTAGTGTGGATCTGAAGCACGCCTTTTGGCAGATTCCGCGGGAGAAGTCCTCGCGGGAAAAGACTGCATTTTCTGTGCCTGGCAGACCTCTGTACCAATTTGTGGTTATGCCATTTGGTCTACACGGTGCTGCTCAAAGGTTGTGCCGACTCATGGACAAAGTGGTTCCACATAAATTGAGACAAAGCGTGTTTGTATACCTGGATGATCTATTGATCATCTCAAGTTCATTTGGAGAGCATATGGACGTACTAAAGGAACTAGCCAATTGTTTACACTCAGCTGGACTTACGATTAATTTGGACAAATCAAGATTTTGTTTCAAACAACTGAAATATCTTGGATACATAGTAGGAGGGGGATGTCTCAGAACAGACCCAGATAAAGTTGCAGCCATTCAAGATTTTCCAGTACCAAAAACAGCTCGACAAGTTCGTCGATTTTTAGGTCTTTCTGGTTGGTACAGGAGATTCATTGAAAACTATGCTGCTCGCGCCACCCCCATTACAAATACCCTCAAAAAGGGTAAGTCATTCGTGTTTGGACCAGAAGCGATTGAAGCATTTGAAGAGCTTAAACACGCACTTACTTCAGCACCGGTTTTGGTGAATCCGTGCTTCTCAAAACCCTTTATAATTCTGTGCGACGCTTCAACATACGGTGTGGGTTGTGTTTTATGCCAGTTAGATGAAGATGGTGTTGAAAGACCAATCTATTACTTTTCGCATAAGCTCAACGCTGCTCAACGCAACTATAGCGTTACGGAGCTAGAGTGCCTTGCGGCGGTCTTAGGCGTTGAGAAATTTAGGTCGTATGTTGAGATGCAAGAATTCAAAATCGTGACTGACCATGCGAGTCTGAAGTGGCTCATGGGTCAGAAGGATTTAAGTGGGCGTCTTGCAAGATGGAGTCTAAAACTCCAACGTTTCTCCTTTGAGATAGAGCACCGGAAGGGTTCGCAACATGTTGTACCAGATGCGCTCTCACGCGTCCATTGCGTTGATGAGATCGTATCTGATGCGGCAAATATTGTGAACACTTTCGATGTTCTACATGTCAATCTTTCAGATCCGTCTTTTAAATCTGACGAGTATGTTAAATTGATGGAGACGGTGGAGAAAAATAAAAGTCAGCTACCTGATCTTCAAGTAACAGAAGGTTTTGTTTATAAGAAGGTCAAATTTAGTACAGGTAATCCCATCGAGGATGACCAAACTTGGAAATTGTGGATTCCTTCTGCGATGACGTCACGCTTGGTTCAGTTGGCCCATGATCCTCCAAAGGCTTCGCATGGTGGAGTCGCGAAAACGCTGTATCGCCTCCGTGAGCGTTTTTACTGGCCTAATATGGCGGCACAAGTCAAAACGTTCATTGGGGACTGTAATGTTTGTAAATCATCGAAAGCGCCTAACTCAACGCTGCGACCGCCAATGGGTCAAGCATTTGTAGTGGAAAGGCCTTTTCAACACGTCTTCATCGACTTTCTCGGCCCATACCCCAGATCAAAAAAAGGTAACGCGTATATGATAATCTGCTTAGACCAACTAACGAAGTTCGTATTGATCCAGTCTATTAGGAAAGCTTCTAGTGAGTCAGCTATGAATTTTCTCGAAAACCAAGTCTTTGCCATTTTCGGTGTTCCAGAATCCTTGCTTTCAGACAATGGAAAACAGTTTGTGAGCAAAGATTTTGGAAAACTTTTGTCAGTTTATGGGATCAGACATATCAGAACAGCTTCCTATTCGCCACAGGCGAATGCAAGCGAAAGGGTAAATCGCTCTATTTTGACTGCCATCCGTTCATTTATAGCTAATGAGCCAAACCAATCTAATTGGGATAGGCATGTGCCATCCATAGCTAGCGCGTTACGTTCTACCACTCATGCAGCCATTGGAATGTCCCCCCATGAAGCGCTTTTCGGACATTCCAAGATAGAACATGGCACAGATTACATACTCCTAAAGAAACTTAAGACATACGAAAATAGCTTTTTAATGAGGTAATATGCATCTGAAAAAAAAAAAAAAAAATTACGTACACGCCCCAGTCCATTTTTTTAATTTGGATAAATTCCGTCGTATTGGTATCATGATGTTTGAAGTTAGATATACATTAGTCAAAATGCGATAAATCTCAGGCGTGGGTCGATTAAAATGGATCAATTACAAAGAAAAACCTAAGAAGCGATAACAAGGGTCCTTTTTCCATTTCAATCTTCATTCACTGGCGTTCTCAAAATTGAAAAGTTTTGTAGGGGACCCTGGGTTCATCTTCCCAAAATTCAGTGAAGTTTCAAAATACATAAGTACACTGACAAAAAAATTATCGAATCACCCTGTACAAATTCCCCAAACTTAACGTACGGAATTCCATTACCGATCAGCTGGGTTGCCATCGTCAAATGTCGGCGGAAGTTAATAAGTGTTCGTCAAGTACGAAAATTTGATAGCTAGGTGCAATCCAATCGTTCTTTCTCGACTTTAACCTTGTTCCAAGTAGAACTACTTTTCTTTTCCGGGAATACTAAAATAACATATTTTTCCAGAGTGAAATTGGAACGAAAATAAGATATACCTTAATAAAGTAACACCCTAAAAGGCAGAGGGAATTGTAATTTGCCGTACACAAAGTAACCGCATGTGTGTGGCGTTCATCAAAAGCAAACGTCAATTCATAAGAAATCTTGTGTGCACAGAATCGTCTATTGAATTTTACGCAAAAAAAAAAATTATTCAAGTAGCAATTACTGTCGTTGCCAGAGTTTCTCATTGTCGAGATCGACAAAGGTCTGACGATTATACGGCGGCAGTAATCCACTCGAATTCCCTTGCAAGCGCAATCGAATTTCTGTGACTCCTCGATACAAACTCTGCTCTAAACAATTTGCGAAGATTAAGGCCCGCTTTTCGCCTAGCTGGTGTCGTATTTCTAGCCTCGGGCTCTGGCTGCTAAAATAGCTTTCATCACGCACATTTTGTGCTTATCTCCAGCTGATCGCCAAAATCAGATCAGCCTGACAAACATCCATAAAGAACTCCAGTTGCCACCACCAGACTCATCAACTCAGCTGACCAACAGTATCATCTGCAGTGCAAGCGTGTGTCACACCTCTCTTGTGCCCACCCCCGCATGGCCAAGCATATCATCACAGCTGTCCTTCGTCTTCAACTGTGTTGCGAGATTGTGTTGCACCTTACCAGTGCCAAACCACGGCACGACCAAGCCTAACAATCAGTACCTACCCAACCTGCATCATCGTTAATTTATTTTATCAGCGGCTTACTTATATATAACCTTCTCTTTTTTTTTATCATATAAGCCTACGTATTTGCTAATTACACTGCACTACTCACCTTTAAAATCAAGAAAGTTAAGTAACCATAAATTTATTTATTTTTTTTGTGTAAGATCGTTCAATTCCAAAAAATTATTTTTCTTCTTTTCTCCCAAGGTTTAGCAAAACAAAAATATAGATCGAGCACCCTCTTATGAATGCTGTGCACAACATCCATCGGAGGATACAGCCATCTTCAGTAAAGAAAATTAACAAGTGTACACGAATTAAAAGAAATATAATTCGGTGAGCCATTAATATTTTCATTTAAATTTTTTTGAATTGAACGCATCGTAAATTTTTGCTGTACCCTTTTGTGAAGAGAGTGGTATATGGTTAATGTAGGAGATATTATTGTGAAGTGTCAGTGGTGAATATAAAATATAGCTTATGAAACAGTGGGCTACTAAACGCATACTAGAAAAAAAAATTAAAATAAAATAAATTGCAAAAGAATAAGTAAATTTAAGAAAAAAACAAAAAAAAACAAAAACAAAAAAAATAATAATAATAATAATACCAGTTTAATTGATTAGGTTACGTATACGTACAGGTGTACATGTGTGTTTGTGGTTGAAGCTAAGCAATTAGTTAAGAGAAAATTTACTCAGCATCGGAGTGTTAAAGAGTTTTGAATTAAAGCAAAGTTAACATAAGTGCGATCCGAAATAAAAATTAATGAAAGCCTTATTCTAATACCGACACAAGCACACATGAATACCGTCTAAGAGCAAATAAATATAACGAAAATTATCAGTGAGAATAAAACCAATAGAGTAAACATATACAATTATACATATATGTGGGTTAGTTTTAGATTATATTTTGAATAATAAATGCTTCTTGAGCTGTAATGCATCTGAAATTTAAAAGCTTTAATTCAACATTTTTGTCATGAGTGGATATATTTTTTGAGATGATTAATTGAGCTATTTTTGAGTGCTATCGGGAGCGGACAATGATGGTTGATAATCGAAGGAGAGTGAGTGTATTTTAATTATTCACTCGAATTTGAGTAAGGGGCTTTCGCCATAATCTTGCAAGGCGTTGGCCAAGGATGGCTGCTAGTATATTTAGTTAGCTGAGGGAGGGGATGCAAAGGGAACCTATAACACCTAGGTTCCCAATGAAAAGCTCGGATAGGTAAAATGGTCTCGTTTGAGTAATAGTATAGGTGAGGATAATTGGGTGTGTTCTGATTCAAATTAAGAAAAAAAAAGGCATGTAAAATTTAACGGACGTTCAGTAGTAGTGCAGATCCCACGACACCGACGAGCTAGCGTCGCGCGATACGCAAGCATGCCTGCCGCACATCACTACATGGACAACCTGCCCTGCAACCCACTATTATCTAAAGGAGTCCTGTCGTCCTTGGATATTAGTGGGATATTACAGAACATCGTGTATTGTAGAGTAGGGACAGCAATACCGTTACAAGTTCTATATTTTGTATGCATGTAGGTTTAATGGTGTTCAGTATGTCTTCAAGCATTATCGTAAATCTGCATAAGATAACCTACTCAAAGCAAAATATCTGAAGCATCATCCATATTAATTTTATAATTATTATAGCTTTCAAATTAAATTTCTGTGCGAGGAAGGTAATATTGTTCTTTTTTAATGCAAAATGACATTGTTTCAATTTCGACAGAATTGTCAAGGATTTCCCCTTTAAGGATACCTATCGTGTCTCATAATAATATACAAGTACTTTTTTTTTTTATTCCACTTTGTGAAAATTAAAAATAATAAATAATATATAAATAATTAATTAACAGCCCACAGTTTTCAGCATTATTTTTTTTCGTGTTTTCTTTACTAAATTTGCCATATTTTGAAACTAAAATAAATTAGAAAGCTGAATCGGAAGCTGTGTTATTGGAATGAACCTGTTTTTGCTTACGATGTATTTATATGAGTATTGAAATTGAAAAAGAAATGTTAGAAATTAATAATGTTTTCCGTTGACATTCCAGATTTAAATTTCATCCTCGATGAAAAGTGAAAAGAGCAATGAATGCATTCCAAATTTTTTAGAGATTACCGTATACGTTACGTGTTGTGTGTAGCACGTTGGGTGTGCATAAACCAGTTATAAAACTTTGAAAAAAAAAAATTGTTTAAAGACACTTTTTAGCTATACAAGAAGGCATAGCACGGCATTGTGGACAAAACCTTTAATTTTTAATATTTTTATATTACCGGCTTTTTTCTTATAAAATCTCTCCTCCCGGCGAAACGGAGGGCAATAGACCCCCGCTTTCGTATGATTTTTGCCTTGTGTTGCATTCATTCCAATGAAACGGATGCGATTTAACATTCAATGTAAGTTTATTTCTGGAAATATAAATTCATTTTGTTATATACATATAGCTAATCTTAAATCTTACCGCAGTGTTATTCCCTTCCTCGTTCCTTGGTAGATAAAATGCAAATGAACGAGTTTCAATAAAGAGAAAAGTCTTTTTGGCTAAGCACATGCTAACGAATGTGCGTTAAAGAGACATTCGAAGTTAAGTGTCAAAGAAAGAAGAGGAAAAACACTGGGTTTAGAAGCAGTATATCTTATGGTGAAAACGCAATGTTTCTGTATTTTAATTAATCAACATCCCCACCCCCGTGAATCGACTCCGATTCGCTAACATGAACATCTAAGACAGTGAGCTTGGACACTGGACGCTGAATAAGTCCATTTGAAGTACGAACGTCTACTCTTCGAACATGTTCGTCTGCTCCTGGATACACATTTTCGATTCGACCACGGCACCATTGCGTCCTAGGAACACTTGCATCACACAGGAACACTAAATCGCCTATAGCCACTGGTTTCGTACGTTGACACCACTTCGTTCTTCTTGTTAGTGTTGGCAAATATTCCGCCACACACTTTTTCCAGAACCGATCTCTCAATTGTCGTGAAATACACCACTGCTTTCTAAGACGCCATGCAGCTTCCTCAGGTTCGTCTGCAGGAGGTGTCTGCGCCGTATTTGCTGAGCCCAAGATGAAATGATTTGGGGACAGTGGTTCTTCTTGATCGGGGCTAATCGGGATATGCGTTAGTGGGCGGGAATTAACGACGTTCTCACCTTCAATCATTAGACTTTGCAAAGTAAATTTCTGCGGTGACGCTTCTTTGAGTGTGTGTTGCAAAACTTTTTTGACGCATTGCACCATGCGCTGCCACACGCCGCCTTCTGCTGGGTTGGCCTGACAGTTGAACACCCATTCGACACCCTTTGCTGTCAGCTCTCCCTCTAGTCGATCACATTCAAAATTCCCAAAAAAACGTTTGGATTCATTACTGGTACCTTGAGTGAATAAACATGGTGACGTCCGCGTCGTCGTAGAAGTGGGTTTTGCCGATCGGCCGAATACGAGCCAACCTAGTTCGGTGTTTGATGCATATGGTCCGCTAGGTTTAAGCGGAACAATCTCTCTTGGTAGACCCAGATGACAATTATCAAGACCAATCAAGAGCTAAGGTTTGACGTTCGTGTATGATAACATTTTAACTTTACCCATTACTGCACGAAGATCCTTGTCATTTAAGCTCTGACGGGGTAGATCGATTTTATGTAACGCATAAACGTTCTGAAGAAGGTGCTTTTTATTCTTACCAGCTCCACTTACGTAAAGGTTTAATAAAGTACGAGGTTCTTGCGCTTGTCTACCACTGATCCATTGCATATTTAACTGACAACGTTGAACTCGAAGACCCAACTCCTGAATGAGATCAGCTTCCATCATTGTTATGGACAATCCTTCGTCAAAAAGGGCGTACACATTCACCTCTTTATTTGAACCGTAGAGCGTAACAGGCAATACGCGAAAAAGAAGATCATTGGTTACAGCTGTCGTTGACTGTACAAATGCATTGTAGAAGGCTGGCCATTCTTCTGGTTGTCCGCTGAATGCTGGAAGATCTTGAATTTTCCGTGGAAACATTGCATGTGGCGGATTAGTAGAGGTGTTTGTATGTTCGTTTTGACGCAAATAAATATCATAGGGTATATCAGACGACGTAGATGGTACTTGGTTTCTTGTAATTCCACAGCCCATGGTGGAGGTGCCCCCATACGTTCCTGATAGGGGTAAGGTGTATGTCCAAGATAGAAATGTTATTGGGTTACTGTTCGTGAAGCTAGAAATAGTGTTGCTAGGCTGAAATGAAAACGGAGCTGGGCGTGAGGTCGGAATAGGTGGTGTGGTGCGTGCGTCTTGCAAAGCTATTTTTAGAGCATTGTTCTGTGATTCACTTGCATTTAACTGAATCTGAACCGTTTTGAGTTGGTTTTTAAGATTGACTATTTGTTTTTCCATGTCAAGCAAAATAGATCCCAAAGGGCGAATTTCCATTTCCGAGGTACGTCTCAGTTCTGAAGACTGATCTGAAGCGGTTGATGATTTCGGATCAGGACCGGGCCTTGCTAGATTTGCACAGGGATCTACATTCTTCCAACCCGGACCTGTTTCAGCACCAATTCCTTCAATTTCAATATTAAAGGGATTAGTTCCCGTGTTAGAACTACTCGAGTGAGAAAGCCAGACCGAATTAAACGTGAAGCCTAATGGATGGAACGATTTCAGAGTCAGGCGCTGTGTTTTTGGGATGAATTTTGGAACTAGTCTTTCGCATATTGTCAAATGAGACAACCTCGTGAGCACTTGCGCTTAGGGCGATAGCTTTCCCGAGATCTGTTTTCAATTTAAGTAATTCAGAATTTTCAGGATCTGTTAGAAGGGCAGCCGCAACCTGTTGCAACTGAAGCTTGTAGCCTTGTAAATCATCAGCCATGGCTTGTGTAAATTAAAGATTTTTATAATTACTGAAAATAGTGTTATTTCTCAACAAACGAGGCTATTCCTGGCTGATGCACCAGATTCTCGTCGCATTCGACACGTGGTAGCGAGCAGGTGGATAAGGCACGTAACTATTTTTCTGAACTGAGAATTAAAGAACTTAAATCCGAAGGCGATGATGAATGAAGTTTATATTTTCTTATTTGTAGAAAAGAGGCAGGCGGCCAACAGGCGAAGTAGGTGATGAGATTGGCAGTAAATGATTGCTCTATTCTGGCGAAAAACGACGGCGGGCGGCAAATAATTTCTTTAAATTAAAGTAGGCAAAGGCGGCAAATAGTTTCTTTAAATCAAATTAGGCAAAGGCGGCAAATAGTTTCTTTAAATTAAAATAGGCAAAGGCGGGCGGCTTATAGATTTAGAATTGCAAATTAAATGCGAAATAAAGGTGTTGCATTCATTCCAATGAAACAGGGATGCGATTTAACATTCAATGTAAGTTTATTTCTGGAAATATAAATTCATTTTGTTATATACATATAGCTAATCTTAAATCTTACCGCAGTGTTACCTATTCCCTTCCTCGTTCCTTGGTAGATAAAATGCAAATGAACGAGTTTCAATAAAGAGAAAAGTCTTTTTGGCTAAGCACATGCTAACGAATGTGCGTTAAAGAGAAATTCGAAGTTAAGTGTCAAAGAAAGAAGAGGAAAAACACTGGGTTTACCACAGATTAGTTTAAAAGGGAGATGGGAAACTGAGCTGTCAAAATGACAATGCCTACAAGCTGCGGTCAACATTTACTGCAAGAGTATGCGTGTTTTTACCAATACAATCTCAGCAAAGTGTGACACCCCACATGGGGAGTAAATTACCCGGAAAATTTTAAAATTTGTAGTTTTAACGTACGAAAGGTGAGTAAAAGTGAGCAGAAGAGGGATATGTTCAAAAAGATAGCAAAAAAGTAAAATTTCGTAAAAGAAGCAAATGGCATCAAATGTATAAAGCAGTAGAATTTCCGACATCAAAAATGGAAACAAAAAAAAAAACGTTTTCTAATTAAGAATGCTGAACATCTGTTGTTTGAAATCTCATTTTGTTATATAAATACCTGGCTTTATCCGTAACGAAATGCAAGCAAATCGGGTTTCAATTTATACTTAATCCATGTTTTATGAAATCGGCAGTAAAACTTATAAAGGTATAAACGTGTTATTTGACCTCTATCTGATTTAAAATGTAAAGAGTTAGTTTAACTATTTTTGTATGTTTTTGCTTCAAACAAATCTTAATGGTCTTATTCCCTTATTCATACCTGAAGGAAATCGAATTGTTTTTGATTAGTGATGGCAAACGGGGTTGCTTGCAGAAAACGTAAGGGGAAGGCAAAAATTAAAAATATTGTGTGTAGAAATTCGAGGCTTTTCTTTGTGTTTTTCTCTTCGGCCCGCATATCCAAAATATTTGTTTGTCGAACACAAGTAAACTGTTTATATCAACGGCTTTAATTCATTTTTCATTTCTTCTTTTCTTTTTTTTTCTGTTTCTGCGTCATCTTAAGGAAACTAAAAAAAAATTAAAGAGTAAGCAAAATTTATAGAAGAAAAATATTAACGTATGAACACAATCGTTCTTCAAATGGGAACAGGACCAATGTAAGGCACGAGTAGGTTTTCGGCCAAAAGTTTCGGAACTCATCCGCAATCATGGATTCTAGTATTTTCGTGGTGAGTTTAAGAAAAACGTGTTTGCCAATTTGAAAATTCAATCTAGCAATCTAAGCTAAATTTGAAATTGCGAAAACAAACAAAAGAGAACTGTAAAAATATAAAAATTCCACCTCATCTCTTTGTTTTTGTATTTTTCATGTACAAGGAAGAAAATAAAATGAAAGAAAATGAAAATTGCGGGATCTAGGGAGTGAAACGTAAGTCAGTTTCCGATCTCCTTTTGTCTCTGGGGTTTACAAGCAGTATATCTTATGGTGAAAACGCAATGTTTCTGTATTTTAATTAATCAACACCTTGTCTCAATCCAACTTATACGCTTCACCTATCTAGCACACCGCTCGTTGACCGCCTTTTATAAACTACTAGCCGACCCTGCGAACCTCGTCTCGCCACCCTACAGAGCAACCTCAGAATAATTCTAATTAAAACAGATATTGTTAAAATGCAATGTGATTTGCTAGAATCCAATTGAAATAGAGAACTACATTACCTGAATTTTTCCAAGCTTTATACCACTACTTACTTTCTAATCTCATTAAAGCATGTAGTAAAATGCAAATTTCGTTGAATTAATTTTTGTATACAATTATTTAAAACATGCTTTTAAATAATTGAATAATTTTTTTTAAAATGAATTCTGAATCTAATTTAACTTGCACCGAATTTATAATTGAAATTTATATCAACAAAATAGATTGTTAACAATACTACTACTACTAATAATAATAATAATAATAAAAAATAATGGAGGTAAATGACAATAATGGAAAACTCAATTTTAATCAAGTTGATTTTTTAATGAAATATGCTCAAGTACTGATAAATATCATGCATTTACAATTTATATACACGCGAGAAATGAGGAACTTTTCTTATTAAAGTAAAAGTCGATGGCATTGTATGTACTTACCTGACATCTTTCAACTACACGGAATATGCTATTACAATGTTTATAGCAGTATTGTACAAAAATAAAAAATGTATTTAAATAGGAAAACATATGTTTCTTCGTGTTTTTTCCCGTACAATTCAATGGTCTTATTATTTTAAAAAAAATTTATTTATAACAAATGATTAACAATAACCAAAAAATTTGTTTTTGCAAAATTAATTTTTTTATATTTTTCAATTTTTAGACATGTTTTTAAATGAAAGCTGTATTGTTTTATTATTTCATTGAAAAGAAGACGTCAAAACAAAAAAAATGAGCCCTGTATGACCTCTCTGCAATGATTGTATGTAGTAAAATGTAACTTTGAAAACAACGTGTTTCAGACCGAAAAAAATGAATATTTCAAACAATTTGTAATATTTCAATCTAAAATTTGTTTCTATTGCTTGGAACATAAAAAGGAGTACTTTCAGCCAGTTTGGTTAAAAAATATTTATTTTTGAGAAATTGACAAGTAAAAAACAAAAAAAAATTTTTTTTTTGATTTTTTGTTTTTTTTTCTAAAATTTTGAAGATATGTATCAGAACAAAAACATAAAATGTAAAAAAAGAGCCAAGTTCTCTTATGTGCGAACAACACTGTGTAAACAGTTAGCCACCAAAAGTAATGAGATCTAAAAGAACGCCAAGTTCTGACATGTAAAAGTGTTATATTTAATATTTTAAATCATAGAAAATAATACAACAATATTAAAAGAAAATAGAAAATAGTTTGGATGAAAATTTACAAGTTCACTGTTCAAGTTTTAAAATGTTATTAATCACGCTTCAAACAAAAACTTGCCAAGTGAACTTGTAAATTTTCATCCGAACTATTTTCTATTTTCTTTTAATATTGTTGTATTATTTTCTATGATTTAAAATATTAAATATAACACTTTTACATGTCAGAACTTGGCGTTCTTTTAGATCTCATTACTTTTGGTGGCTAACTGTTTACACAGTGTTGTTCGCACATAAGAGAACTTGGCTCTTTTTTTACATTTTATATTTTTGTTCTGATTTCACATCTTTTTGCAAAGTTTTTTTTTTTATGGAAGCATTATGCAAACTTTAACAATATAATTGCTCTGCCAATTAATAAATAAATAATATGTAGGTTAGGTTCGACTGGCTGTCTAGATGTCACATTCAGACGTCAAGGGTCCATTGTGAAACCCATAACTCATGGACTTTTATGTAGTTAAGCAAACCATAATTCTAATTTTCAACATCCTATGACCATTTTAAGAAAGTGGGTGGCAGCCATGCCCCTTTAATGAAACTGCAATTTTGTACTTATATTTTCTCTTATACTCACCCGAAACCCTATCAGAATTTCGAATTTAAACATTTTCGAACATTTTAACAAAGTGGGCGGATACCACGCCCCTAAATGGAAATAGATTTTTTCTCATTTTTTTTATGTTTTTCAACCAAAACCTTACAAGAATTCCAAATTTCAACATCCTACGACCGTTTTACGATAGTGGGCGGAAACCACGCCCCTAAATGAAACCAACATATTTTCCTTATATTTTTCCTTATATTCAACCGAAACCCTGTAATAATTCCGAATTTTAAGATCCTACGACAAGTTTTAGAAAGTGGGCGGATACCACGCCCCCTGAATGAGCAAATTGAAATTTTCGATTTTTTCCTTTGTATGCACCCGAAAACCTACCACCGTACCAAATTTTAAGATTCTGCCATTGTTAGAAGTGCTTCATAATTTTGATGATCAGTGAGTCAGTGAGTCAGTCAGTGAGTCAATTACGGTTTTTGAAATTTTTGTTGTTCAATATCTCAGGAAGTAGTGGTTCAACAAAATTATTTTTTTTACAGGGCCTTTGTGCCCATGAAGTTAATACGTAATTCAAATTTGAAGCTTCTAACTCTATGGGTTCAAAAGTTATGGGGGGTTAAAAATGTGCTTGAGTTCGATCCTGTAAAAAGGGGGTAGTGCTAGAACTTGGCTGGGCACTACCGTGCCCTTTGATATTAAAAAATGACCCATACAAAAGCTGTAGATTTTTCCAAGATCTACAACTTATAACATTTTTTATTCTCCATATTCAACGTGCCTGGACTATTCGTTTTCTTTCATTGAACATAAAAATAAAATGATTTAATATGGTATTTTCGTTTCGGCTACTTACTACGTATTTTGCCATTCTTTCGCGCAAGACAGACAAGACAAGACTTAAAATATTCTTACCTCCGTTTATCATTCATGCAACTCAATGACAACACATAAAATCCTAAATCCATATGAGACCCGTTAAGCCTTCGAAAAGTCAATCTCAAAAAAATTCATGTAGCGAATTGAGAAGAACTAATCTTTTATTAAAAGCCATTCTTATTTTCATTCCTTTGTGTAATGAAAAGTCGTTAAATTAAACGATACAATGTTTTGTACAGAATATTTTTATTTAAATAGGGAAAATATCATCAAACTGGTCCTTATTTACAATTACGGTCACGTACAATATTACATAATATGGTTAAGAAAATATGAAAAGATTACATTGGCTATTGTGTATTTATGAATTTATATTTTTGTGTGTGACCCGAAAGGAATAAACAGATTATTTTATTTAATGTTATCACAGGTTTGTGGTGCGTGCTGAAAATTGGATGGCATTATTTGAAAGTTTAAAAATATATTTTTAGGAGCGGATGATATGTTAATAGATCTCAGTTGAGCTTTATGAAATATTGCACGTTTTTAAGCAGACCAGTTTACTTACAAACGATTTTGCTTTCACCTGGAAACAAATCCGACAGTCTTGAAACTTGTTAAGCAATACCTATAGAAATAAAGAAATAATAGTGGTGTTTAAAGAGTCAAAAGCTTCTTTTGGACGCTAAGAAAAATAAATATATTTTCTTGTTGTTTTGTATTTGCGAATTGAGAAAGATATTTTCAAAAAACTGACAAAAAAAAAAAACAAAATGTATTGCCAAGCGAAATGATAATAAGATTATCATTGCTCATGTCATAAGCCTTAAAACAGTCTCTTATTAGAAAGTCTCAATAGATACAAATAATCAAAAAAGTTCACACACAAATTTTAATTTTTAAATTAAATTGCGCCAATTTTTTTTAAAATTCACAAACCGAATAAATGTGACCAAGAGTACAATCGAACGAATTAATTTAAACAGAAATAAACAGTTTTTAATGATTTTATGCTCTTCCAACGTGCAACCTAAAATATTTCTTGTCATCAGGGAAATTCGGTCGTATCTACGTACTTGGTAAATGTATCTTACTGCATCATTGAAAGCAACTTGTAACTTTTGGCTTGAGAGTGAATCTAGAACACTTGAGACAACCTCAGCATAGGTAATTAATAATGGGCATGATAAGCATTATGACAAGTCTTTTTCGGGTTTCGAATGGAGTGAAACAAGCGGAAATCCATAATCTGCGAAGACGATTGATGACAAAATCAAGACTTGTTACAGTTTTAAAAAGCTCTATCCTCGAATCTGTGACAGAATGATGTTAGCTACAGAAAAAAAGTCAAAAGTTCTATTAGAGATGGGGATAGCCTGGAATTTAGCGGGATTTAAGGTTAAGGACAAGTTTGCTCCTTTAATAAATACGTATAAACTTGCATTATTTGCCACTTGTATAAATCAACTCCGCTCTGAGCCCTCGCGTCCCCAGGCACCTTACATGCCTAGTTTGCCTTTAAGATAATATGCCACTGTCCAGTAACACTTTATTTATTTATTTATTTATTTATTCAATTACGTTAAATACTAACGCTAGGTTTACAAACAAAACTTATATCTAAAAAAAAATATATATAAATATATTCTATACATTAAAATATACTTTAAACATTACTAATAGTAATAATAATATGACACATAAAGCTAAGAATTTAAATAGTGAGAGAAAAAATGTATTTTGAAGCTATCTGATTTGATATATTGATTAATAGAATTTAAAAGAAAATTATTTTCATTATATATGCTTATTAACTGGTTAATTGGACTGTTAGAACCATAGTTTGATCGGCTAAGATTTGCTCGAATTGGCACTCGATTTCTGAAGTAATTTCGGCTTACATTAAAGTGGAATCGACACAAAACTGATGGAGATGAAATGGATCCATTCAGAATTCCAACAATAAAGCAGAGTTGCAAACACTTACGGTGACTAGTTAGCGATGGAAGACCTATAAGTTGTTGCCTAACGGAATAGGAAGGCAAAGCTAATTCATGTGTCTGTGGGAGAAAACGTAAAATAAATCTTAGGAATCTTCTTTGAACACCTTCAAGTCTATGAATATGATTCGAGCAATAAGGGGCCCAAACTATATAACCGTATTCAAGGACTGATCTGACAAACGATACATACAGAGTTTTAAGGACATAAGGATCTCGGAATTCCCTGCCAAATCTTTTTATAAGGCCTAGTGTCTTATTAGCTTTTTTCACAATGTGGTTGAAATGGTCAGTAAAAGACAGTTTTGAGTCCAAAATGATACCTAAGTCTGAGAAGTGAGTCAATTTTTCGAGGTTTGAAGAGTTTAACCTATAGTTATAGTCAAGAATACTGTGTTTACGTGTAAAACTCATCGTTTTACACTTGTCAATGTTTAACAATAAACGATTTGTATTGCACCATTCCCATAGACGAAGTAGGTCATCTTGTAATAGTTCGCAGTCCGTTAAGGAATTAATTGTTCGAAATATTTTCACGTCATCAGCGTATATTAACGTTATAGAATTTCTTAAGATAGATGGGAGATCATTTATAAACAGAATAAATAACAATGGACCAAGGTGGCTACCCTGAGGTACACAAGAATTGACAATAAACGGATTGGAATAGTCATTTTTGAACACAACACAATAATATCTGTTTGTTAGGTAAGAAGATATCCATGCTATTAGTTTATCATTTAGTCCAATTTTTTCTAATTTCCCTAAAAGTACTTTATGGCTAAGTTTGTCAAATACTTTGCTAAAATCTGTAAATACACAGTCAACTTGTTGTTTATTTTCGAAAGTGTCAATGGAATATGTTGTAAATTCGAGTAGATTTGTAACGGTCGATTTTTTTCACAAAACCATGTTGATTGTCACAAAAAACAGAAGAACAGTTAAAGGAAAGAACATCACAAACAATGGCTTCAAACAATTTTGGTATAACAGACAGCTTAGCTATAGGACGATAGTTGCATATATGCTTGGGACCCTTTTTATACGTTGGTTTAAGAAATGCATATTTCCATAAGAGTGGAAAATGGGAACAATTAAATGATTGGTTAAACAGAATACACAATGGGTACGAAAGATATTTAGCGCACTTTTTTAGCATAAATGAAGGCAGTCCGTCAGGGCCTGGACTAAGGCTTTTGTCAAGTTTTAGAATTTTGTCTTGTATAGTAGATTCAGAGGTTGTTAGATTTATCCGAGCCAAGTGAGGAAACTGAGAAGTATTTGTTTAATCTATTGAGCTGTGATTTGAAGAAAAAGAATCTTCATACGCACTTTTAAAAAAATTAGCAAACATATTCGAAAGTTCTAGAGGATCATGGCTTGTTTCGTCTCTATATGTCATGTTTGGAGGGTACCCGTCAAATTTTCGCTTATAGTCAACATATTTCCAAAAATTTCGTGAATTCGTCTTAAGTTCCCGTTCAGTATTTTGCAACAAACTCGTTATAAAGACAATTTGAATAGCTAACAAATTCATTTCTGATAAATGATGAATGCATATACAAACGTTTGTTTGTTTATATGTCCTTTATGGACTCCGAAATGGCCCACTAGATATTTGTGAACTTTTAATGGTTAATATTGTTGTATTTAGTGATGCTTTCTGTGACAAAAAAAAATGGAAAACCTCATGGAAGAATAGGAAAACTGGAAAGACCAAACAAAGGTCGGAATGGGTTTTCGAATGGAAAAATAGAAAGTTTTTGATGAAAAACTCGGAAAACGCATTGGTTTTTAAATGGAAAACTGCATGGAATTGTATCTATGTGCATTGGTTTTCAAACGGAAAACTGAAAAATTGGTGATGGGGAACTTGGAAAACTCTGAGAGAGCACAATATCAAACTATTGCATGGAATTTAAGGTGCAATTTTGGAAAATTAAGGAAAAGAGCAACACGTTTGATTTTGTTTATCACATTTAGGATTTTGACTGTGTTGAAAGATCGTTGTCAAGCTAGAAAAATTTCTTATCTTTGAAATTGGAAATATAGGTCTTATAATCATTTTAGAGCTTATCTCTGAAGGCGCTTAATGGTGGTGAAACTAGGTTAGCTAAAGATTAATGTAAACAATAAAATGGATGCATGTTGATTTGTTTGTGTGACCGGTAAAGACTCTTAAGTAGTCCAACGCATTGTTATAAAATTTTGACTGTAGGCAAAGCTAACACGAGCCAGGGTTCCTGCGAAAACAAATTTTGGGAACAATTTACGGGAAAATTGAAAAATGGAAACAATCAAATGGTGCTCGAAAATTATACTTTTGTTCAAAAATCAGTAAAAAAAAATCAGAAAACTTCGCAAAACGAGAATTTTTTAAATTTTTTTTAGATTTGATTTGATCTGGTGGTAGGCGAGACGAGGTTCGCGGGATCGGCTAGTTTTTAATAAAAAAGGAAACATATTTATCAAATTTATAACATTCTTTCACTTACCCGAAGCCAATTCATTTGTTCACGAAACAATTTTTGATGGAAAGTTTAAAAATATTTCTTGAGTGTGTCTTTTACTTTAATATTAATCTTTAGTATTAATCATTGTTTTTTATGCAGTATTTTAAAATACATTGTAAAACACATAATAAAGATTTGAATGCATATGAAAAAAATCATTTCTACTACAAAATTGAAGTTTAACTGAAGATATTGGCTTCAAAGCTTCAGAGTAGATGTTTTTGCATGGTATATTAGATATATGAATTTTAAATTAAGTTAACTTACCTTTATTGGAAGTCAATAACATTTTTGTATTATTTTGTTTTGGAAAAAGTGGGAGAGAACTATTTTCATAAAAAGCATTATTGTTTATTGAGGGACGAATAAAAACAAAAGCAGAAGAAAAACAAAATAAATACATAAAAATAATATTTAACTATATAAAATAATTCTTTTTTCACACAGATCATCACAATTGTGAATTAATTATATACAAATAAATTCTTTGAACAAAAAATAACACAGTATGGCATTATTTATTATTATTCAAACGAACGAATAAAAACAAAACCAAAAGAAGAATAAATACATAAATAAAGTATAACATTACATATATAAATCTTATAAATTTATGTTAAGGAATTTATTTGTATACATATTATTTATTCACAAGAGTGATAATCTGTGTTAAAAAAGTTTATTTTATATATTATAATATCATATAGATTATTGAATTCAGTCAAAATGCCATTTTGATAGTACCTACAGAATAACGAAGGATTGTTTTTTTTCTGTGGACTAAGTGCAAAATGCTATTAATAACAGAATTGTATCTTAACAGGCGTTTACTAACTTACTCCACCGTGGAGGGTGGTTTAGCGAAGCAATAAAAAAATGTAAGATACGAGTTCATTAGATGGTTTATAGGTATCAACAACAACAAATTTCCCAAAGGGAATTTAAGCTTAACGTCACTAACTTTACTACTCCGGAAACAAAATATTTTTTATTAATTAGCAATTTTTTGACGTTTGGTTAAAGTGGATTACATTTTTAGTCCGAACTGCGTCAAAGTAGGATGGGTTTAATTGGATTTTTTATGTAAAAAAAACTGCTTCCCTCTCAAGATGTCACCAAAATAGATTGCCATCTTGCCTCTACTACCCAAGAATATATATATACAAAAAATTCTCATGAATTTTCGGCTGTTAAATGACGAATGTCAATTGGATATCAAATGCGTCTCGAAAAAATTTGAGCGCTCAGAACACGTTCAGTTAAAAGTGTGTTCAGAGCTTTGGGACCATTCAAGTATTACGTAAGCACTATGGGGGGTGGGGGTCTCTTTAATTTGCTTATTTTGGATGACATGGGGGGTAGGGGAGTCTTGGTGATGATTACGTCATCGGTATTTTTTACTTTTTTACAAGAATAACAACCCTTACATTGTCTCTGCTTGAAAATGAAACGCGTTTTCGAGGATTCCCGCAAATAACGCATTCGCATTAGGCCAGAGAGTATTTAACGTCGGGTCATTTTCTACGTTAACTATGCGTAGTTAATCGAATAAAGTACACGTATCATTTGTTTCATTTACTACCTACATTTGTTACGTTAATTACCTGAATAAAAAACGTTAGATTTCAAAAAGATAAAAAAACAACAGTGACAAATATTTGACGACTAATACGATTAGTTATGTTTTACAGTTTCAAAATTCCAATTCTTAAGAGGCCGACCCATAGAATCCGTCAATCTGGCAACGTCGACGTATACGTTGTTGCCAACATATTTGCCGGATGGAACCGTCTCATAGAACACGTTGTATACATTGACAGTTTCATTTGCTTGGTATAAAAATTATTCACAAAACCGCAAATCCGAACAAGAATTTAAAAAAATTTAATTAAAATAATAAAATTGTGTCAAAATGATACTGATTATGAATTTGTCCAATTTTAAGAAAAACTCCAATTATTCGTAAACGTAATAATGATTCAATTTATTATAGACAAAAGCAATCAAGACAAGCAAGACGATGCGAATGGTTTGATGGTTGGTGCAAGAAGAAAGTTAAAAGCACAAACCAATGCATTTCTAATGTTAACATTAGCAGGTGTTTTGCACACGCCACTAATCCTATGCATCAGCATTGCCCTTGATCTTGGTTTACAACGGAATCATTTTTTTTCTCCAATGTACATAAAAACAACATAGCAGGTAGCAATGCAGATGCAGAGGATTAGTGGCTTAAGGTGATAAAGTGACAAAAAAATATATAGGGCATTATACACAATGTTTGGCAACAAAACAAAAAAGCAAAAAATATGAATAAATTGAAAATTGCAAAAATTAATAAATTATAAATTAGTTAATTATATATATAAATGTTAACTGAGGTTTGACAAAATAAAACAAAAAATAAACGTTCTTCAACAGATACTTTTGCATAAAATTTTGATCATTCATTGCTTTTCCTTGAGTTGATTGCTCGTCAAATTTATTTGTCAACGGATCAACGGACGCAAAAAGTAGAAAGTTAACCAACTCTATCCGTCATGCGTTGCTTATGGGACGAGTTCCATAAGAACATGTAGATTCTATTATGCTGTCAGTTGAAAAAGTCAACGCTGACGGACATAAGGATTCTATGGGTCAGCCCCTTAAATCTCAACTTGGTTTTAGTTCTTTTACTAGGAGAGAAGTTTAAGATCGTAAGATCGTAATATTTTTGTCCCTTATTCTATGTCGAATATTGTATATTTGTAAAATCTATCCAAAATCTATTTTCTTTTTTTTAAATTGCAATAATAACATTATAATAATGTAAGAAAAAATTCTACATTTATAATTGAAAAATGTTTACGTAAGCATTGGGGGAGGGGGTAAGAGCTTTGCTTACTTTTGATGACAAGGGGGTTGGGGGGGGGGGGGGTAAATAATTGTAATAAATCTGCTTACGTAATATTTGAACGGCCCCTTTGTAGGTATATTTATTTGACTGGTACTATCAAGATGGCGGTTTTTACTGTATCCATCTATATAACGACTTATTTAAAAGAAAACCCCGTAACCCCCCCTAAATACGGCTATGGCTCTAACAGACTTTTATTCTGAAAGAAAAATGCCTTTAAGCCTTAATAGAAACTTATAAATTCAGTGTTAGGCAAAAAATAAATTTATTAAGTTGTTAATCAATAATTATTTGATTTTGCATTTCGGGGGGGGGGGGGGGGGGTTAATAAACCCCGTAACCCCCCCCCCCCCCCCCCCCCCCCCCCCCCCCCCCCTAAATACGGATGTGCTATCAAGATGGCACTTTTAAATATAGTCATCTATGTAACGACTTATGTACTTTTAACTTTAATGCAAAATGGATGTACAAAAAATTTCGGGGGGGGGGGGGTTCATTCCTTGGTTGTTCAGCGTTGCCGCGAAGAACACACGGACACAGCTCTGGGTCGCCCGGAAAGAGGTCTACGAAGGTACAGGCGATCGAGATCAACGTAATGCTACGCGAATTCTGGCCGCTGTCGTTATCTTAGCGGCGGCGCGGCGGCAGCGGCGGCGGAAAGAACCCCGGAAAAAATGCGAAAACTCGAGTAGGCCTGTGGCTTCTTTAGCAGCACCACCGAACAGACCTGCAGCGACTCAACGTCAAAGCGTTATAGGTCTTTTGAGGGCGACAAGCCTGAAGCGAAAAGGCAGAAGGTGCATTCCAGCAGCACTACAGCCTTCAATAAATATCTTTCATCTAGCGACGCGCTCAAAGGCAAGATCATAGCCGCGGTCATTGACAGGGGTCATGTGGATGGTAACATCTCTCATTATCAATGGGTAGACGTCAAGGCTCACCTCGGTTTCAGATTTTTATGTGTCATCGAGGAGAATCCGGGACCTCTCCCAGACACAGCCGATGCAGGATGGTACCAAAATTGTATCAAACTCGTCACCTGTGGATATAAAAGATCTTACGATCTGTACAGGGCTGCTGTCAATGGCTTGCCAGAAGTCTGGCCGGTTGCAAAACTCGAGGTTGTTACAAGGGAGAATATTCCTTTAAGTCCAAGAGCAAGCATAATGGTCCCGGCTGCACACAACTGCCCAAATATGATCATGAAATTGATTAAAATGAGTAATCCAAACCTGCCTACTCACGACTGGAAAGTCCCAAAGGATGAGGAGTAGGAGACAGTCGGTCGCTCTCGCTATAGAACAGCTCTCTTGGTGATCAATAGGGAATCACTGGCTCCACTGGCCGCGACCGAAGGCGTGATTAAGTACGGTTTCGACGAAATCATGGTCCGTTATTACAAGAAAGAAGAAGACTCACTAAATGCAACCATTCCAGAGGCCCCTTCAGCGAAAGGAAATGCTTCAGAGAACACCAATATGGAAATCGATGTAACTGTAAGACCACACGTGGAACCATTGACCTCCTCAGCCTCTAACAAGCCATCAAACGTGGAAACTGATCTCTCAGTCGACATGGAAACTGAAGACTCTACTCTAGGCATCACTGTAAGCGAGGAAGTCCTACTTCATTCCTCCTCAGACGATGAAAACGCCGATATGACAGTGGCGGAGGTTGATCTGGCTTAAAGTAGCAGTGCTGCTATTAGTTCAGATAAATCTTCAACACGCCATTATGGCCTCTACGAACCTTTTACTCCAGCTGCGTAAAACCAGAGAGGACATCGTCCTCAAACAGAAGTCGTGGGTCTCAAAATCTACCATCAATGGGCTCAGGACAATAGCAGTAAACGAATGACAATGACAAAACAAACAGACGAGATACGTACTAGGTAGAGAAAAAAAAATAAAGTGGCGATTGGCGAAAACAAATGGAAAGCAAACGTCATGTCAGTCTGAATGAATTGATAATTTTGTTGATGGAATAAAAAGATTGTGTTTTGTAGAATATTTTGTTTTAGAAAAAAGAAAAATATTATATGCGGGCCATTTGATGTTGGCCCCGGGCCACGGGCCAAAATAAAAAACTAAGAGCCAAATGTCCGGATCGGGCACATTTTGGCAACGCGCGCTGGTTGTTGGTCGTTTTCATGTGAATAGTCCTTTGTTTAGTTTTAGTGCTTTAAACTTGAATTTCTTTCTCGTTTATTTTCTATTTTTTTTTTTTTGTTAATTGTTTTTTATTTTCTTTGATCCATTGCAAATTCAATCGCTGAATAACAACATCCTATCAATTTCTCGATTTTTTTACTTTTATACAATTTTTTGAGGAGAGTTGTTTACAAGTTTAAAATCCTTTTGGTAAATTCAACACTTAATTAGTTTCTAGATAATAATTGGCGTTGCAAAAAAAGAAACGGCCAGAAACTTTTCCAATTCAATGTGGCTTAACAATGTATACACTTCTTGAAGTTTTTGAAGTGTATGACACCACTGAAGTGGTACTGAACATAAGAATGATTGCGCTAGAACATTGCAATAAACAAGTATTCCTTCCTTAACCAATTTGCGTGTTAAGACCGTTTCCACAATTCACTCAATGCGAGATAAACCGTAAAGAGAAACTTTATTTTCGCAAAGCAAAACTGTTCGAAGAGTTAACATGCAAATTTGATTGTTAGGTCCTAGAGTAGATACTTCCGACACTTTATAATTATTGCTTTACGAAAAGATAGGATACGATTATAGGAAAGAATCTAGGTTTATTTTCGTAAAGGTATGCATTCCACTGTTATATTTCGCAAGCCTCAGCATCATCATAATTTACATTGAATTATCAGGGATTGATGGATCAAGCCGAACAATTAATCAACATGCGAAGAGGTAATTAATTATTTTGGATGCCTGTCAATAGGGCATCAACTTCTCTTGGTAGCATTCTTTTTATGTAGATACTCTACAAATACTTCATATGATAAGGTTTATCGAATGGAACCGCAAAAGCCTCACGTGATGAGAATTGTTTTTTTCTAACTGAAATGGTAAATTATAATTTTTGTTCGTTATATTGTCAGGAAACAACATAGACCACATACAAATAGCAATTTGGATATAGGTATGTATGTATTTTCATACACGGCATGTCGATATCCTAATAAACATGATTTCATTTCAAATACGAATCGCAGTAGAAAAAGTCTCTGTGATTGGTTGTATAGAAAATCCTGGGAATTTGTAGGTACATGTGTCAGAAGTTGTTTGCCATTATTCAATCACCCACACGATACCCCTCAATAAAATAGCTTAGGTTTTTTTTTTATTAAATATAGAAATAAGCAAGCATGTTGTAAAATGGGAAGCTTATGTACCTATGTATTTTGACGTGAGACATTGGTTGCCTTTGGAGAAAGAACTGAATAAAACTTTGATGTCGCACATTTATAGGAAAAGAAACACTTAACATTAACCCTTGCAATGCTTTTGTGTGAGCCGCGAAGTTTAGTTTTGGGTTAAGTGCCAAATTTACAACAACTTTGAGAATGCTTTGTCCGTGTCAATAGTAACAAATATAATATATTGGAAACAATTACAGCCAAAGGACAATGACCATAAGTACACACATAAGACAGGTATCAATAAAAAGGTGAAACTTAGCTGAATATGTATTCAAAATATTTTCAAATTCGGTTTTGTGGTTTTCAAGATATTTGAGCTTGAAGTTGATATATGAAGAATCACTAAAATGGGTTATTTTCACTATAAAAGCCAATAACTTCTGACTCATGGGTCTTACGGAAGTGATTTTGGTACCAAATGAAAGATCATAAAAATATCTTTCTTAACAAATCAGTATTTTTTATATACAGGGTGATTCACGAGTGGTGTGCCAAAAAGCTAGAGCGTGTTAGTTGAGTTGAGACAAGAAAAAAATCGTATGGGAGGGGGGGCTATTCCCCCCCCGTTTAGCCGGGAGGGGCAATTTTCTGAAAAATTGACTTATTTTGTTTAAACAAATATTTAAAATCAACGGCTTCGCTTACAACACCGTGCTATACCTTTCTGAAAAGCCAAAAACTTCTTCTTTCACTTTGTTTTTAAATTAAATTGTTTTAACGAACAGTTTAAAAAAATAAATTTTCAAACTCAAAATTTTCAAAAAAAAAGCAAAAAAAAAATGTTTCAACTCATTTTTTCAAAATTTTATGTAATTCAGTACTAAATTTGTTTTAAAAATTCAACGTGTTTGTTAATTTTTTGTCGAAAACAGACATTCGAATGCAAAAATGTCTTTTCGTTTTTGAGAAATTAAGAAAAAACCGAAACCACTTTTTTCTAAAAAAATCTTTGTTTTTATTTTTACCTATCTGGACTTTTAGTTTAATTTATTAGTTTAATTTATAAATTTAATTTTTTCTAATTGGAGTTTTATGAGGACTCAATAAAGTAGAAAAGTATTACATTATCTCTGGATTAACCATTTTGTTCTTTGATATCGTCTGAAAACTGAACTGTAATTTTTTCTTACTATACCTGGGGCCGCGGCCACTCGCCGGCGAAGAGTTCTACCTGCTAGGGGCTTAAGATAATAATAATTCCCACGCCTCTTTCCCCCCCAGATACCGCACGAGCTGGGGTCCATTTTCACCGAGTACGACTGCAATAACGATTACTAGTCGTATCGGCACTTAATTAGAAATTATTTGTTTCAATAAAGTAAAAAAAAGTATATCATCGGGAAGATAAGCGATTGGGACTGCTTAATGCAAGCAGAAAAAACAAAAAAATTAAAATTTTACAAAAAGTAAAAGAAGAGAAAAGAAAAAATGCAAAAATTTAAAAATAAAAAATTTTAAAGTCAAGAAAATTAAAAAAATCATAACAATAAAAAAAAGAGAAAAGTAAATAAGCGTGTATTAGGCACTTGTTAAGTTCGTGAAAAAAAAAGAAAGAGTCAGTTCCTCTCTACTATACAACATATACATATCTATTAATTTTTTTAGCTGTCTAATGAAGCACAGTATAAGAGCTTCCTTTGTGTGATCTTGCTATGGTTGAAATCAAAAATAATAGAGTTTTCGTTCACCTTTCGTAACATTCTCGTTATTGGTTCGTTACTACCATAATCAGTTCTGTGATGAGCTTGATGAAATTGTGGAACTGATCTAAGAGAATGCGAGTTAACGTTAATACTCATTGCGTCAAGGAGGGTCGAAGATTCTTTAGCACCAGATAAAATTTGGTGTACAAAAATAATGTCGGCAACTTCACGACGTTTTTCTAGAGATTGTAAGTTTATAAGCCGCAACCGTTCTTGATACGGAGGTAAGTTGAAATTGTCAACCCACGAAAGTCCTCTTAAGGCGAAACGGAGGAATCTACGTTGTATTGCTTCAATTCTCTTTATATGGACATGGTGATAAGGGGACCATACTTGGCTGGCGTATTCCAGTATAGGCCTTACAAACGTGGTATAAAGAGATTTCGTAACATAAGGATCCGAAAATTCTTTAGACCAACGTTTGACAAAACCTAAAGCAGAATTAGCTCTGGCTACAATATTGTCATAGTGAGACCTAAAGTTAAGCTCGCTATCGCAAATAACACCTAGATCTCGGATTGTTGTTACTCTGTGAACAATACATTCGTTGATATAATAGTCACGTGTTGGTGGACGAAAACGTTTACGGGAATATGTGATTGTTTGGCATTTGGACACATTAAGCTCTAAATTGTTTTTTTTGACACCAAACGTAGAAATTATTTAAATCGGTCTGCAAGGGTAAAGCATCATCGGGTGAAGAAATCATTCTAAAGATTTTCATGTCATCTGCATACATTGAAACATGGGAATTTTCAATCACACATTCTACGTCATTAATAGTCAGAATAAAAATAATAGGGCCTAGATGACTACCTTGAGGGACCCCCGATTTAGCTGTAAATGGTTCTGATATTGAAGATCTAAATAAGACGCGGTATTTACGGTTCGATAGGTATGATTCCATCCATTCGATGAAACCAGGAGGGAATACAAGAGCCTTTAGCTTGAAAGATATAATATTGTGGGAGATTTTATCAAACGCCTTGCTAAAGTCCGTAGCAACAACATCAACTTATAAGACATCCATTTACTGTTAATTCACATAATTCTCATTTAAATGTTCAATATTCTAAATTAACACTTCATGTTTAATCACTTTAAAATAATTTATGTTTGTAATCATATATTTCATTGATTTAAAATTATTTCAAAAATCATATAAAAGGCAGAGCTTGATTCAAAGCAAATCACTCTGGTTTGATATTTCGTTGAGCAAAGGTTGCCTAGCGCTGACATTCTCAAAAAAGTATCACACCAGGGGGAGTGGCTTTGATTGTAAACCAACCTTGAATCGTTTAATTATTTTTATTATTTACGACGTTTTCTTCAAAGCGCCTAAATCATCTTATGAAAAATAGTTCAACGAAGTTTATGGTTGCCAACTCACTTCATTTAACGTAATTTAAATTACTCAATTATTTTATTAATAAAATTGTTTGTATATATATTTAAAAATACAACAAAACGTCTTTTCATTCATCTTTGTTGATGATGCAATTTTCTTTTGTTTAATACCTTTGTTCGTTTATCTGTTCAACGTTTACTACGGTCTTCGGACAGTATAAGCGCCTCAGAATAAATAAACAAAGCTGCGATTTCTAGATTTGTGGCAGATAATTTGAGAACTGATACTACACAATAGTGTGTAGTCACACCCACAAACATCAAGGACGAAAACCTGGTCCTACAATTGGCGCCCAACTAGTGGATCAGTTTCAAATTATAAAATACAGTCCCAAAAGAACGAATAATGATTGATCTATAGTGTATGGTCTACTCAGTCTTCAATTCAGAGACGGTATATCCCGGGGAAGCATCACAACCCTTAAGGAATTTTTATCAGAGGCATAAGGGCGGCTGAACTTTCAATCTCTGAAGAAGAAGCTGTGCATGAATCAGCAGCACTAGACAACCAGAAAATCAGAATAAACGTTGCTGGAAGAGAACTATTCTTGCATCTCCTCTGAAACGTTTCGAAATTTCATAAAGTTGACACCACCATTACTCTTGCTGATGGAGAAGCGTCACAGTTCCGGATAGATATCCTTTACCAAGGATCGATGACATACTTCACTCTTCTTCAAACAAATGATTTAAAAGTACTTTGGATTTACAATCTGAATACTATCAAATCGAAATAGCTGAAGAAGTCTGTGGAAAACGGCATTTATCAGACCATTTGATATGTTTCGTTTCAAGCGATCGCTATTTGACGCTCCAGCCACTTTCTGAAGGATGATGGACACCATTTGAGCGGCCTGAGCTCTTCAAACTAAAATTCAATAGAAGGAAGTCAAAATTTTACTATCCATGGGTCAAATACCTTGGACATGTTTTTTCACTAACCATGGTATTAAAGTCGTTTCAAAATAAAGTTTACGTCTTCGAAAACCGTCCAGATTCTAAGAACTTTGAACAAGTTCTTTCATTTTTGCAAACGTGTTCTTGTTACCAGGATTTCATGGAAAGTTTTCAAAAATATCAAAAATCAATAAGTGACCTAACTCAAAGAAACGCCTTGTAGAAATGGGACAAAGAAGAACAATCCTCATTTGATGCATTAAAAGCTGCTTAAAAGCGTTTTGTGCTCAAACAAGCCTGCGATGGCCAACCTTTCATTTTGAGTACAGATGCCAGCAATTACGCTTTTGGGGCATTTGTAGTCCAGGGGGAGTCATATGATGAACATTCGATCAGACTCTTAACATCACTTGAACGCAAAAATAGAGGCACGAAGACACAACTCACCATATTGGTATACCTTAACTATACGTCATGGTTGAATGATCTTAGGTCCAAAAGATATGTTATCAACACATTTAAATGCAAATACATACTAATAATTTCCCACATTCTTAGCTAAGCTTCAAAAAACTAATCAGCCAAATTTATATCAAAAAGATATGTACGTAATAATCAAAAATGTTGGGTCAACAGCATACCACGTTGCTTCCAAAGATGACCTCACAATTTCATTGGGATGTTATTACTCATCAGGAATCATAAAAAAAAACATAATCAGCAACGAGGCTTGATGAAGAATCAGAAAATGCAACCAGAAAAACCAATCACATATCCTGTCGCATCATCGGGACGATTTCAGCGACAGAGGGGGAGATTATAAGACATCCATTTACTGTTAATTCACATAATTCTCATTTAAATGTTCAATATTCTAAATTAACACTTCATGTTTAATCACTTTAAAATAATTTATGTTTGTAATCATATATTTCATTGATTTAAAATTATTTCAAAAATCATATAAAAGGCAGAGCTTGATTCAAAGCAAATCACTCTGGTTTGATATTTCGTTGAGCAAAGGTTGCCTAGCGCTGACATTCTCAAAAAAGTATCACACCAGGGGGAGTGGCTTTGATTGTAAACCAACCTTGAATCGTTTAATTATTTTTATTATTTACGACGTTTTCTTCAAAGCGCCTAAATCATCTTATGAAAAATAGTTCAACGAAGTTTATGGTTGCCAACTCACTTCATTTAACGTAATTTAAATTACTCAATTATTTTATTAATAAAATTGTTTGTATATATATTTAAAAATACAACAAAACGTCTTTTCATTCATCTTTGTTGATGATGCAATTTTCTTTTGTTTAATACCTTTGTTCGTTTATCTGTTCAACGTTTACTACGGTCTTCGGACAGTATAAGCGCCTCAGAATAAATAAACAAAGCTGCGATTTCTAGATTTGTGGCAGATAATTTGAGAACTGATACTACACAATAGTGTGTAGTCACACCCACAAACATCAAGGACGAAAACCTGGTCCTACAAACTTCTTTTTTACTTTCTATTGAGTTTAATGCATAAGAAACAAATTCAGTTAAATTTGTGGTCGTTGATTTGCCTTTTAGGAACCCATGTTGCTTGGCCGAAAATAATGATTTACAATGAAAGTACATAGTGTCGAAAATGATACTTTCGAATAGTTTTGGAATGCAAGATAATTTGGCAATCGGCCTGTAGTTAGAAATATCAGATTTACAGCCTTTCTTGTGAATTGGTATTATGAAAGAGTCTTTCCACATAGATGGAAAAATTCTTTGAGAAAGAGATTTTTGAAAAAGAGTAGTAAGGGGTAGAGACAAATTAGCTACACACTTCTGTAATACAATCGCAGGTAAACCATCAGGTCCCGAAGAGAAATCATCTTTTAGTTTATTTATTTTGTTAACCACATCGTCAACAGTGATGTTGATTGAAAACAATGATGTTTGGTTACAATCGTTCAAATAAGTGAAATAGTCAGCATCAGGTAAAAAATTACTGTCAGAGAAAGCAAGACTGAAGAAGGTAGCAAATAAATTAGTTATAATCTTTGAGTCATTAGAAGAGTGATCTAAATAATTGAGGGTATTGGGATATCCATCCGACTTTTTTTTTACGTTAATGAATTGCCAAAAGCGTTTGGGATCTGAGATTATATCAAACTGCATTTGATTAATATATGTATCATAGAGGAGTTTTGAGAGAGCAGAAAACTCGTTGTACACTACTAAATAGGAGGAATAGTCTGTATCTGTTCTTGATTTAAGATATTTTCTCCATAAACTATTTCGGGAGTTACGGAGTGTACGAAGTTGTCTTGAATACCATGGAGGTGACGGTGAGGTATTTTTTTGTGGTGCATAGGGAACGCATAGAAAAAAGCATTCAAAAATTATTGAGTAGAAAATAGTGGTTAAACTATCGATGCTATTGCTTACAGATTGGTTTAAAATTAAATCAAAATTAATGTTACTAAGAAGCTCGTTAAGTTGGACGAAGTTTGCTTTTCGGAAATTAAATCGATATGGGTTCTCAGATTCTACTTCGGGATGATTGTCTTCGTAGGCATAAGTTAATGACAATGGCGGATGAAAAATGTCAATGGTGGAAAGAGTAAGGCTACTTTCCTCTACGATACAGTTAGTTGCATCATTGGAAAAAATAAGATCGAGTTGTCTGCTCAAGTTATTTTTGACATCACTAAGATAATTAATTAAGTAATAATTAAACCGCATTTTTTATTGAATGAAAAAACAATTAACAACCTAAAGGAAAATAAAAGACATCGCATATTTACTAAACAACCATTTACAATTAAAATATTAACTCATCAACACATAACAATAACAAACTTATACGCTCGAGAAGAGTTAGCGGACAGGAACTTCTGCTACGGTTTAACTTATTGTCGAGATCGGGAAGCTGAAAGATATCATAATAGATGGCGCCGAAGTCGTAGCATGTTTTCAAGAATACGCCGACGAGAGCGCTGAGAGCTAGAAGTGAAAGGTCAATGGCAGACGATATCAATGGAAAAAAATGATTAATCCAGGGAAAATCCAATACTTTTCTACTTTATTGAGTCCTCATAAAACTCCAATCACAAAAAATTAAATTTTTAAATTAAATTAATAAATTAAACTAAAAGTCCAGATAGGTAAAAATAAAAACAATGATTTTTTTAGAAAAAAGTGGTTTTGGTTTTTTCTTGATTTCTCAAAAACGAAAAGACAGTTTTGCATCCGGTTTTCTGTTTTCGACTAAAAATTAACAAACACATTAATTAAAACAAATTAAGTACTTAATTACATAAAATTTTGAAAAAAATTAGTTCAAAAATATTTTTTTTTGCTTTTTTTTGAAAATTTTGAGTTTGAAAATTTATTTTTTTTAAACTATTCGTTAAAACAATTTAATTTAAAAACAGAGTGAAAGAAGAAATTTTTGGCTTTTCAGAAAGGTATAGCACGGTGTTGTAAACGAAGCCGTTGATTTTTAATATTTTTTTAAACAAAATAAGTCAATTTTGCAGAAAATTGCCCCTCCCGGCTAAATGGGTGGGAATAGACCCCCCCTCCCATACGATTTTTTTCTTGTCTCAACTCAACCTACACGCTCTATCTTTTTGGCACAACGCTCGTGAATCACCCTGTATATTAAGTAGGTACATGATCATATACAAGGCTTCGATTTTGTTTGAAAACATATTTTTAAGTTGCTATTCAAATGCAGATATTTTGAAAATATCAGTGATGACATATATATTTTTATACATAGTTCTAATCCTTATTTCATAAACTTTAATTTGATATATAAATCAATCATACTTTCTTACATAAAAACCATCTTATTAAAAGAATTCTTCTGAAAATAAAGACTTTTGTTTTCAAAGACAACATACTTACTTTTTCTTCATATTCTTTTTACTTTTTTCTCAGAACATAATCACATATTCTATTAAGCAAACTAAAATTCATTCAACGTTTATTTAAAGTCTTAACTTATTTTCTTTCTTCGTAAAAATATGGTATATATTTTATTTTACGTGTCTTCATCACCGTTTTCATCAATAAGAACACTATCTAAATATAAAGCTGGTGGTACCCAAGTACCATAAGATACTCATTACATGTGCGCAACACCCAACGGTTCGCATACCAACAAGACAATTGCAATAATATGCCTTAATTGCATTGCAACTGTTTGCATCATTTGGGTCGTTGCTCACTAGTATGTAAGTGAAATAGATTTTTCCACTTATGTGCCGCGACTTGATTCTTCCCCTCATTAAATTTTTTTTTCAACTAGGCTTGGGTCAGCTAAGCTAATACGCTCACGGCAGCGCGGCGTTCGCAGACTTCTTTAACGTAGTCGCCATTTTCTTTTAAATGCTCTCCACATGTAGGGCGGGCTTGTTTTATTTGACAGTTCCCCAAAGATATTTTTCGAAGCTCCACTAAATTGAGAAGCGGGAAGTTGTCAAGACTTGGAATTTGCCCATTAACACGAAGAAATGCAGCCCTTGCTCTATTAATATTTGGCTCTTTAACAAAATCTCCCAAATAATTTGGAGTGTTTAATTTATTTAATGCCAACTCCAGGAAAAACCTCGCATCAGAATTGTCTTCTATTAATGGATGGAATTTATTAAGAAGCGCAGCTGCAATATTAAAATCATCCATTAAATGACCCGCTGCTAAGTTGTTGAAGTCCTGCCGAAACAGCTTAAAATCTCTTTTAAATCGGCCGTTTACAACTTCAACGGCCCATCGAACCATTGCTACGCATCTTGACCTTTTCGCTTATGCTGTTGTGAGTTGAAAATTATCTTCCAACACAGATTCAGGCATGTGACACTTGTAACCATAGGATTCTAAGCAAGGAATTGCATCTCTAAATCCTCTATCCAAGATGAACACATCGTCCTGTCTCAAGAATTGTCTTGCATGTGTTTTCGTCTCTAAAAATGCTTTTCATGATTTTGGCATCCGATGTCGTTGCAGCATATGGTCCCATAACGTTAAGAATATGCCCGTCATAAGATGTCTTCATAAACGGTTTGACCAAATTCTGGTACTTATGGAGACTGTAGGTCTTTTTTTGAAAATTATAATTAGAGCTGTTTTGCAAATAGATGTATGTGCCGTCGCAGATGGTAATTGCTGGTCGATTACTTTCATTAAGGCTTGTATTTCCAAACAGACCATTTGGAATTAAGTTGTTAAGTAGACTGGCAACGTTGGAAATAGAAATATGCTGCAGACCCAAGTTGAATGGCACAAAAAGGTTTAACAAACTTGTCCTGGCTGCAGACATATAGTCTGATGGGTGTCCGCGGTATGTTCAGAAGACATTTTCTGAAGAATTCTTTTAATAAGATGGTTTTTACGTAAGAAAATATGATTGATTTATATATCAAATTAATGTTTATGAAATAAGGATTAGAACTATGCATAAAAATAAATATGTCATCACTGATATTTTCAAAATATCTGCATTTGAATAGCAACTTAAAAATATGTTTCCAAACAAAATCGAAGCCTTGTATATGATCATGTACTTAATATATGTAAAAAATATTGATTTGTTAATAAAGATATTTTTATGATCTTTCATTTGGTACCAAAATCATTTCCGTAAAACCCATGAGTCAGAAGTTATTGGCTTTTATAGTGAAAATAACCCATTTTAGTGATTCTTCATACATCAACTTCAAGCTCAAATATCTCGAAAACCACAAAACCGAATTTGAAAATATTTTGAATATACAGGGTGATTCACGAGCGTTGTGCCAAAAAGCTAGAGCGTGTAGGTTGAGTTGAGACAAGAAAAAAATCGTATGGGAGGGGGGGGGGGTCTATTCCCCCCCGTTTAGCCGGGAGGGGCAATTTTCTGAAAAATTGACTTATTTTGTAAAAAAAAGTATTAAAAATCAACGGCTTTGTTTACAACATCGTGCTATACCTTTCTGAAAAGCTAAAAACTTCTTCTTTCACTTTGTTTTTAAAATAAATTGTTTTAACGAATAGTTTTAAAAAAATAAATTTTCAAACTCGAAATTTTCAAAAAAAAATTCAAAAAAAAATTTTGAACTAATTTTTTGAAAAAATTTATGTAATTAAGTACTAATTTTGTTTTAAAAATTCAATGTGTTTGTTAATTTTTAGTCGAAAACAGAAAACCGGATGCAAAAATGTCTTTTCGTTTTTGAGAAATTAAAAAAAAACCAAAACCACTTTTTTCTAAGAAAATCTTTGTTTTTATTTTTACCTATCTGGACTTTTAGTTTAATTTATTAGTTTAATTTACAAATTTATTTTTTTGTAATTGGAGTTTTATGACGACTCAATAAAGTAGAAAAGTATTGGATTTTCAATGGATTAACCATTTTATTCATTGATAACGTCTGAAAACTGACCTGCAATTTTTTCTTACTATACCTGGGGACGCGGCCACTCGCCGGCGAAGGGTTCTACCTGCTGGGGGCTTAAGATAATTAAACCGCAATTTTTCTTGAATGAAAAAACAATTAATAGCCTAAAGGTTAATAAAAGGCATCGCATATTTACTTAACAACCATTTACAATTAAAATATTAATTCATCAACACATAACAATAACAAACTCATATGTTCGAGAAGAGTTAGCGGACAGGAACTTCTGCTACGGTTTAACTTGTTGTCGAGATCGGGAAGCCGAAAGACTCTACGCTGAAAGATATCCCAATAGATGGCGCCCAAGTCGTAGCATGTTTTCAAGAATCCGCCGACGAGAGCACGGGGAGCTAGAAGTGAAAGGTCAATGGCAGACGTTTTCAATGAACAAAATGATTAATCCAGGGAAAATCCAATACTTTTCTACTTTATTGAGTCCTCATAAAACTCCAATTACAAAAAAATTAAATTTATAAATTAAACTAGTAAATTATACTAAAAGTCCAGATAGGTAAAAATAAAAACAAAGATTTTCTTAGAAAAAAGTTGTTTTGGTTTTTTTTTTAATTTCTCAAAAACGAAAAGACAGTTTTGCATCCGGTTTTCTGTTTTCGACTAAAAATTAACGAAGACATTGAAATTTTAAAACAAAATTAGTACTTAATAACATAAAATTTTGAAAAAAAATTAGTTCAAAAAAATTTTTTTGGCTTTTTTTTTGAAAATTTTGAGTTTGAAAATTTATTTTTTTAAAACTATTCGTTAAAACAATTTATTTTAAAAACAAAGTGAAAGAAGAAGTTTTTAGCTTTTCAGAAAGGTATAGCACGATGTTGTAAACTAAGCCATTGATTTTTAATATTTTTTTTTACAAAATAAGTCAATTTTTCAGAAAATTGCCCCTCCCGGCTAAACGGGGGGGAATAGACCCCCCCCTCCCATACGATTTTTTTCTTGTCTCAACTCAACCTACACGCTCTAGCTTTTTGGCACAACGCTCGTGAATCACCCTGTATATTCAGCTAAGTGTCACTTTTTGATTGATACCTGTCTTATGTGTGTACGCACTGGGCCCAGACTTGTATGAAAAGTGGTAATTCTCCTTTAAAGGTTGTTTAACTGTAAGCAACCTCTAAGAATAATTTATGTAAGTAGAAAATCCATATTTATAATAATGATCAATTTGAAGATTTAAGCAACTTTACTTAAAGCTCTCTTAAGTTAAACGCAAAATTTGTTGTTTAAGGTTGCTTAAATGTTGATTGAATGTTGACATTTCCATAAATATAGTCCAATTATATTTTCTCCGTTTAGTTATTTTAGTGTTTTTATAGCAATATGGAAGATAAAAGAGATTTAACCCTACATTTTTTACGAGAATTTTCCGCGACCTGCAGAATTGTGACGGGATGGAAAAGAAGACTTCATATGCGAAGAAAAAACCACCAGTTTTTTCGGTATAATATTCAATGAACTCAAACGAGGAAGATTGAACCGGGCACGACGAACGAAGTATGGTTGAAGTCCATACTCCATACGGTCAACGAGACGACCTGGCCTGATTCGTGCCTGGTATAAGACCAAAGTTTCCCCTCCTCAGATAGCATGCGGATTGGTAGTTGTAGCTGTAGCTGTACTAATAGAATGATGATTCAGTGCTAGCTTCCAGCTACCAAGCTTAAAAGATTTTCTTGAAGAATGTCCAAATACAACCTCATTGCTTTTTTTTAGAAGACAGAAGAAACGACGACATCTTAAATAGTTTAGTAACAGTGCCACTGCTTACACTGACCAATTGGCCACGAGTTTAATTTGCCAAATAAATTAAAAAAATCTTCCAGCTCCTCTGACATGTAGATACATAGGAATTTTCCAGATTTTGTTGCAGTGACGGTGCGCGGCGAAGTCTTCTTTTACGTCAGCATCGTCCCCTGTCGGTCGTCGTTTTCACAATTTCCTGCTTCTTCTTTACCAGACCAAAGGAAGAAACTATCTTCTCCGACCGTGTCGCCTATTTTTTTGTTTTTACTTTATTTTTTGTTTTGACGTCCCACATTTAATTTGACAAATTAAACTTAAGTTTTCTGTAATAGATTCGTCATTTCTATTACTTTTTTGACAGAGACGTGTCGATTATAAATAAGAATTTTAGCGTTTTTCATTGTAACCTGAAAGAATTGCCCTTAGAACACTATTCAATAAAACATGTTTTTTTGTTTTGTAATATAATTTATTTAGCAAGGACTTACACCCATTCTTTATTTTACTTTTTTTCTTATTATTTCCAATTTCCTTTCAAAATAAAAATAAAAACTGCACTTTGGTCGGTCAGTAGAGCAATATAAACAAATTAAAATCTTTAATTTGAGGTTTGACAAGCTAGAATGTTTTCTTGTGTGTTTTAAAAAGAGCAATTCTCTCAAATTTGGGAGATCAATTCTTTCCTCTTCAGAATTGATCTAGAAGTATTCTTTTTGACAATGAAACATACAAAAATTGAAAAAGGGCAATTCTTTTGTACAATAAAAAACGCTATTAAAGCCAACTTAAATATTTAAGCGTTCTTAACTAATTAACATTATAAATACGGCTGTTAATGTATGAGATTGACAGAGTCACTTTTAAAAATGAAACCAAATGATTTTTAAAGAATTACATACTATACTTACTAATAGCGTTTTTCATTGTAACCTGAAAGAATTGCCCTTAGAACACTTCTCAATAAAACATGTTTTTTGGTTTTGCAATATAATTTGTTTAGCAAGGACTTACACACATTCTTTATTTTACTTTTTTTCTTATTATTTCCAATTTCCTTTCAAAATAAAAATAAAAAACTGCACTTTGGTCGGTCAGTAGAGCAATATAAACAAATAAAAATCTTTAATTTGAGGTTTGACAAGCTAGAATGTTTTCTTGTGTGTTTTAAAAAGAACAGTTCTCTCAAATTTCTCCCAAATCAATTCTTTCCTCTTCAGAATTGATCTAGAAGTATTGACAATGAAACATAAAAAAATTGAAAAAGGGCAACTTTTGTGCAATAAAAAACGCTAAAAGTTAAGGTGGCGCTTCAGTCCGGGATAGACTTGGGCCTCAACCAACAAACCTCTCAGCCAGCTCGGTCCCTAGCTAGCTGTCTCCAGTCATACACGCCGAGTTGGTAGAGGTCATCTTCAACTTGCGAGCGCCATCTGAGCCTTGGTTTTCCTCTATTGCGTCGTCCCTTTAGGGTTGAATCGGAGACTTTACGGGCTGGAGCATTGATGTCCATTCTCTCCACGTGACCAAGCCATCTGAGTCTGTGGACCTTCACTCATTTAGCTAAGTCAGTGTCGCTGTACAGCCCGTATAGTTTGTGGTTAAATCTTCTCCTCCATTCAACGTTTATGCGTACAGGACCATAGATCTTCCAGAGCTTTTCTCTCGAACCGGCCGCGGCCTAGGGTGCTCTCATCCGTTTTTGACAGGGTCCATGCTTCTGCACCATATAGCAGGACGGGGATAATGAGGGTCTTATAGAGCGTCAACTTAGTTGTTGCTTTACTACTCAATTGCTTTCTTAGCCCGAAGAAACAGCGATTAGCAAGAGTTATTCTCCTTCTGATCTCGGAGTTGATGATACTGTCCGTGTTGATAGCAGAGCCAAGGTAGACAAAATCCTTTTCTACCTCGAAATTATATGCGTCTATCGTGACGTCTTCTCCGAGACGTGCGTCGGTGTTAGGTGTCCTTTCTTGATGATATACTTTGTTTTGCTTGTCAAGCATGCTGTTGTGTGTGTAGCGGCCTTTAATCAATGAAATCGGTCGATTTTTTTGATTATTTTCAGAGTCTTGAAAACTGAATTTCCGAATCAAGCATGTTCCTAAATTTTGAAAAACTTAGTCAAACAGAAATTCAGTTTTCAAATTCTGAAAATAATAAAAAATCGCGCCAGAGTAATGCAACTTTTGGTGGACAAATTATGCATAAGTAAATAGTACAAAATGATTATTGCTTGCAACTGTAGTAAAAAGTGAAATTATGTATATCCAAATTTGAGTGGGACATTTCACTCAAAAGTGAAATTCTGGCCCACAAAAAAGTGACGCTGATTCCCACCTTAGATGGGACACAACTTCACCTGAAAATAGTGAAATTATAATTCACTAGAGGTGAAATTATTTTCCATGTGAGGTTATGACCCGTGAAATTATGCACCCGCACCGTAAAATTTCCATATCAAAAAGTGTTCTAGCGTTGGAATTCATATTAACGATGTTATTCTTAGTCATCTGACAGGATCGTATGACATCATTTAAAATAAAAGAAGAGATAAGCTAAGTGTACACGATTGCCAGGTCTGACAATCATTGTCAGATCTGCAAACGTCTGACAATGTGTGAAAATGTGCTGACAATGAGCTGAAAATTTAATTGTGTATGCACGAGTTTTTTTAATTTATTTTTCGTTACATTGTCTTCATTTTTCATCCTTAATTCGTCATATTTATTGTCCTTCTTCGGGTCGTTTTAGAGAGCGCATTCTATGAACAAACTGATCAAGTCTTAAAAAGCACAAGAAATTGTGTAGCGCCTAACGATCACCAACAAAAATAAATGCGCCCCTGAACTCGAGTTTTTGTTTTTTGACAGATGAAAATACAAAACAACATTTGACAAATTACAGCTCAGCAAAATGACAGCACATGCTCAGTTTGACAGATGAGTTCCCCCTATTTTGACAGATGAATTCCCCCTATTTTACATCATCAGAAATTTTTGTTGCTTCATTCACGTTCACTGTACGTGTAGCTTACACCGCTTCCTGTACTTCTTATTCAATGGTGTGTACACGATTTACAAGACCTCTAAAGAATATCCTGATCAAATCTTTGAATATCTCCCACTAATATTTCGTTGTTGAAACTATCGACCAACCCATTCAATTTGGTCAAGTCATCCATTTAATACTATTATTCTTTCGATCACCTTCTTGTAACTTAGAATTCAGTAGTTTAATATACTCGCTCTCGTCACCAAGTCCGTGAAATTCTTCTATACTGAATTTCCGAATGTACCGTGTTCTGACTGTCTCATCGTTCGGAAATTTGATGGCCTTAGTTTTCTAGCGTTTACAAGGCGTTATCGACATCAACTACTTGGAGATGCTGAAAACGGAAATTTCGCTCGAATAAGGAGGTTACATATTTATCAGACAGATAATAAAACAGTTGAAGTATCGCTGGGTAAAGTTATTGAGTTAAAAATGTTTTTTTTTTTTAGTTTTTTGGTCGGCTAAGAACTTATTGGACAGCCATCGTGTATTTCGTTTTTTACTTGCGACATCTCTATATATATAAAAATGGAAGTGTGTTTGTTTGTTTGTTTGTTTTTATGTCTCTTATAGACTCCGAAATGGCCCAGCAGATATTTGTGAACTTTTCATGGTTCATACTGTTACATTCAGTGATGATTTCTGTGGAAAAAAAAATTGGAAAAACCTCATGGAAGAGTGGGAAAACTGGAAAAACGAAACAAAGGTCGGAAATTAGATATTTTTTGCTTGGAATTTTTTGGTTCAAAATGGGTTTTCGAATGGAAAAATAGAAAGATCTTGATAAAAAACTCGGAAAACTCATTGGTTTTCAAATGGAAAATTGCATGAAATTGTGGATGCATTGATTTTCAAATGGAAAACTGGAAAATTTCAAATGGAAAACTGGAAAATTTCAAAATGGGTTTTCGAATGAAACTCGGAAAACTCATTGGTTTTCAAAGGGAAAATTGCATGTAATTGAAGATGCATTGGTTTTCAAATGGAAAACTGGAAAATTTCAAAATGGGTTTTCGAAAGGAACTCGGAAAACTCATTGGTTTACAAAGGGAAACTGGAAAATTTGTGATGGGGAACTGGAAAGCAAGAAAAAGTAAACAAAAAATTGGAAAAATGGAAAATTTGAAATGCAAAAAACAAATTGGCGAAACAAAAATCTCAAAAACACTCTTTCATATGAAATGCATTAGTTGTGGTAAAATGAGTGGTAAAATGGAAAACTCCAGAAGAGCAAGAAAATCCCAAGTCAAATTTTGAATGGATTTTAAACAATGGGAAAATAGAGAATTCGTGATTTTGGTATTTTTTTTGTTTTTGAAACACTGATATTTTTAATGTAAAAAAATTATTTTGCTGTATTGCTCCATAATGGTAACTCTCAGAGCAATCTTAAAAAAAAAATTTCATTCAATATCATGATCAATGTGTTTTATACGCAACAATTAGGGTCGAAGAACTCGAAATGTTTACACAACAGCAACATGAGGAGCGAAGTGAAACCGAAATGATTCGCGTTTTACAAATCCGTGCACCGCAGGCAACGGGGCGTATACTTACCATTTTGTTTTGTTTTTTTGATATCGCTTATTTGTTTAAAGCCGGATCCATACATACGAATTAACAAAAAAACAATGCAAACGATAGAGGAAGAGGGTTATCGATTATCGATTGAGGCAGTACGAAGTCTGCAGGGTCAGCTAGTATAGAATATATGGCAAGTATTGAACTCGTACAAAAAAAAATTTGAGATGATGATGAGATATGACATTACGATGATAGAGAAGTTGAAAAAAGTGGGTCCGGCGATTCCGTCTGTCTGTCTGTCGGGAAGTTTACAGGCACCTACAGCCTTAACCACTGGTCCGATTGACTTCAAACTTGAATATAAGAGGTTTGAGCAAAAACTCATATCCCAGTTTTTTCATTTTTTTTTTAAGATCAAAATTTAGGGTAGCCACCATACGATTTTTATGGCAAAAAACCAAAACTTTAAATTTTCTCCAAAACGGTTCCTACGATTTTTTTTTAAACTTCCTCAAATATAATTTTTTTAAACTATCATGTATTTTATGTAAAAAAAAAATTTATATTGCTCCAAAACGGTACCTCCCATAGAACCGTTTTTTTGTTATTAGATTTTCGCAAAAAATAAAAGTCCGATCAGCGTAATTTTTTTTTAAAGTACGTATACCATTGCTCAAATAATTTATTGTATTCAAAAAAATTTCAAAAATTTGTTTGGATTAAAAAAAAATATTTTAAACTTTTTTTTTCAAAATTGTGTATCTTAAAAACGGATCAATATTAAAAATCGAAATATACTCCTAAAATGTATATTTACATATTCTTGAATACTGCATACCCAAATTAATTTTAAGACATTTTTGAAAAATTTTATATATAAAAAATTAATTTAAAAAAAACGGCTCCGACGATTTTCAAAAAAAAAAAATTCAATAAATCAAAAATAAGGTTTAAATTTGTTTGGCATTTAAATTTTTGGAATAAAATGTATTTACGAGGTATATTTTCAAATTTTATTTTTTTTTAATAAATTAAAAAAATTGAAAAACCAACATTTTCTTAAGAAATCATATGACATCCACATCATTTTTTTTCCGATTGAATCCATTTTTGAGGTACATATTTCAATTTAAATTTTTATTTATGAGTTTTTTTTAATTTTTTTTATGATTTACAATTGTGAATACAGGAGCAAGTTCGTACGACCGAGTCGTGCACATTTTTATTGATTGATTTGATATCATCTCATATCTCTTTTTTATACTATGTATTAATCATTTGATGAACTCACATAGAATTGGCTCTCATCCTTGGCAAAAAAAAATGTTATTATGAAAAATATTTCTCAACAAATTTATTTTCCAGTAGTTAGTACTTTGATCCTATTCACATTATACTGGTATTCCGTAGCTTCAATACATAAGTGCAAACTTCCCTGAGAGCTATGTACTTATAGGAACAGCAAATTTTTTCAATACTTTTCAAGTGTGTTTATAGATATTGAATGTTTTTTCTTCAAATCCTTTTATCATACAGCACCTGAATCACTTGAATAGATAAATAGTCTATTTACCGAATTCATCGTAATATAACATATTTCTATGTTATGCGTTATGTTCAGATATCACACGTAAGTACTTATACGAAAAACCACTTCAATGAATTGCAATAGGAATAGGAAATGATTTGCATGACTTGCTGTAAAAGGTTTTTGGCTCTGAGTAGCTAGTTAGAGGATTTCATAGTGTTATGCGTTTCCGGGACACAATTATTTAATTTCGTATCCGATACAACCAATTAGTTTTCTGTAAGGAATACAAAAAATAAGTTTTAATTACATTCCACAGTTCCTATTTCCTATATGAGTAAAAATGCACACTATTCTGTGAAAGCTGAAATTTTACCAATCCACTAGTTCTTGTCCCGAATTAATTTCTAGGTCATTCGATTATTTACCACTTAAGAAATCATTCAAGCTGTAAATACTTTTTTTTTATCGCACGCCTCTTTCCCCCCCAGATACCGCACGCGCTGGGGTCCATTTTCACCGAGTACGATTGCAATTGCGGTTGCTAGTCGTATCGGCACTTAATTAGAAATTATTTGAAATAACTAAAATAAAAAAAGCGATGGCGATACGAACGTTAGGAAGGCAAGAGTTAGGGACTGCTTAATGCAAGCAGGTACAAAAAGGAAAAACAAAATAAATCAAAGTTTTACATTAAAATCTTACAAAAAGCAAAAAAAGTAAAAATGCAAAATTTAAAATCCAAAAATTTTAAAATTTTAAGTCAAAAAATTATAAAAACACGAAAAAAAAAACAAAAAAATAAGCGTGTAGAAGACACTTGTCAAGAAAGTAAGTAAGTAAAAATGTAAAATTACAAAGAGACAAACAATACAAAAAATACAAAAAAAAAACATTTAAGAACGTGGAACACTGGTTTTAAGAATTAGTTTTAGCTTGTTTTTATTGATATTAAAGTCAAATAAGTCTTCATACGTATTCAATAGCCTACTCATTCTTGTCAGTGGCTCATGCATTCCGTAGTTAGTTCTAGAACGCAAAATATAATCTCCACCTCTGTAATTGAAGAAGATAGAACTCAAAATATCTGGAGCATCAGTGACACCAGTAATAATTTGATGAAGGAAAACTATATCATTATTTGTTCTCCTTTGACACAGTTTTTCCATCTGGAAAAATGCAAGTCGATCATCGTAAGAAGGGATATTATTGGGGTCAAACCATTGAAGCCCTTTAAAGGCAAAACGTGTAAAACTGCGTTGAACTGATTTTAGTCTCTCAATATGTATCGCATAATGAGGAGTCCAAACTTGTGATGCATATTCGAGATGGGGTCGAACCAAACTATTGTACAAGGCATAGGAAACGTTAAGGTCAAGGAATTCCTTGGACCAACGCTTAATAAACCCTAACATTGAATTAGCTTTATTAACGATGTTGTTAATATGTTCTGAAAAATCTTAATTAGATGTGAAAAGAACTCCTAAGTCCCTAACTTTAAAGACACGGGATAATATGTGTTGGCATATAACATAATCATAAGATGTAGGATTACGCTTCTTTGAAATTGTCATTGTCTGACATTTTCTTGGGTTAAGATTCAAATAATTCTTTTCACACCATACAACAAACTTATTTATAATATCTTGCAGTTGAACGCGATCTTCATTAGATGAAATGTTTTTGAAGATCTTCATATCATCTGCAAAGATAAGAATTTTACTATTTCGAACATTCAACGGAGCATCGTTAATAGCTAAAATAAATAACAGGGGTCCTAAGTGACTACCTTGTGGTACACCCGATTTGGCAATGAAAGGTTTTGAGTAAGAGTTTCTGAATTTTACTTGGTAAGATCTATTATCAAGATAAGAAGAAATCCATTTGACAAATCCTGGAGGAAATCCATAAGAATTCAATTTAAACTCGATAATAGTATGCGAAAGTTGATCAAACGCTTTGGAAAAATCTGTGTAAATACTGTAATGTGTATACACTTTATTTATCTCATACGCTCTGTATCTCCTTCTATTGTAATGTCTAATGTGTATACTTTATTATCTCTTACGCTCTGTATCTCTTTCTATATTTAATGTACACACTTTTCTTACTCTCTTTACTTACTCTGTATCTCTTTAACTCTAATATCGTTTAATTGTAGTAGTAAACACTTGTGAGGGGCAATACCTAGTGATTAAGAGAAACTTTTTGTTTAGCATTAAGAACGTTAGCCCCTACAAAAAGTAATCCCAGTATTTTTGTTTGTAAGTGTAAGCTTCTGGAACATTCAAGCTTCTCCAAGAACCAATATAGTAGTTTCTAGAACCAAGTATTTTTGTTATATAAATAGCCCGTTTGGCGGCGAAGAGTTAGTTGATTGTGAACTGAGATAAAGTAAAGATACTGTGTTTGAAAAGTAATTGAAAGTGTTGAATAAATAAGTTTGTGAGTGATTTGAATAAAGTGAACTTGTGTTTTATTTAAAAAGTGAATAAGTTTTAATTGTCGGACCAAGCCGAATATTACATTGGTGTCAGAAGTGGGATTAAAACTTATTGAGAATAAAACAGTGAACAGTGATTAAACTATTTTGTGTGAAATAGTGAAGTAAAAAATTAAAAAAAAAAAATGAGTAAAATTTTGAAAGACTTAACTGTCTATGAGCTAAAGGCCGAATTAAGCAAACGTGGCTTAAGTGGGGCAGGATATAAAAACGAACTCGTAAAACGGCTACAGGAATATCTGGAAGAACAAAATGAAGACCCAGATACGTTTGCTTTCGAAGTGGAAGCAAAAGTGCAAGAGGTAAATAAAACTGCCATATCTGACATGATGTCTCTTCTTTTAGCCAAATTTGAAGAGAATCAAAAGGAGCAGAAGAACGATCAAGAAAACGTACTGAGACAAGTAGAAGCTCAAAGAAATGATGTTCGGGAGCAACTGGAAACACAAAAGAACGATGTTCTGGAACAACTACAAGCTCAAAGGGATGACGTTCGAGATCGGTTTGATGAACAGAAAAATCTGCTAGAAGGCAGGTTTGCGGACTTCGAAGACAAAATCAATACTCTCAAAGAGCGCGTCGAGAAACAAAATTCAGCGAATAATGCACGTTTCGAGAAAATTGAAGAACAAATTGAAATCATCACAAGGGAACTGGAAAAAGTGCGAAAGTTGAAACCAAGAGAACCCTCTGGTGAGTGCTCAAGAAAGAGAGAAGTGCAACCTCCAAGTTTTGATGGTCAGGTTCAGGTTCCGTGGTCGGTCTATAAGAAACAATTTGAAGCAGCAGCGTTAACAAACAGCTGGACCGATGGCGACAAATGCATAGCTCTCACGCTCGCTCTAAGAGGATCTGCTGCTGAACTGCTACAAACCATTCCAGCAGAAAAGAGTGGTGACTTCAGTGTTCTTGTAAGCGCAATTGAACGGTGGTTTGGAGACAGCCACATGACAGAAGTCTTCCGAGTACAGCTAAATAATAGAACACAGAAAAGGGGTGAAACCCTGCAACAGCTTCAATCAGATATTGAGTGCTTGGTTCACCTGGCATATCCAACAGCTGGCAATGAGATAAGAGATCAACTTGCTGTTGAAGCCTTTGTGAGAGCTGTGGCCGACATTAATCTCCAGAGGGCTATTCGAATTGCCGGAAAGCGAACACTCCCAGAAGCATTGGCAGTATCCATCGGGTAAGAGAGGTGGAAGTCCAAGAATGCTCCTGTCAGAAGGCTACCGTGGAAAGGAGGCAGCAAGGCGGACGAGCACGATGTTGGAATTGCAATGAGAATGGGCATCTTCAACGACAGTGCAGATTACCACGAAGGAATACCACTTGCCAACACTGTGAAAACATAAGCAATTCCAACGGCCAAGGAAAGCCCAACAACAGCGTTACTTCCCAAGTTGTTTCCCAGCCGGAAAACAAACACGGATTCCAACATCGGAGGAGGATACTTGACTCAAAGGCGGATGCACTATCTTGGAGACCGAATAAACAAGACTCAAAGCGTTGCAGACGGCAAGAAGAAAAAGAAATGGTTACTGTCAAACGAACCAGAGCCGATCCCATTCATGGATGGAGCAACGACGAGATGAGGAAGGCTCAACAAGAGGACCCAGATATTGAACCCATCCTCGCATGCAAGGAACACCAGGAAAAACCAGAATGGGCTGATATCTCCGACAGAAGTCCGACTCTGAAGGCCTATTGGGCGCAGTGGGACTCGTTGTATGTCCAAGAGGGTGTCCTTCGACGTAAGTGGGAATCAGCAGATGGAAAGTCCTATGTAATGCAGCTAGTCTTACCGAGGTCGAAGATTATGGACGTTCTGCGAGAGATGCATGATGGAGTTTCGGGAGGCCATCTAGGAGTAAACAAGACGCTAGAAAAGGTTCGACAACTATTCTATTGGCTACATGCAAGGGAAGATGTCGAAATGTGTGAAATATGTATTATTTCCATTTACTTACTTACTTAAGGTGGTGCTACAGTCCGGTGTGGACTTGGGCCTCGACAAACAGTCTCCGCCAGCCAGCTCGGTCCCTAGCTAGCTGTGTCCAGTTTTGCACTCCAAGTTGATTGAGGTCCTCTTCCACTCGTGTGCGCCACCTGAGTCGCGGTCTTCCTCTCCTTCTCGGGAATAGTGCCGAAGGCTTTCCGGGCCGGAGCATCGGTGTCCATGCATTCTAAATGACCGAGCCATCTGAGTCTCTGGACCTTGACCCTTCTGGCTAGGTCCACGTCGTTGTACAACCCGTAAAGTTCGCTGTTGTATCTCCTTCTCCATTCCCCATCAATGCACATGGGGCCAAAGATGACCCGAAGAACTTTCCTCTCGAAACAGCCTAAGGCACATTCATCCGATTTTTTCAGGGTCCATGCTTCTGCACCATATAGCAGGACAGGGATGATGAGGGTGTTGTACAGTTTTACCTTAGTTGCTCAAGAGAGGGCTTTTCCACTCAATTGCTTTCTTAGCCCAAAGAAACAGCGATTAACAAGAGTAATTCTTCGTCTTATCTCGGCGCTGGTGTTATTGCCCGTGTTAATAGCGGAGCCTAGGTAGACAAACTCCTCTACTACCTCGAAGTTGTATGCGTCTATTGTGACGTTCTGTCCGAGCCGTCGGTGTTGGGTGTCCTTTCTCGAAGACAGCATATACTTCGTTTTTCCATCATTTACCGCTAAACCCATTTTTGCCGCTTCTGTCTCAATTCTCACAAATGCGCCATTGACATCACGCTACGTTCTACCCATTATATCAATATCGTCGGCGTACGCGAGAAGTTGAGCAGATTTATGGAAGATAGTGCCTCTGGTGTTGACGGTGGAGTTTTGGACTATCTTCACAAGAACGATGTTAAAGAAATCGCAGGTCAGTGCATCACCTTTTCTGAATCCTTTTTTGACGTCGCAAGATTCCGTAAGCTCATTGCCAAGCTTGATAGAGCAGCGTGAGTTCTCCATCGTCATTTTGCACAAGCGAACGAGCTTGGCGGGGATGCCAAAACTAGACATAGCTTTATACAGTTCGTCTCTGTAGATGCTGTCATACGCGGCTTCAAAATCGATGAAGAGGTGGTGGGTATCGATTTGGAGTTCATAAGTTTTTTCCAGGATCTGCCGAAACGTGAAAATTTGGTCGATGGTAGACTTTGCTGGCCTGAAGCCACATTGATAAGGATCAATCAGATTGTTGACGAAAGGCTTCAGACGTTCACATATTACGGCAGAGAGGATCTTATAGGCGATGTTAAGCAGACTGATTCCTCTGTACTTGGCGCAGTTCAGAGGATCTCCCTTTTTCAGAATCGGGCAAACAACAAACAATTATTTCCATTTGTCTTAGAAAAAAAAAATATTATTATTTTTTTTTTTAAATGAATTGATGTTTTTTTATGAATAATTTATATCTACCAATTTTTTGTAAGAAAAAAATTATTATTTTTTAAATAAATCGTTATTTCTTCATTTATATTTGATACAATTGTTTTGCAATAAATAAATGATAATTTTTTGGACAAATTTTTATTTTTTGTAAATATAAGATATAGATGTCTATATTTTGGAAAATAAAATAAAGAAAAAAATAATAAATAAATAATTATTTTTTGAGTGAATTCTTATCTTTTAATTAATAATTTATAATTATTTTTTGCAATAAATAAATTATTATTTCTTAACCATTTGTTATTTTTCTTTTCTTTTAATTGATTTATTTTTATTTATTTGTATTATATTCATTAATAATATATATCTTCCTACTTTTGTGATACTTTTTTGAATGCATTTTAAGTTTTTTCTTATTAATATTACCTATACCTATAAATAACTATTTTTGCAATAATTAATTTTATATTTCTTAATAAATTATAAGTTTTCATAATTAATATGTATGAATGTATATTTTTGAAAACTGATTTTTTGAAAAGATTTTTTGTTCTTATTAATATTATACTATATATACCAATTGGTTGGAGACTTGTTTTTTTTTTTTAAATATTGAAAGCTGACGAAGTCATAAACAATTTATTTATTCTTAGACCTGAAGGGGGCGCGTCCAGAGAATTAGCCTAGGGCGGTCAAAACCCTTGATCAGCCCCTGGACGTGGCGGGTCCATTTCCGGAAACAAATAATGGAAATCGTTATATTCTGGTCGTCATGGATTACTTCAGCAAGTGGCCTGAAGCATACGCCATTCCTAATCAAGAAGCCAAAACGGTCGCAGACCAAATTGTGTTCAACTGGGTGAGCAGATTCGGTGTTCCATTAGAACTGCATTCCGACCAGGGAAGGAACTTTGAATCAAACATATTCCAGGAAGTTTGTGGGCTTCTTCACATCAAGAAGACAAGAACAACACCACTCCACCCACAATCTGATGGCATGGTCGAACGGTTCAACCGAACCCTTAAGGAACATATTTGCAAAGTTGTGGACGACAACCAGCGAGATTGAGACCGACACATTCCACTGTTTTTGATGGCGTATCGAAGTGCAAGACATAGCTCAACTGGCCATACACCGTCCGAGATTTTGATGGGAAGGAACATCAGATTGCCGAGCGAAATAAAATTTGGATGTCCCACGTCGGAACCGCAAGCCGAGGATGACTACTTGGATGACCTCAGAGAAAGACTCCTTCAGATCCACGACGATACCAGGTCAAAAATAAAGATGTTCAGTGACCGAATGAAGACACGCTACGATATACGAGCGACAACAACAGAGTTCCAAGCAGGAGATCGAGTGTGGCTTTACAATCCCCATCGACAAAAAGGGTTGTCACCGAAAAATCAACGACGTCGTATACCGGATACAAAAAGGAGTCAGAGGTAAACTTTAAGTCGTACATCGCGACCGACTACATCGCTACAGTGGTGATGAGAATGATGGATTTGTTCGGGACGATCAATCCTAAGGAGGGGGCAATGTAATGTGTATACACTTTATTTATCTCATACGATCTGTATCTCCTTCTATTGTAATGTCTAATGTGTATACTTTATTATCTCTTACGCTCTGTATCTCTTTCTATATTTAATGTACACACTTTTCTTACTCTCTTTACTTACTCTGTATCTCTTTAACTCTAATATCGTTTAATTGTAGTAGTAAACACTTGTGAGTGGCAATACCTAGTGATTAAGAGAAACTTTTTGTTTAGCATTAAGAACGTTAACCCCTACAAAAAGTAATCCCAGTATTTTTGTTTGTAAGTGTAAGCTTCTGGAACATTCAAGCTTCTCCAAGAACCAATATAGTAGTTTCTAGAACCAAGTATTTTTGTTATATAAATAGCCCGTTTGGCGGCGAAGAGTTAGTTGATTGTGAACTGAGATAAAGTAAAGATACTGTGTTTGAAAAGTAATTGAAAGTGTTGAATAAATAAGTTTGTGAGTGATTTGAATAAAGTGAACTTGTGTTTTATTTAAAAAGTGAATAAGTTTTAATTGTCGGACCAAGCCGAATATTACAATACAATCAACTTCCTTTCCACTTTCTACAGAATTCAGACATTTATGCAAGAACGCTAAAAGGTATGTCACCGTACAACGTTTCTGCATAAAGCCATGTTGACAAGTGTCTTCTACACGCTTATTTTTTGTTTTAATTTTCTGACTTAAAATTTTAAAATTTTTGGATTTTAAATTTCGCAATGTTACTTTTTTTTTTTTTTTGCTTTTTGTAAGATTTTTATTTAACTGATTTATTTTGTTTTTCCCTTTTGTACCTGCTTGCATTAAGCAGTCCCTAACTCTTGCCTTCCTAACGTTCGTATCGCCATCGCTTTTTTTATTTTATTTATTTCAAATAATTTGTAATTAAGTGCCGATACGACTAGCAACCGTGATTGCAATCGTACTCGGTGAAAATGGACCCCAGCGCGTGCGGTATCTGGGGGGGAAAGAGGCGTGGGATTAAAAAAAAAAAAAAAATAAAGCCATGTTGTTCAAAGCATATAATATTTTTGCTGTAGAAGGCTAAGTTTTCACAAACAACTTGCTCAAAAAGCTTAGGAATGCAAGACAGTTTGGATATAGGCCTATAATTAGTAATATCTGACTTGTCACCTTTTTTGAAAACAGGTGTTATATTGTGTACTACCACAATCTTCATCTCTCATACCTTATACGACTTTTTTTTTTCAGTCGAATCTGAGTATCATGTCGATTTCTTACTATTAACATCCGCCTTTTAATGTGTTAATAAACGATCTTTTGAATTTAGAACAGAAGTATTTCATAGTATTGTCATGAGCAGCGATACCACTTTACTGCAATTGCAGTAGATCTACTGCGTTTTTCGCAAAAAAAAAATCTACTGCCACTAAATCCAATCTACTGCACTTTTTCTTCTTTATTTATTATAATTTCTTTTGCTTCTGTGACAGAGATTCCTTTTTTAACTTGATTGTTCTCACATCATTCAACGATTCAGCATGCTTTTCATGCACGTCGACGTCTCCTTCTTTTGTGTATGGATACTACATTATAGCATGTTCTATTTTGTTTTGTTCGTCTCTGTACAGAAATATTTAGGCCGTGTGCGAATTGCAATAAAATGTGTATTAAAACTTGACGTTTGCTTAAATTTTGACACTGTGTGGTGAATTAAATGTGTTAAAATTCAATTAGCTGCGGCTAAAAAATAACACTAGTGATAAAGTTTTTCTAACGTTTTAACGCAATTCGTACACGGCCTAAGATGTGAAACTTGTGGTAGATGGTTCTATGCCTTCAATTTTACCAATCATTGATTGCTTCCCTGGCATAAGTTGCAGTAAAGAAAAGATAAATTGTATTGTCAGTGGAGGGCATTATTTAGAAAACAAGATCTTTCATGGAAATATTATGATTGTTTAGATTGCTTAAAATTTTAAATTAGATGAAATCAATTTTCTGGAGGGAAAATATTTGCAGCATTTTGTGAATATTGTTATGCTCACCCCCGCAAAGTAGTGCTGCTGCCTAGAGAAAATCTACACTAGTTACCAGTATAAAAACAAAAACAAGAAATAAGATATATCTTACTTCAGTTGAAAACATAATTTGAAAGAAAATGATGAAATATAACAGTTGGTTGCTAGAAACCATCAGATTACCCTGGATTAAGCGAACATTTTCAAAATTTGAAAAACTTGGAAAACTCATTGGTTTTCAAAGGGTAAACTGTATGAAATCGTAGGTGCACTTATTTTCAAATGGAAAAATGGCAAATTTTGGATTGGGAACTCATAAAACTCTGCAAGAGCACGAAGAACTTCAAGACCTAAAATCAAGTTTTTGCATAGAAAGGTGCATTGGTATGTTTGTATGTCTGCCCGGGACTCTTTATCCGCTCAATCCTCAATAAATTTTTCAACGAACTTTGCATTTTACTGCATGCTTCAATGAAAGTAGTAGAAAGTTAATTGCAAAGCTTGGAAAAATTCAGTTATGTAGTTCTCAATTTCAATTGGATTCAAGCAAATCACTTTGCATTTAAACAATACATATCTGTGTGAATCATAATTATTCTGGGGCTGCTCTGAAGGGTGCCGAGACCAAGTTCGGTGGAAAATTTGTTGCCAAGCTAGAAAAACTTCATATCTTTGAAATTGGAAATATCTGTGTCTTATCTGATCGCGCTTCATTATGGTAAAACGTGATTAGCTAAAGATAAGTAGATATAAGCAATGAAATAGATGCATGCTGTTTTGCTTGTATTGTTTGACCGGTATAGACTCTTACGCCGCCCAACGTATTTAAAAAAAAAAATTACAGTAAGCATAGCTTAGCCGAGGCATGGTTCGTGTGAAAATAATGGGTAAATCTTACGGGAAAGTGGACTAATGGAAAAAATACATTGGTAGTCGAAAATTATTCTTTTTCAGAAATTGCTTTTCCAACGGAACAATTATTTTAGTGAAAAATTCAAAAATTCCCGAAAACGAGTTTTTTTCGTATTTCTTTTAGATTTTGATTTTTGAAGGCAGGCAAGACGAGGTGCGCGGGGTTGGCTAGTTTAATATATTTTATGTATGAATATTTATGTTTAAGTTTTTCTTTTTTGTGAAATAAGAAATCTACTGCGAAAAATGTAGATTTACTGCATTTTTTCAACTGTTTCACTGCGCAATCCTAGTTTTGAAGTGGCAACGCTGGTCATGAGATAAATATACAGTAAGTTTTTATATAATGATATTAAGCTCAACAATAAACCTTACAAAACTGCTTCTTCTTTTTTTTTTTTGGATTTAAGCTTAAATCCAGTCCTTGAGGTCGTTCCTGTTAAGTAGAATAATATTAATTTTTACACAGGATTATTAATATTAATCTATATATATAAAAGAACAGCCTAATTTTTGTGTTCGTTCGCTAACCGGGCACACGGGTTGACCGATTTTTTCTCTAAATGCACGAGGTATTAGAGTAGAAGGTTTAGAAAAAATAAAATTTATATTTTTCAAATGCCATGAAATGAAAAACGGTGCCAATGTTAATAAAACATATTTTTTCACTAAAAAAAAAAATAAAAATAAATCTGATCGACTGAAATTTTTGAAAATTTTCAATGTCAAATCAAAAAATTATTTTGTAGATTTATTATTTTCTATACAAAGATGAAGATGAAGGATTACTAATCCATATAATAGGTATGTTATGTATGCAAATACGTTTTATAGATAGTAACCAGATAAAAAGGTAAGAAAAATTAATTTCTTGCACCGTCTTAGAAAACGTAGGTATCTTGAGGGAATTTTGGTGACATCGCATACGTGATGGTTCCACAAGGGGTGTTTGGTAATACATCATCATCATCATTGGCCTGGCCAATGAAGTTTCCCCCTTCATCTGCGCCACAACCGGGATCCGATCCGGGCGTTCTTCAAAAAGCTCTTTCATGTATCCCGTCGCTATACATTTCCGTAAGCCGCGCCAGCGCATATTTGGTCTGCCGCGCTATTATTATTCTTACCATGAATACATGTACTATTATTGTACCGCTAAGGACTTTCCGAGCTGGTTCCTCTTTGTTTAAACGATCTACATAGGAGTCCAGCCCACTTAATTTTTATCATGAAATCTGCTTCGTTGTTACATCGTCTCCGGAGACGTCTTTGCTCACGAACAGGGCCAACTATTCTTGGTAAAGGCTTCTTTTCTCCAACGCGAGTACTGGTAAGACTATCGTCTTATCATTATATGGCAGCAGTTTTGAAGTAATGGTAAGATTTTTTTATTTAAATGGCCTTGAAAAACTAAAGTAGGTTCTGTAGGCTTTGAGCAGCCGCCCTCGTATTTTTTTCTTCAATATAGTTCTCGGCTGGATCGCACCACTTCCAATTCGTGCTCCTCCACCTTAATAATAATTGCTCTTCTACTATTGCCAAAGGTTTCAGCAGACGGGGCCACCATGAACTCAGTTTGTTTCCGCATTTTTATGCAGCCCCAGGTTTTTTTCCGCCTGCTCAATCTGGATATAGAGGAATGTACAGTTTGTGGGTTCCTCCAGAGAAATGTCAATGTCGTCCACGAACCACTCATAGCATTGACATGAAATTAGTCTCATTGGATGCGGAATTACTTGATTGAGAGATTATGAAGTGAATTCGGTTTAGCGGTTTTAAATAGTAATGGATTGGCAACGCTGCTGTGAAAGTGAAAAGTTGTACGCAAATATTTTTCCTGTATTTTATCTTAAAAAAATCAGTTTTCGTATCAAAAGTTCTTGTAAAATAGTTACTTAGTACAAGCCAATATACTACTTTTATCACGAATAATAAGTTAATCGAGCCAAGTAGCAGGTAATAATTAATATAAAAGCGCTTAAAATTATCTTTAAGTCTGCGACCAGAATCTCATGAGCCAAAACAAACGCAAGAGCTGTCAAACTTCACCCGACGGCAACCAACAAAGCCCAAATAAAAGTAACAGATCGAGTAAAATCTTCAAAAATAATTCCATAATGTCCATATCAGATTCCGATTTGCGAAAAATTAAATGCATTATAGACGATTCACTCGATACCAAATTACAAAACGCAATTGCAAACTTAGCGTCGAAGGAAGACTTCAATACGCTAAATGCAGAGCTAACCTTCTTGAGAAATCAAAATGAAGACTTAACGCGAAAAGTACAGCAATTTGAAACAAGATGCATTTTATTAGAAGAAGAACTTGAAGCGCAAAGCCGTGAACTAAAGGGCAAAAATATTATTTTCTCTATTCCGTCAGAAAACACTGATCCAGAGGAAAAGGTAAAAGGCATAACTAAGCTGCTGTTGGATAATGCAGATATTCAAGGGATGTCCAAGCCAATTATAATAAGCAAAAACAAGAGCGTAATCAAATTGAAAATAAACACTGGCTGCAATGAAACCGCATTGAAAATGCTTAAAAACTCTGCTAAACTGAAGAACACAGGTGTTTACATCCAAAGAGATCTCACTAAGCAAATGCAACTAAAGCGAAGAATCTTGCTACAATATAGGAAAACAATAAAAATTAGTAAACCCAACGCTCCGGTGCTAATAAAAAACAACACTCTTATTATCGAAGACAAAATATTTTATTTGGATAATAATAATAAATTAAAAATTAATGAAAACGATGGCGAACAAGAACTACAACAAATGTTTGGTGAATTGGACTTCGGAAGTGTCATAAATTCGAAACTGTCAAAAAGACATCGTAATGAAAGTACTAGATTAGCTCTTACCTCTAGTCAACCAGGGATGCCACTTCAGCAAGATCATCAAAGTAGTAGTAGTAGAGTTTCAAGAATTCGAGAATTAAATGCCGTCAGCTCATTAAATAATAATTTTTGCAAAGTATTAGCCTATAACATATCTGGTCTTAGTAATAAGTTATTGTATGCAGATTTTTTCAATTTTGTTAAATCTTTTGACCTCTTTTTTCTTACTGAAACTCATATAACCATAGAAAATTCAAGTAAATTCATAAATTATTTTAACGGATACAAACTTCACTGGATTTTTGCTACAAAAACAAGCAGCATGGGACGTGCAAGCGGAGGTTGTCTGTATGGAATCAAAAAATCACTCCTTAAATTATTCGACTTTATAACTATACAAGAAACAACTGTAATTAAACACTTAAAAAGAAACGATATATATATTATGCCCCTCTATTTGAACTGCAATAAATGGAACGAACAATTTGAACAACTCAACAATAATATATCTTGTATCGCAAGCAAGAGCGTACTAATAATTGGAGACTTCAACGCCAGAACTAGCAACAATCAAGTGACTACAGTAAGAAACATCAATAATGTTCGTGTAAACGGTAACTCTAGGTCATCCAAAGACACAGTATGCAACAGTAATGGTACTGCCCTACTTGAAACGCTGCAATTGTATGATTTCACTGTTTTGAATGGTTGTACTGAAGGAGACATGGAAGATCATTATACGTTTATTGGAGGACAAGGCAAGTCAGTAATTGATTACTGTGTGGTGAATAATGATTGGCTTGAACTCATAACTAAGTTTGAGGTCTTATGTAAAAATTTCTCTGACCATATGCCAATTACAGTAGAATGGAAAACCGAACCCGACGCTTCACAATCATATTTGCAATTGTTACCTCGACTCAAATGGAGAGACGAAAACATCGAAACCTTTCAGCGCAAACTAGACAGTTGGCTCTTAAGAATTCCTCCAGGTATTGAGTCTACCGACGCTTTTTCAAATGAATTAGTAACTTGCTTGAAAAATTCAGCAAATCAATCAAACTCTTATGTATCAAAAGTGTTCAAACAAAAGTGGTTTGACAAAGAGTGTTTGAAAGCAAGACAAAAATCATTTGCTCTTCTGAAAGCACTAAGGAATAACAACAGTATAGAATTACGGAAATGGTACATTGAGTCAAATTCACATTACAAAAATCTTTGTTTTGAAAATAATCAAGCTAAATCACTTGGTGAAACAAAAAACACAAAGGAATTCTGGAAACTGGCAAAAGATATTAATGGTTCTCATCATATAATAGGTGCAAATGTATCCGCCGACGATCTTTTCACCCATTTCTCGAAAATTCTGCAAACTAATTCTCATCTGAGTTTTGCCTGTGCTGAACCTCAAATTACCGATGATATATTGGACACCGAGATATCAATGTTTGAGATAGATGCAGTTCTACAAAAAGCTTTGAATAATAAAGCTCCTGGTGAAGATGGTGTACCTTACGATTTTTTTAAAAATGCATCACAAAGTTTTGGTATCCAATTGGTTACACTTTTTAACAGAATTCTTACGAATGCAGAAGTTCCATCGTCGTTCAAAAAGGCTGTTATCTTTCCAATACATAAAAAAGGAGACTTGAATGATGTTGACAACTACAGAGGCATATCCTTTATGAATAGTATTGCTAAGCTATTTTGTGGTGTCCTGGTTGCACGATTGGAAAAGTGGGTAGAAGAAAAAAATGCTCTTTCAGAATTCCAGGCTGGATTTAGGAAAAGCTTTTCAACAGTTGACCAAATCTTCGCTCTATCATCCATTGTCAAAGCGTTTCATTCCAGGAATAAGAAGGTTTACGCGTTGTTTGTCGATTTCAAAGCGGCATTTGATTTGGTAAATCGTAATGCTCTCATATACAAACTTAGTCAGATAGGCGTCTCAACCGGATTTCTGCATCTCATCAAAGCCATGTATACAGACACACAAGCAACAGTTTGGGACGGATAGAATTACTCTGAACTTTTTCAAACTGATACAGGTGTCAAACAGGGTTGTCCTCTGAGTGCACTCTTATTCGCACTGTTTATAAATGACATTGTTAATCATCTGCCTGGAGGAATTAGAATAGCTGGAACCCTAATCAATGTATTATTATATGCCGACGACTTGGTCATTTTATCGGAATCGAAAGAAAATCTGCAATTGATGATAAACCGGCTGTCTGCATACTGTGGAAAATGGGGGCTTGAAATCAACACTGAAAAGTCAAAAATTATGATTTTTTCTCAATCAAATCGGACTGAAGCTGGAAGCAATTGGAGGTTCAATGGAAGGATCTTGGAAGTGACTAAAGAATATAAATATCTTGGAGTAAACCTAAACCCATCGCTGAATTTTAGTAAGCACCTAGTCGAAAAATCCAAAACCTCTCAAAGTCTCATCAACCTAACATGGAGAAAGATTTTTGCAAACGATCACATAAATTTGTCGGCTAAATATCAAATCTTCAATTCAGTTGTGAAGTCAACTCTGTGTTATGCAGCTCAAGTTTGGGGAATGGATGAGTATGAGGAAACTGAGAAACTTCAGAGGAATTTCATCAAAAAAATTTGCAATCTACCAATCAACACTCCGAACTATGCTATATACCTAGAAACCGGCCTACCAAAGATATATACAAGTACCCTAAAACTACAAGCTGATTACCTAATTAAAGTCTTAGGTTTTCGAGATGTGCGCTTGAGCAAAATCCTGCTGCTATACGAAGTAAGAAACAAGGACTGGTGGTATGCTAAATGGCAACGAATCGCCGCTTCAGTTGGTGAAGATATACAAATCGATCCAAACAACATCATAAACTTAAAGGAAAGTCTGTATAGAATTATTCAGCTAAATGAAGACGCAATGCGAAATTCATTCGTAACATCGGCTACTGAATCAGAAAGCCGAATTCTATATAGTCAGTTGAAATTTAATCTGAGTAACAATAATTATTTCCATGATTCTCTATGTCCCAAAGACATTTCTCTGATATTCAAAGTTTGAAATTTTTCAGTCAGGGGGCGTGGTAGCCGCCTACTTTTACATTATTAATTTAAATTATATGGAGCACTTTGGAGTGCAGTAGAATCAAGAAATTTTGCACAGTGATAGGTCATGAAGTACATACAAAGGAAAAAATCGAAAATTTGAAATTTTTCAGTCAGGGGGCTTGGTAGCCGCCTACTTTTACATTATTAATTTAAATTATATGGAGCACTTTGGAGTGCAGTAGAATCAAGAAATTTGGAATACAAGTACATCGTAAAATAGAACAAATAAAATATGAAATTTATGATTTTTAACTGAGGGGGCGTGGTACCCACCCATTTAAAAATAAATTTTATAAAATATATGGGGCACCTCTGATCATCGTAGAATATTGTAATTTGGCAAACTAGCAATTCTGCCAGTCAATATAAAGAAATAAAATTAATTTTTAGATTTTTCTGCTTATCAAAAAAAAAATATTTGCAAAAAGTAATGATATCACACCAAAAACATAAATGTACAAAAAGAGCCAAGTTCACCCGTACAAAAATTCTGCCAACAGATCAGCCACGAAAAGTAATGAGATCTAAAAGAACGCCAAGTTCTACGATTCAGCAAGTACTCGTAGGTCGTAGGTGCATTGCAAATGTTTTAAGTGGACTTACATCGAATCAACTATTAGTTTTGAAAGTAACTTGTAAACGAATGTAAATTAGTTAATTTTTTTTACTTGGCGGGTTTTCTCTTAGAAACCTACTATTAAAAAAGTTTGGAAAACTTGCTAAGTAAAAAAAATTAACTAATTTACATTAGTTTACAAGTTACTTTCAAAACTAATAGTTGATTCGATGTAAGTCCACTTAAAACATTTGCAATGCACCTACGAGTACTTGCTGAATCTTAGAACTTGGCGTTCTTTTAGATCTCATTACTTTTCGTGGCTGATTTGTTAGGCAGAATTTTTGTACGGGAGAACTTGGCTCTTTGTATACATTTATGTTTTTGGTGTGATCCGCTTTTCGTGGTTGGTTTCAAGGAAAAATATACCATATGAGTATAGCAATGGAATATTGTTAAATTTTAATCGGTAAAAACTGATTAGGATAATTATTGAAAAAAGTTAGATTTAAACAATTGAAAATAAATTTTAGAGGTTATATTTTATTTTACTTATTTTTCTACTCTGGAAGTTAGTCGTGTGGACCACAGGGGTCGCACTTATATTTTTGTATTCATAGTATTGGAGAAAGGACTTGAAAAAGTTTCGATAATTCGACGAAGCTTAAGTAAAATTGATTAAATAAGAATTCTGTGAAACACCAATGAAAATTAAGAAAATAGTAATAATAATTGTAACTGGCCGCTTTGTTGATTTGTTATTTGTTTGAATGAGAAAATTATTTGCAGCAATTTCATAGGTCAGAGTTAGGAGAGGGGTAATTTCAATGAATTTGTTTTCGTTGTTAAGCTATGAATATAGCTTCCTGTAAACAGATAAGAAAAAGGAGACAAAATACAAGTTTTTTGAACGATTATTACGAAAAATACATGTGGGATTGAAACTCACGTTTTTTAAAATAGGTTTATTTACCAATAATTCATTAAAAATTCAAAAAGAGTGATACAAAAATGATTAGGCGCAAAATGGAAAAAAATTAATTACTTAGATAAAATCTATCGTGAACTGAGCTCGACCATTGGTACTTGCGATGATGCTGTGTAGATAAGAAGAAGGGGCGAGCTCTGTAGTGCATCTCCTTTTATAGCTTGATTGACAGCTGATTCAATGGTAAGGTAGTTTAGGATAGTGCTACCATACTATTAGTGGTGCCAAATTGATCCTACAAATTCGGCCATCCTGCAGTTCAACGTCTCGGTGATAATTTTTAATCGGTCATCTTGGAATTTGGTCACATCTGGTATTTTATGATCATCTCTGGTATTATCGTCGTCTCTAGAATAATAATCCGTTGTATGCTCATTCATCTTTGGAAGTGTTGGTCATCTCAAGTCGTCTCAGCTTGTAGTGATCGTCGTATCATCTCTGGTAATGGCAGTGTTTGTGGTTTTTCGAGTCCGTATCTCTGGCATCTATTGTTCTTCTCATTCGGTGGTGTGAGCCATCTTTTGTAAATTATCGTCTCTGGTCATCTCTGGTGTGGTGTAATGGTCATCTAAAGTAGTGTTCTAGTATGCACTTCATCTTCCGTATTATTAGTTTTCTTGGGTGTGTGGTCGTCTTGCTCATCTCTGATATAGTGAAGGTCATCTAGTAGGTAGTTCTGGTGATGTGGGCGGGTATTATGCTTCTAAAATTGCATCTTGAAATTCACAAATTAGATTTCGTTAGGTAGGTACTTCTCAAAATCAACATCTTAAATCTGTAAGTAGAAATCATGTTTATTCATGAGTTTTCTTTTGAAATGTAGGGTAAATAGGATAAAAGTTAGAAAGGTTATGTTTGTTTAAGAGAAATCATAATCTTCATCGTCGTCGGTGGAATCCTCGAAGCCTATCCACGGTTTCATGTTGTCGGCGCTGCTGCATGTCTTCCTTGGTCCTTCTGTTTCTCCGACTTTTTCCACATCGTAACGGTTGTTCGGCCCAACGTTCGTTATTCTATAAGGGCCATAGTATTTATTTGAAATTTTGATAGCATTTCCAAACTGGGTTCGTTTAATTGCTACCAAATCTCCTGGTTGATACTGATGAGCGGTTTTTCTCTTCTTATTGAAAGTTCGTTGATTCTCTTGCTGAACGATAGAAATTTGATGTCTGGTCTCGTCTCTTACTTCGTTTCTCTCCTCGTCAAAGGCTTCAATCATCTCTTCGGCAATTACTTCTGCAATCCTAACGTCATCTTTGTTGCGCATTCTAACTCCAAACATCACCTCAAAAGGGCTTCTTCCTATGCTTTGGTTCAGGCTGCTGTTGATAAAAATTTGAACTTTATTTGTAAAAGTATACCAATGGTCAGGCTTGTTAGCAGATAATTTAGTTAAAATAGGTATGATGCTTCGATGCATTCGTTTAACTTGGCCATTGCCTCTTGGAACACCTGTAGTGATGAGAGTATGTTGAATGTTTTGGTCCTTGCAATAATCAGAAAAATTGTTGGATGTAAAGGCAGTTCCTCTATCCGTTATAAAACGTTGTGGATTACCAAAAATGGAACTCTGAAATTCCAGCTTTTGTAGGACTTCGTCTGTAGATAAAGTTTTCACTGGATATATCCAAACAAACTTACTGAAGCCATCAATTACTGTAAGGATATACTTGTATTGTTTTGATGTAGTAGTTAATGGTCCAACATGGTCCAGGTGGTAGGTATGCAGAGGGCGGTCTTCTTTGGGAATGGGATTCAAGAATCCTTCAGCTTTTCCCATCTTCCTCTCAGCCAAAATGCACTGGATACAGGTCTGTCGGCAGTTTTCAGTTTTTTCTCGCAGATTTGGAATCGAATAGTCTCTTCTTATAATGTCCTCCATCTTTCTTGCTGCAAAGTGTCCATTGTCGTGTACGCTTTTGATTAACTCTTTTTGTAATCCTTTAGGAACGCAAAGTAGCTTTTCCCCATGGCTGTTTTCTTCATAGAGAATTCCATTGTCTGAAATGAAATTTTTATATGGATGGTTTTCAAGAATCTTCAAAATTATTTCTATTCTTTCATCTTTCTTTTGCATAGCTTTTATTCTGTCGATTAATTCGCTTCCTACTAACATTACAATCGGATTTCGACTCAATGCGTCTACATGCTTCATTTTAGTTCCAGCTCTATGTTCCAAAATGTAGTCGTATTCCTGAAGTAATGATGCCCATCCTGCAATCCTTGATGCAAGATCCTTTTTCTCCATTGTTATCTTAAAAGCAGCACAATCGGTAATAATCTTAAATCGAATTCCTAGTAGATAAACGCGAAGTTTTTTCAAGGCATTTACTATGGCTAGAACTTCAAGCTCATAGCTGCTATGTTTCTCTTGGGATAGAGTTGTTTTTTTGCTGTAGTAAAACACCGGATGGAAAAAGGAATCGCTGCTCGACTTTTGCATTAAAATTGCACCAAATCCAAATTTGGATGCATCCGTATGCAACTCGGTCTCGGCTCTGGGATTATATATCATCAGCGTTGGTTTGTCTAGTAAGTGCTCCTTTATATTCAAAAATGATTCCTTATGCACGTCTTTGAATTCAAACTTATTCTCCTTCCGCAAAAGGTCACTTAAAGGTCTAGCTAGAATTCCAAAGTTGGGGATAAATTTTCTAAAGTACCCCGCTAAGCCCAAAAAGCTTTGAACACCTTTTAAGTTTTTAGGTTCAGAAGGACTCAAATGACCATTTCCTATAATATATCCCAGATATTCTATTTTGGTACACATAAACTGGCATTTTTTCCAATTAAAACGAAGTCCATGGCTAGATGCAAGTTCAAGAACTTTTTGGAGATTAATCAAGGCCTCGTCGTAGTCTTTAGCGCGTACTATTATGTCGTCAATATAAATGGAAACTATTTTCTCTTTAATCAGTGGCTTAAAGACTTTGTCGATAAATTTTTGGAACACTATTGGGGAAATGCAAAGCCCGAAAGGCATGACTAAAAACTCGAATTGGTCATCTGGTGTGACGAACGATGTATACTTCCTGCTCTCCTCTGCTACAGCGACATGAAAAAATCCATTCTCTAGATCAAGAGTACTAAAAACGCTCACGCCACTTAACTCTTCAATTTGGTCTTCAATGAGAGGAAGAGGGTGATGATTCCTGACTATCTGCTTATTTAATCTCCTATAATCAACGCACAGCCTTTTTGTTCCATCTTTTTTGTTCGCGAGAACAATGGGACTCGCAAATTCTGAACTGCTTGGCCGTATTATAACCTTCTGCAACCATTCTGTGATTTGAGAATCGACTACTGCTTTTTCAAGAGGTGCTAATCTCCTAGGCTTCTCATAAATCGGTTCCTCGCTTTTCAGAATGATGTTCATTTCGTAGCTTTTAGCCACAACCTCAGCCGACTCATATTGACCTACTAAATCTTCCACCTGCTTCCTGTAGAAGCTATTTTGGACGTTCAAAGCTAGTTTCTCTTCATCTTCAGTTACTTGAAAACATTCTTGAAAAGATTTTATCTTTTTAACCTCTATGTTATTTGCAGTAATGATTAACTCCGTATCCTGTAGCACATTTCTACCTACAAGCATCGACATTGATAGATATTTTTCGGATATAATCTGCACGACTGTCCATCGATAATCAAAATCGTCTCAAATGAACCTAACGTTTCTACCGCAGCTGCTGACAAACCTCTCAATATAGTGGGTCCACCAGTTTAAAGTGGAGACCCTATTTTTTTGTACTCGTCAGCCCTCATTAGAGTTACTTCACCTCCTGTGTCTAACAAACCTCTGACTGGTTCTTTAACGTTAGATATGAAAATGTTTTTAAGTGATCCATCAAAACAACGTTCAGATACATTAGCAACCCTTGCAGCATTACCATCACCTGGACAGTCTGGAGCCTTATGTCCAAACTTTCTACACTTAAAACATTTCGGACCCTCCGCCTTCTTCTTACAATCATGTGACTTATGACCTTTCACTCCACAGTTAAAACACACCGAAGCTGAACCAGAAGGTGCTCCGCGTATTTTTTTTCCATCTGATAGACAACCTGTGTTTGACGACGACGAAATGGAATTTCTACTTGAAAAAGTTCTGTAAATTTTGTTTTGAACTCTTTTAAATTTGATGCACCATACAACATGATTTTATTTATTTTGGAATCGCTTATGCCATCGATAACATATTGAATGATTGAAATTTCGTCTATTCGACCACGTGCACCTAATTCTTTCATCTTCAAAAAATATTGTGAAATGTTCTCATCCTTCTCTTGTCTCCTGTTAGCTAGCTTCCTATGGATTTCGGCACTAGACATGTGCTCCGCGAACTCTTCTAACAAGAACCCTTTTAAGAGCGACCAAGACACTAATGTACTTTCTGAACGAACAGCAAGTTTAGCCGACCCAGTAAGAAGTCTCTTTGCAAACAATAACCTTTCTAATTCCGTCCATTCCATGAGCGAAGCGGCGCTTTCAAAATCATCTACCCAACACTTAATTGTATAGTCGTCGTCACCACTGAATTCTTGCAAAGCGTTTGACACATCTTGAAATGAAGCTACTCCTCTACTCCTTTTCCTCAATAACTCTACCTCTGACTGCAATAGTGAAATTTCAACCTCTTTCGCAAGCCGATTTTCTTTCTCTGCCACAATGCTTTCTCTAAGTTCTAACTCCTTGCTTCTTCTATCCAAATCCTGAATCATATCGGACATATCAATGGGGCTATTGTTCATTGCTGTGCTATTGCGATTACCATTGCGCTTTGTTCTACGTATTGGCATTGTTAAGAAGTTACGGATATACACTCTGACAAAGTCTTGATTTTTATGTCTAACGGATCTCTTTACCGTATGAAAAATATGATGCAACGCAACAGTAAAAGAACCGTACCTCTTAATGTTAAATCTTACTCACAACACCTTTTGTCAGCTTCTCTCAGTTGCTTCTCCTCAGGAATAACGGCAGCACAATTGTCCATTCACCATGACGAATTTAATTGATTTTTTCTTTAATGTCTTTTATTTTAAATTATTTAATCGACCGATTTATTTTTAATAAATTACGTAGGACATCAATCCCGGTTGAGCCCCCAAATTTTGTGGGATTGAAACTCACGTTTTTTAAAATAGGTTTATTTAACAATAATTCATTAAAAATTCAAAAACAGTGATACAAAAATGATTAGGCGCAAAATGGAACAAAATTAATTACTTAGATAAAATCTATCGTGAACTGAGCTCGACCATTGGTACTTGCGATGATGCTGTGTAGATAAGAAGAAGGGGCGAGCTCTGTAGTGCATCTCCTTTTATAGCTTGATTGACAGCTGATTCAATGGTAAGGTAGTTTAGGATAGTGCTACCATACTATTAGTGGTGCCAAATTGATCCTACATACATAACAGACTTTTGAAGGTGGCTATTCTGACCTACTGGTGGCTAAAGAAATACTCACTACTCAAATCCATTTGTCACTATCTACTAAAAATTATTTGGGAAGGACAAAGCACACCAAATAAATTTGCCTAATGATATAAGTGGAGACGTATAGTTAGAACCAGATATCGATAAGGATACTTTTTATACTTCTAGCTGACCCAGTTAAACTTGTTTTGACATAGATATTGTTGTTATGCCTGCGTTGTCAAAAAAAAACTTATCCGATTTTAATCATTCTTTCAAAAACAGAAAACACAATACTAAAGATAGCAGTAATTTCAGCAGTCCTTTATTACTAGCTGACCCAGAAAACGCTGCTGTATACCTATGTCATAGCACTTAAATATATTTTACATAGAACGACCGACGACTGCACTGAAATGATTCGAAGGCCTTCTTTTTCTCAAGTTTTGATCTTTTCTTACGTTTTGATGACTTTCACGCATTGTACATATTGTAATGTGTATATACTTTATTTATGTCTATCGCTCTGTATCTCTTTTTAAATTTAATGTACATACTACTCTTACTCTCTTTACTTACTCCTTATCTCTATTACTCTAATATCGTTTTATAGTGAAATAAGTATGTAGCAATAGCTTTAATTGTAGTAGTAAACACTTGTGAAGGACAGTTAAAATGAGGGGCAACACATAGTGATTAAGAGAAAACTTTTGTTTAGCATTCAGCTCTTACAAAAATCCCAATATTTTTAGCATCTAGCGGTTAGGGGGAGAACTTCTGGAACATTCAGCTTCTCCAAGAACCAATATAGTAGTTTCTAGAACCAATTATTTGTGTTATATAAATAGCCCGTTTGGCGGCGAAGCGAATAGTTAATTGTGAACAGCGATAAAGTAAAGACACTGTGTTTGCAAAGTTATAATTGAAAGTGTTGAATTAATAAGTTTGTGAGTGATTTGAGCAAAGTGAATTTGTGTTTTATTTAAAGAGTGAATAAGTTTTAATTGTCGGACCAAGCCGAATATTACATTGGTGTCAGAATAAGGGATTAAAACTTATTGAGAATAAAACAGTGAACAGTGATTAAACTATTTTGTGTGAAATAGTGAAGTTGAAAATTAAAAAAAAATTAGTAAAGTTTTGAAAGACTTAATTGTCCCTGAGCTAAAGGCCGAATTAAGCAAACGTGGCTTAAGTGGGGCAGGAGTTAAAAACGAACTCGTAAAACGGCTACAGGAATATCTGGAACAACAAAATGAAAACCCAGATACATTTGCTTTCGAAGTGGAAGCAAAATCGGAAGAGGTAAATGCAACTGCCGACTTATCTAACATGATGTCACTTCTTCTAGCCAAATTCGAGAGGAATGTTCTGGAGCAACTACAAACACAAAAGAATGATGTTGTCGAACAACTACAACCTCAAAGAAACGAGCAAAAGAACGAACAAGAGAATGTTCTCAAACAACTTGAAGCTCAAAGAAACTTATTAGAAGGCAAGTTTGCGGACTTTGAATACAAAATCAATACTCTCGATGAGCGCGTCGAAAAACAAAATTCAACGACTAATGCACGTTTAGAGAAAATGGACGAACAAATCGAAACCATCACCAATGAACTTGAAAAAGTGCGAAAGATGAAAGCTCGAGAATCTTCTGGCGAGTGCTCAAGGAAGAGAGAAGTGAATCCTCCAAGCTTTGATGGTCAGATACCGTGGTCAATCTACAAGAAACAGTTTGAAGCAGCAGCGTTAACAAACGGCTGGGACTATGACGAAAAATACATAGCTCTTACGCTTGCCTTGAGAGGAGCAGCTGCTGAACTGCTACAAACCATCCCAGCAGAGAAGAACGGTGACTTCAAAGTTCTGGTAAACGCAATCGAACAGCGGTTTGGGGATAGCCACATGACAGAAGTCTTCCGAGTTCAACTAAACAACAGGACACAGAAAAGAGGTGAAACTCTGCAGCAGCTTCAGGCAGATATCGAGCGATTAGTTCACCTGGCATACCCAACAGCTGGCAACGAGATAATAATTCAACTTGCTGTTGAAGCCTTTGTGAGAGCTGTGGGCGATATAAATCTCCAAAGGGCTATTCGCACTGCCGGAAAGCAAACACTACCAGAAGCATTGGCTTTCGCTCTGACAATGGCAGCCGCAGAACAAGCTTCTCAAAACGTTTATCGCGTGAGAGAATTGGAAGGCGCTAATCTCAGGAACTGCTTGTATTTTTTTTTGTATAATTCTTTTTGATTTGGATAGTCCATTATCAAGGAAGGCTTTAGGCTACATAACATTAAACTGCGACCAATAAGAGCGAAAAATAAGTGGAGAACGGGGAAAAAATGGCAGATTATTAATTTTTGAAGGCTTTTGTTATTTGTTTCAACGCGATGATCTCAGGAATAGCTAAATCAAATTGTATAAATTTTTTGTTGAACAGTCTTATTTATCAAGGAAGGCTTCGAGCTATACAACAATACGCTGGAATAATAAGAACAAAATGGTCTTAAAAAAAGAAAAAAAAATCAAAAAGCTCACATACTACCAACAAATTAACTGCACAATCAATACAATAAGAGATAGCAAGGAGTGGTGGAAGCTAGCAAAGGAAATAAGAAACCAAAGTTCACAGTCAAGCAGTGAGATTACAGCTCCTGAGTTTAAGTTTTACTTTTATTCTATCTTAAATCCACCAAATTTGGCAAGCGATGTTCAGTATGCACCTATATTTATCCAAGATGAAGATCTGGATGAACCTATATCATTAGAGGAAGTCAAACAAACTTTAATTGAACATTGAACATTGAAATTACAGTACTTCGCACATGAATGTGACGAACTACCAGACACACAGCACTGGCGACTGAGACCATCGGCTGGGACAGAACAAGACATTAATACAACAGAGAGACACAGATAGATACATAGAAGGAAAACACATAACAGAAACCTACGTGGCTCAGAGGGGAAGACATAGATGTTATATTGTCTCATGTTACCGCACAGGTGGCCACAGATAAGCTGGCGATTTTCGTAGAAAAAGAATGCTGCCGAAGCTGGGGCTTGAACCCGTAGCGTTCGGCTTAGCAATCGTCTGAAAATTGGCCTTTAATTTCTTTTTATCTGCGGACCCCTCAACACCGCCGCCACCACGCGCTGCCGCGCCACCAGATGGATTTTTCCTTGTAACTGTGCACCTCTTATAGCGTAGAGTCTTTCGGCTTCATGGCCTCTACCTTGACTTTAAGCTAATCCTTAGCAGAAGTTCATTTCCCCTCACTCTTCTCGAGAATAAGATCTTGACATTGTAATGTGTTGATGAGTTAATATTTAAAAGAGGGATGCGTTTTTTCCCTATGGGTTGCAAATTATTGTGCTTTTAAGAAAAATTGCGGTTTTACGACTTAAGGCTCTAACAAGGATCTATCGATGGCGTGTGGCCCAGACATAATAAAAAATTGAGTATCATAAATTAGTTAACCTTAACTTCGAGTCACGGAAAAAATGGTTTTTTTTTCTTTATTTCTCTAAAACGACAAGGTATTTTACAAACCGTATTAAATTGTGTTCGACTAAAAATTAATTACAGCATTGAAAGTTGAAAACAAAATTAGTATGTACTTAATTACATAAAATTTTGAAAATAGTAGTTCGACATTTAATTTTTTTTTCCAAAATTTTGTGTTTGTAAATTAAATTTTCCACAACTATTATTTAAAACAATTTAATTTAGATACAAAAGGTAAGACTAAGTTTTTGACTTTGCAGAGAGGTAAAGCACAGTGTGTTCGATAAAGCGGTTGATTTTCAATATTGTTGTTTACAAAATAAGTCAATTTTTCAGAAAACTACCCCTCCTGGCTTAACGGGGGGCACACCTACCTACACGGTGTAGCTATTTTGCAAACGTTCGTGAATCACCCTGTTTATGTCCTTACCTTTTTAGTTTTTACATCGGCTTCCCTGGTAGCCTGGCACAGATTTATGTAGATTTAGTTTATTTTTTCTTAACTCATGTTTCTTCATGTTGTGACTTACAATTTGCCTGAACTGACTCCTGCACTAAAACATGAATCAGCTTGTAGGTACTTACCAGAGATTAAAATGAGTATGTTTCAACAGTTCGAACACAACCAACTAAAACATTAAGGCACATTTGCTCATTCGGAACATAATTTTATGCTCTACATAAAACATAAAGTTCATCTCTAGTGTGGGGATTTTATGTAGAACTTATCGAATTCCGGATCGCCCCATATAAAAATGAAAACTTTAAGTTGAACATAAATTTATGTTCCGAATGAGCAAACGGGTCTAAGGCTTCTATGCTAAGAGCTAAGACTCAACTTTGTTTTGAGATTTCTCTTGTTTCAGTAAGATTTCTCTTATTTGGTCTGCACAAGACCAAGGATGGAAAATACATAGTTTCTGTTTTTTGTGCGTATGCAGATTCTGTCAAACCACTTCCCGATTTGCTTACTACTTTCGGAAAATTGATTACTCAATGCATCGAAAAAACATTGTAGACTAAAGTTTTCATCTTTTCCATAGCTGGGCACCGTTAATGAAAAAGTTAACTCCGTTAATCGCTAATCCATTAATTAAAAATTTAACTTCGTTAACAGTTAAAACGTTAAATTTTAGAAAAATTAACGCAAGTTAACGTTAATCGTTAATCCGTTAACACGCCATAAAAATTTTATTTTCTAATAAAAATTGGAATCGAAATAATAGTGGCATTTCAAATTTTACTAGGGACCGAACCTTGCCGGCAAGGCCGGCGCCGCACATTTTGACTAGCTCATGATTCGTATAAGAAATGTTGTTTTTTCGTGAAGCCCCAAAACAACCCAAGAGGCTTAGGTAGCGCAAAAAAAAATTTCTATTGGCAACCAACAACAGTTTTTTTTTGCTGGCAATAAAGAAGCCAGTAAAAAACGTAACGCACATACGCACATACGAACACACATACACACACACAGACATCATCATAAAAACGCTTGATTCGGATTCTAGTGACCTCGAAACATGGAGATATGTAAAAATTGGAGATTCACAAAATCGGCCCCATTACAATAACTTCCTCTTGGAAGCTTACAAGTAGCGTGCCGTTGTGTTTCCGGAAGGGTGTTGACTAATTTTTTATAAGTTATAAAAATAATTACCAATAATCTAATTTAAATGTGTATCTGTATGGTATTTGTGTTCGATTAACGATTAACGGACTTTGGAAAATTTAACGATCGTTAACATTTTTTTGAAGTTAACTGAAAAGTTAATCCGTTAATGGGAATGTTAACTTCGTTAAATAACGATTAACGGATTAACGAAAAAATGCCCGTTAATGCCCAGCTATGATCTTTTCCGTACTGTTTGACTTCTACTTTCTTTTTTTTATATTTCGATGAATAAATCTGTCCCCAATGAAAAAACAACCTTTATTTTTAGCTAATTCAAAATTTTGACTTTGAAAATATATTTTTTCAAAAATTATTCATTCGAAAAAATTAATTTAAACAATATATTAAAGAATAGACTTTTGGCTTCTCAAAATACCATAGCATGACTATGTTTGTATTACAGTTATTACTTGCGATATATAGAGTAATACTTGGCATAATTATTGAATTCGTAACAAAAAAGTTAAGATTTTCATCAAATATGACATTACGATTATTACGTCATCCTGTCTGTCTGTCTGTAAACGCATCTACAGTCTTTAGCAGTAGCTCGATTGACTTCAACTTTGGAAATTAGTTGTTTAAGCAAATTTGGGTGGGTCATTTTTTTTTAAATTGTTGTTAAGATCAAAATTTAGGGTAGCAAGTACAATTTCTTTGGCCAAAACCAAAAGTTTCAATTTTCTCGGAAATGGCTCCACGTAATTTTTTCTCGTAATTATTTTTGTATTATTGCTCCAAAACGGTAACTACCTCTCATTAAACCTTTTTTTTTATATAAGATTTTCTCGAAAAGCGTTCTTATTTTTTAGGGAGTACGTAGGTATATATTGCATAAATAATATTTTGTGTTCAAAAAGATTTTTTTTTTTTGGTTTTTTACAAAATATTTTTAAACTTTTTTTCAAAATTCTGTACCTCGAAAAACGAATCAAAGTTAAACATCAAAAATCAAATGTAACACGTATATTTACATGTTCTATATTAATTTTAGGACATTTTGTGGAAAAAATTATATAAGTATACAAAATTATTTAAAAAAAACGGCTCCAAGGAATTTTTTAAAAGAAAATTAAAAATTCAACAATTTTGTAAGAAATTTTATGGCGTCAATTTTTTGCAGATAAATGTCAAACGGAGTGTAGTGGTTGAATTTGGCTCCACATTAAATTCAATAAATTCTTGGTTAAAATTAATATTAATAGTAAAAAGTTGTTTTATTTGATTCACGTTAAAATTTACTACTTGTAGTTTCTATCAATTTTGCTGATCATTAAAAATAAAGACTATAAAAAGTTATATAAAAAACAATAAAATCCCTAATAGTGAAAATGTCTAACCTCAAAATTGGAAGAAAAAACTTACGTTCCAAACTAGTTGACGTCTCTTCCTCTCCTGGCTCTCCCTTGTCTTCACCTTTAGGAGCTACTTCATCGTCAAAATTATGGGATAAAATAGAGACTCGCTTGAATGCACTTGCTAAAACTTTGACAAACACAATTCAATCAACTTTTAAGGAAGAATTAAATGAAATTACCCGCACTTTCGATAAACGCTTCAATGAAATAGAACATAGTTTTAAAACACAGATAAAATCACTTGAAAAGGATTTCAATGAAAGGTGTGGATCAATTAATCACTTGGTCTTCAATTGTGAAAGCAAGCTGGCAAGCTTTGATGATCGCTGCCGTGAAATCGACTCTATGCATGAAGAGCTTTCAATATTTAAAGTACAGGTGCTTGATAACGATAACACACAATTAAAACTACAAATTGATGCACTTGCCCGTAAAAGTATTGCAACCGATCTCGTTCTACATGGAATTCCTTTTGTTCAAAATGAGAACCTCGAGGAAATTTTTAACAATTTATGCACAAAAATAAACACTTTTCCGATCCGGCCTATTCATATGCTACGCACGAAACCGCAACACAATGCTTTATCGAGCGCTATCATAGTGAGACTTCCGCATGAACACGATAAAAACTTTGTGCTTAAGAAAGTAAACGAATACTACAAAACCAATTCCAGATCAATTACTTTACATGACCTTGGATTTGGTCAAAGTAATAAATTTGTAAGAGTTTATGAAAGCCTTACTAAGCAAAATCATGCTCTCTTTCGGAAAGCGAATGATCTTCGGAAAAAAAACTTCTGCACTCAGTTATTACGAGATATGGCAAAGTATATGTCAGAGTTAGTGTTGATAAGAGGCATGTCTATGTAAATAACTTGTTTCACCTACAATCAACATGCTCTCTGTTGAATGATGGAGATGAAGTCGGCGTAAGAGGAAATAATTCATCGATAAATGATAACGCTGATGCATCTGGTGGTGATGATACCTTGTCTCTCCCATTTGATGTTGATAAGAATGTTGTTGCTGCTGTTAATGTTGCTAGTGATGCAGTTGTTGTTGCTGATGAAGGTGTTGCTGGAGTCATTGTTGTATAGGCTAACGCAATTTAATTTGTAACTCAGCTTACCAAGTACCTTTAATTACAAATTTTCATTTCATTGCACTTGCTCTTATAATCATGTTAGCTTAATATCTTTAGAATTAAACTTTTGAATTTTTTGTGGATCCTGATTTCACTTATGTATGTTTATATTATGTCTGAAATTGCCTTATTTATTTTTGAATTTTCTATTCTTTTTTCATTAACATAAATTTTGTCACTATATATTTTGGAATTTTCTTTCGTATCATTCACATTTTCCTCATTTTCAAATGTACATTTAACATTTTTAGTATTTTTAATTTTTTTATCATATAATTTTTTATCTTTAGGTAGTAGCTATACAGAGTTTTCTTCTTTTAAATGGTGTGTGAGTTTGCATATATATATTTTTCATGGCTGGTACAAATCCTGATAATATTAGATCGATTTGCAATGTGTTGTGTAATGCGTATGTTGGTCTTAATGTTTGTCATCTCAATGCTGGAAGTATTTGTTCCAAATTTACTGTTCTATATCAAATTCTAAGCGGCTCTAAGCTGGATGTTATCATGGTGTCTGAAACTTGGTTAAACGAAAGTATCTCCTCCCAATTAGTTAATTTTCCTGATTTTAAATTGTATAGGAACGGTCGTAGCAGCCGGGGTGGAGGGGTTTGCATGTACATCAGAGAAAATATCAAAAGCAAACACATTTATTCGTCCACTAATTCAATTTTAGAATTCCTATGCATTGAACTTTACAATGGTAATGATAAATGCCTTTTAGTTGTTGTGTATTGCCCACCTTGTACATTCAAAGACGAAAATTTAAGAGAGCTGGAAGAAACTTTAATAAGTCTTAGTTCAAAGTATGCGGATATTCTGATTGGGGGGGGACTTTAATGTGAATCTGCTTAATGAATGTACCACTTCACGCCTGTTCCATTACTTTTGTGACAGATTGAGCTTAGCTGTTGTTAACAAGATATGGCCTACCTGTTTCCAATCTGTGGTGAATCCTTCACTTATTGATATGTTTTTAACAAGTTCAAGCAGTAAAGTTTCATGTAATGATCAAATTAGGCCGACATCTGATTTTATGCATGACTTCTTATTTTGTTCGTTTCAATTTTATGTAAATAACTCAAATGCTTCAAAAACTATAAGTTATAGATCGTTTCGTGATTTTAATTGTTCAGATATGCTTAATAATGTTGGTAATAACTACTGGAATGATATTTTGTATACACTTGATGTTAATAGTAAGGTTTTAATATTTAATAGCTTACTCGATAGACTTTTCAATGAATATGTCCCAATTATTACTAAACAAGTAAAAACTTCAAACTTTTGTCCTTGGTACAACAAGGATATTGAAGCTCTTATTCAGGAAAGAGAACGTTTTTTTAGAAAACACAAAAGAAATCCATCAGAATACAACAGGCGGCAATATGTTTATGCTCGCAATAAAGTAACATCTCTTATACGCTCATGTAAGAAGGCTTATTTTCTTCGTAAACTCGACCTTTCTTTGGGTTCTAAAGTTCTTTGGAAAAATCTGAATGAAGTTGGTGTCACTGGAAGTAAAAATTTATCTAAATGTCCTCTCAGCCCACAGTTAATGAAGTCATTTTATGCTTCATATCAGTTGCATACGTTCTTGCCACCTATTGTTTCAGATAATGATGGTGGATTTTCATTTAACTGTGTTGATGATAGCGAGGTCTTAAATGCTATACGATTAGTAAAATCTAATGCTGTGGGTCCTGATAACATTTCACCTAAATTCATTCGTTTGATTTTGCCATTCATTCTTCCACCCATAAAACATATCATAAATACGTGTCTTTACAGCAGTGAATTTCCTGAACAATGGAAAAACGCTACTGTAATACCTATTCCGAAAAAAAATAACCCTTCGGAGCCATCTGATTTTAGGCCTATTAGTTTGCTGCCGTTCTTCGGCAAAGTTTTCGAACGATTGATAGCTGTTCAAATTCAAGCCTATTTACAAACTAGCAACAAACTATCTAAATGGCAGTCTGGATTTCGCAATAATCACAGCTGCGAATCTGCTGTTTTGAAGGTAACATCAGATTTTCGCTGTGCTCTTGATAAAAATCAATTGGGTATCATGGTTCTATTAGATTTTTCTAAAGCTTTTGATAATATTGACCACCAAATTCGGATTTCTAAACTAGCTAATAAATTCAATTTTTCGAAAACGTCTCTCAATCTTTTGCGGAATTACCTTGTAAATCGAGTTCAACGGATTACTACGGATCAAGGTACTTCAAGTCCATACATTGTTAACTGCGGGGTTCCACAAGGTTCAGTTCCTGGACCCCTTCTTTTTTCGTTATTTATAAATGATCTTCCTGAGATCGTTCGCAATTGCCACGTACACATGTATGCGGATGATGTTTTAATTTATAATTTTCGTGAATTGAGTTTGATGGAAGACTGTGTTGCTCGAATGAATGAAGACCTACTTTCCATACAAAAATGGGCTGACCTTAATAAGCTAAACCTTAATCCATCCAAAACATTAAGTATGGTCTGTTGTCGATGCAGAGTTAATCTTTCTGGTTTTCCAAAAATAATTTTGAATAGGCAAGTAATTGAATATGTCAGTAAAGTGAAGTACTTAGGCTTTGCAATTAATGATAGATTAAGTTGTTGTGATGCGGTTTCTGAATCTATCAGACGAATTTATTTTGGTCTTCGCTCTTTAAGGTCTTCGTCTCATATTCTGAACCCGAGTTTAAGGCAACATCTGGTGAAAAGTCTTCTCTTACCCTTTTTTACTTTTAACTGCTCCGTCTATCCTGCTCTTGATTTTGAATGCAAGCGGAAGCTTAATGTTGCATTTAACGACTGTTTGCGCTTCATCCACACCATCCCAAGATTTGTTAGTGTATCTCACATTCAGAATTCGTTATGTGGACTAAGCCTAGACAAATACCTTACGTTTCGCAATGTTATAAATCTTCATAATATTATTAATAAAAAGGGTCCGGAGTACCTGGAGGAGTATCTGCAATATGCTCAGTCACAGATAGGCTTGCGATTGATTCTGCCGCGTTTTACACATACAGTTGCAGACCGATCTTTTTTTGTAACTGCTATTCGATTGTGGAATAGTCTTCCAATCGATATACAGAGAATTACCTCACCAGCCATTTTTAGGAAGAAAATATTTGTATACTTAGCTGCACAAAATTAGTTTCTGTAATTTTTGAATTTATAATTTTTCATCAATATTTCTATTATTTTCTTTTTTTATTATTATTATTAATCATTACTTTATTATTAAATTTTATAAATAATTGTCAGTTTTAAACACTTGGTAAGCATCTCTAGATACTTGGAAAAGATTTAAATCTTATTGTATCAAGTTAATATTCTTTCAAATACAAATACAATACAATACAATACAAAATGTGTTTTTGAGGTAGATATTTCAATTTTTTTTTTCTTTTTATGAACTTCAAGAATGTACCTACATATTTTTATTTTTTAATGTTTTTTATGATCTTAGTTATGGAATACAGGAGCAAGCTCGTGAGTCCCAAAAATTATTTTTTTTTTCTGTTTTAGGTAATTTTTTTAGAAAATTGCCCCATCCGGCTAAGCGGGGAAGGGGAGGAGTACAGGCCGATCCCCCACCAAAACGATTTTTTTTATTTTCTTGACCTAATCTACACCGTCTTCGGTTTTTGTGGGCCGTGTAAAGTATACCACAAAAATAATGCTCGCCGTTTTATTATACTATTACTATTTTCTTTTTTATAGTGTCCGTGGCTTAGTGGAATGTTCTAAACAGAACATCGTGGGTTCGAGTCCTACTCGTGCCCATAGTTTTTATTTCATCTTTCGACGGCACTGCCTCTTGCGAAGAACTGACAGAACTTCCAAGAGTATCAATCTGTCATGAAAAGTGCTTCTCAACTTTGCCGTTCGAAATCGGCGTTAAATTGTAGGTCTCTCAATTCTTCACACGCATCCAGAAAATTGTCGATGAGAGGAAGCCACTTAGGCTTTGGCTCTGCAAGAGCTGTCGCGCCACTCTATTTATTTATTTTTTTATATAAGAAATGTTTATGATCTGTCAGCTATGAGCTGTGTTTTACTGTTTCATACGCTTTCCATTGGCTTACAGCAATGTATTATATGAATAAGTATGTAGCGATTGATTTTCCTAAATCGTTCCTATGTGATAAAGGTACAGTATTTCTCTTATATCCGGTATTTCTGCTTCGATGATTTGAGTTGGAACCTATTATTTATTATTTTGTTTTTTTTTTTTATGTAATTGCATAAAATTTGTATTCACACGAAAATTAAAACCGACTTATGATATTTTAAAATATATATACACACGAGCACATTGTATTTGTATTTTTTTGAATTTTATATATAGATAGGTATTTAAGGCCCATTTGCTCATTCGGAACATAAATTTATGTTCTACTAAAGTTCATCTTTAGTATGGGAATTTTTTGTAGAACTTATCGAATTCTGGAACGTCCCATATAAAAATGAAAATTTTAAGTTGAACATAAATTTATGGTCCGAATGAGCAAATGGACCTAAGCGATTTTTCTAGTTTTGAAAAGATAAATCAATAAAAATAATAAATATCGTAAAACATTTGCAGAAAGTTTGATTCTTCCATCAAAAGTTACATCATTATGTACTTTCGTAGGGTATCGTCTTATATAGCTAGGTACTTAAAACTTGAGGACTATTTCCTTTTCCATTATGTTTTGTGTTGGCTGTTTAGAATTAACTTTAACAACTTAAGTACACATTTTAACGCAAACTGGTTGCTGAATATTTGCCCAGAACAAAAATATATTAATGCAGTTAAAACAAAATACTGAGACAGTTTGTTTAACTAATGCCAATTAAACGGTACGGTAATTGGACAACTTCGTCCTTCAGCTGCCAAAAATATTCGTAGTTTCATTCGTTTCACATTTGTTATTCAAATCCTACCTCACCAGCGCCAACCACCACCCAAATGATTGCACTAGAGGATATTTTACATTCAAAACGGAAAGTATGAATATCCCGAGGACAAATTTTAAGCTTGCCGACCACGTTTCAAACATTTTCCTTGTCCTTGTAATGCACACAATGAGTTGAGAATTAAGTAAAAGTAATTGCAGTCTCAGTATCTACTTTCATATATTGGACGGATCATGATTTCATCTCTTGGATGGAAAATCAAATGACGAACTTTAAATAATGGACAATGATGAAAGAAGCCTTGCATAGAATAGGTTCAGTATAGCCATAGAGTATATACCGTGCTTGGCATGGATACCTAACCTTTAGGAGATCTTTGGTGAAGTATGCTTGACGGTTTGCTTTATACGTGAGATGATTTGGAAATTTGTTCGTATACATTTACCGTATTTTTATTTTTATTTCTTCGCGTTTCTCATTGCTCATTAGGAAATTTATTTTCAAACTAGCATTATTTTCATATTGAAATATTTGCTCCGACATCAATAAAAAAGAGATTCATTTATAAGTTGGCTTTAAGCACGGCAAAAACAGCTTAGGAGAAGTGCTTAATTGCGTGCTGCGCACAGATTTGTGAAGTTATTAACACAGTAATTTGGTGTAATTTCTTTTGGTGTTTGATAATGTGTAATGTCCTACATAGTGAATATAAGGAAAGGAAGATGAAGATATTAGTAGTAAAGGTAAATTTTCAGAAATTAGGTGCGTAGTAGAAAGGGATTCAAAGCTAAATAAGAAATAAGTAAATGGTATTACTTATATATTATAATTATTTTCAGAACAAGTAGTTTGTACTCAAAAACGTTCAAGAGCTATTTTCGAATTATTCAGTATTTTGATCATGCAAACGCTAATATCAATTTTCAACTCTCTGATACCAAGCTACGGTTCGCTGATCACAATAAATTTGTTCGATGTGTACCTACTGAAAAACAAAAACGGGTCTACCGATTCGGTTTGTCCGTCTGTACCTGCACTCACAGTCTTAACAATTACTTCAAATTTTTATACTCAAGTTTTAACAATAAAACTATGGTAAACGGGCTCATGGGCTCATTGACGTTGGAATTTCGTGTTTTTTTTTGTTTTTTTAAGCTGTCAATGAATTGAAGGATGGTAGTGTTGGCAGATGAATAATATTCTATCCAATGTTAGAATTGTTAGAACATTATTAATTTTTCATGAGGAAATGTTTTTTAACTTGAATTTAATACAATGCAATCAATTGTTTCGCTGACGATATTACCATAGATAATTTAACAAATAACTTGTTATATTATTTTTGGTATAACGTAACGACTGTCATTTTGCGGTCAAGTCGGCTTTTATTTTTATTTTGTTGCTGAATTTGCAGGAAAATGGCAGGAAGCAAATGTGATGTTTGTTGCTCAATAACTCCAGAAGTACTAAATGGATCTGGATTAAAATTTAGCACACAGACAGATTATAGTCTAGAATATCATATAAGCTACTTAATATTCCGGTAAAATCTATGGTGCCCGTGAATAACATTTGCTTTAAGTTGACAAAGAGCATATGTGATTGACATGATTTTCTGCATAGGTAGTGGTGGTTAAGGGGTCAGAAAATGACAAAGGCTCCTTTTTAACCCGTTAATCGCGAGTAACTTCGCGGGCATAGCTAGTTTTAGTTTGTTTATGATCGTAATATTACTGAAGTGAAAACATTTTTAGGTGCGATTGACCCTTTTAAATTATTAGATAACAATGATTTCGCATAACGCAAGTTGCGGCATGCTCACGACTTGCGAATGTAAAATAGGTGTCTTTTCGGTTCGTTATAAGTAATAACGCCTAAACTGCTGAATCGATTGAAATAAAAATTATTACAGTTACAGAGACAGTATTGAGCTTAAGAAAGGACACATAAAGGACTTTTGAACGCAATTAAAGGGGATAAAAATCTTTCAAGCGATTGATATAGTTGGCCAAAGTTTGTATGGATGTTACATCATTTTTGATAAAAAATAGGTATACAACATTAAAATTTTGAAAAATTACGTTTATATCATATATATTAACATAATATATCATTTGAAAAGTCCAAGGGTTTTCCTGTTTCTTAACTTTTCAGTTTTCTTATTTCCGCAAGTTTTTGTACCATGTTTTCGAAAACGGTTTCTTTCACAAAGCTTAGAACAATGCTCTTTAAAATATTTTTATTGAAAACCATTTTTTAAATGAATGAAATACAAATCAAATCAAGAACAAAAAAACTTTGTTTCTCGTTTTGTCAACGTTTCATTTTAAATAAAGTATGATGACCGCAGTTGATGATGTAGTTGCCCGTAGCTTAGTTGGAAAGTGCGTTGGCTGCTAAGCAAAACGTCGTTGGTTCGAGTCCTACTCAGGCCAAGTTTTTATCTCATCTTTCACGAACACATCTTGCGAAGACCTGCCAAATCTTCCAAGAGTATCAATCTGTCATGAAAAAGTGCTTCTCAACTCTGCCGTTCGGAATCGGCGTTAAATTGTAGGTCCCCTCAATTCTTCACACGCACTCAGAGAATTGTTGATGAGAGTAAGCCACTTAGGCCTTGGCTCTTCATGAGCTGTCGCGCCACTCTATGTATTTATTTATTTATTTATTTTTATGATGACCGCACACATGCAGTTGTAATTGAGTTCATATAAGTCTTTGAGCATATTTAATTTGCAAATACGAACTCAGCCATGAATGAAATACAAATCAAATCAAGAACAAAAAAACTTTGTTTCTCGTTTTGTCAACGTTTCATTTTAAATAAAGTATGATGACCGCAGTTGATGATGTAGTTGCCCGTAGCTTAGTTGGAAAGTGCGTTGGCTGCTAAGCAAAACGTCGTTGGTTCGAGTCCTACTCAGGCCAAGTTTTTATCTCATCTTTCACGAACACATCTTGCGAAGACCTGCCAAATCTTCCAAGAGTATCAATCTGTCATGAAAAAGTGCTTCTCAACTCTGCCGTTCGGAATCGGCGTTAAATTGTAGGTCCCCTCAATTCTTCACACGCACTCAGAGAATTGTTGATGAGAGTAAGCCACTTAGGCCTTGGCTCTTCATGAGCTGTCGCGCCACTCTATGTATTTATTTATTTATTTATTTATTTTTATGATGACCGCAGTTGTAATTGAGTTCATATAAGTCTTTGAGCATATTTAATTTGCAAATACGAACTCAGCCATATAAAGTACATAACATATGAATTATGCGTTGTATACAAGAACCGTTTTTTGTTTTAAGATTTCCTTACAAAACTTAATTGCCGACCAACACATATTGCTTGTTTTTTTAAAATATGAACCTATTACCTATGTTTTGTCAATGCAATTGAACTGACCATGAATGGTATAATATTTGAATTTCGCGCCCTTCCGGCCATATTTATTGAATTATTATATTGAACAAAGAAGAAGAGAATGAAGAAAAAGAAAATAAAGCATTCGATTCGAACAAATTATTGAACCCGCACGGTGTTTTATTTGCTCGCTATTTTTTTTGCTCGTTTTTTCCTTTTTTTCGTCGTTTTTAAACGAATATTAAAAAGTTTAATTTTGATTCTAAAAGAATCATTTTGTAAAAATTCTTACAAAATTTCATGGCGTCCGAGCAGAGACAAATTATTAACAAGTAAAAGTAATTTGTTTCAAAAACAAGAACAATAAAAAAAAAGTGTACTTTAGTGCATATATGTACATATAGACACATATACATAAATTACAAGTGTAATACATAAAATCATTCGGTGTAATTATCGAGCGCGATTTATAATTCGAATCCGAATCATAAGGCTTTAAACTAAAAAGCCGAAACAACACCCAAAAAAAACCACCACCAATAACCATCAACACACAGCCGCAGCAGCAGCCTCCCGAGCCAGCGCAGCGCAGCAGCAGCCGTCAACAACAACAATACCATCCCCAAAAAGCAGCCGATGAGTTCACCAAGGGAAGTTGACAGTCTTGAAGAAGAGGTATTTAACAAAAACTGAAAGTGTTTCAATTGTTACTATCTCGCAACATTTGTGTTGAAATTAAATAATTATCAAATCAAGTACCACAACTTTCAGTTTTTGTCACATTGATTCAATTGACATTGCATTTATTACTTATGTATTATTGGTGAAACAAACAAAATAACAAGTGCGTGGTTTATTTCATTTTCTTTACTTTCGTCACTTAAAATAAGTCATTTTGATTAAATACATTGATAAATTCATTCAAATTAATTCCAATCAAATTAAAATTCTTCGATCTGCCGTGTTGCCGCCTTCGCCGTCGTCGCCCGTAAACACACTTCAGAAGTTATTTGTATTGAACACCCGTGTATTTGTATCGGAATTACACTTTAGTATTCGCGAGTGATATACATTTAGTAAAGTAACTTTCCGATTTATTTATTATTATTGATAAACTTTAAATCAATACAATACAACAAAATTCCGAAACTCGTGAAAATTTCAGCTGTTGTTTACATTTTCATTTGACAATTCAGCTGTTTTGACGTTTGTCATTATTGAACGAAGTTTCGTTGAGTTCTCTTCTTCTCACGAATAAGCGTGTTCAGTGACACAAAATAATTCTGAAATGGTTTTAACAAAGAGTGTGTTCGGCAAATAAATTTAATAATCGTTTTTACATTTTCGTTTGAAATAATTTCGATTTCAAATATTTGACAACTTCGCAGTTTACACACAGTTTTATTTAAATTATTTCTTTCGTTTTCGTGGAATTTCCGTATGAGAATAAATTAATTTTTCAACGACTTTCCGACAATTTTAAATAAAAAACTGAAGTGTAGATTGGATAGTTTTTCAGATAAACTAATTCTAGAAAAACTATTTATTTAGCGAAAGTTTGTAACAATATTAAATAAAATAAAATGGCGGGTTCAAAAAAAGAAAAACGGCAGGCATCACCAAAAGAGGACACAGATCTTGAGCATTTAAAGCATCAACGACAAGTTATAAAGAATAATATTATACGAATTAAAACGGGTTTAGAAGAAAAAACTTTGTCTCTTAATCCAATTGAATTAGAATTTAGGCTAGACATTTTAAATTCATACATTGACCAACTTATGACTTGTCAGTCGGAAATCAAATCTGCTGATCGAACTGATAGTTCCCGCGGTGAATTGGAAGACACTTGCGTAAGTGCAAAGGCACTTCTTATTTCAATGGTTAATAAGAGACGCAAATCAAGTGTTGTTGATTATTCCTTCAACAACCCTCACCATTCTCGACTTCCAAAAATGTCTTTACCGAAATTCAGCGGAAAGTACTCGGAATATAAAAATTTTATAAGCCTTTTTGAGAATTTGGTTGACAATGATCCGACACTTCCGGACATAGAAAAGTTCAACCATCTCATTTCATGTCTCTCAGGTGAAGCTTTAGGAACGGTAAAAGCCTTTCAAATTACTGAACAGAACTATCCGAAAGCACTTGCAAGTCTAAAGAAAGTTTACGACAATAATTGTTTAATATTTTTCGACAATGTGTCTACACTTTTTGAATTAAAAGAAATAACCAAGCCATCAGCTTCTGCTTTGCGCAGCATGATAGACACTGTTTCTGCAATCTATGATTCGCTTCTTTCATTAGGTGATGAAAAGAATATCACAAACGCGATCATCATACATTTGGTAATGTCAAAGGTAGATGCGATTACTAAGTCTTCGTATGTCAGTCTGACGAGTTACCAGACTTAGACAAAATTGTACAAAGATTTTGGTTACTGGAAGAAATTCCTGGAGAAACAAAAAAGTTTCTAACACCAGAGCAACAATTGTGTGAAAAACACTTCGTTGCAAATACTCAACTCTTACCTTCAGGTCGCTTTGAGGTTAAATTACCGTTTAAGACATCTTCAAAATCGCTAGGATCATCGTTTGAAACTGCCAAACGTCGCGTCGGTTTCTCGCACTTGAGCGAAAATTATCCAAAGATAGCGATTTAAGAGCCATGTACATGGATTTCATGAAGGAGTACATTTCGTTGGGACATATGTCACCAACAAATAACGAAATCCCAAATAGCCCGCACTATTTCATTCCACATCAGTGTGTTTTGCGACCGCAAAGCACAAGTACAAAGCTGAGAGTTGTGTTTGACGCTTCAAGTCGAACGTCTTCTCAATTGTCACTGAATGACATCTTGATGGTTGGGCCAACCATTCAAGAGGAGCTGTTTTCGACGTTGCTCCGTTTTCGAACTCACAAGTATGCCATTACGGCTGATATAAAGAAAATGTATCGGCAAGTTCTCGTTGCTGAAGAGCATTCGATTTACCAGCTCATAGTGTGGAGGCAGCATCCATCTCAGCCATTACAACATTTCCGTCTAAACACTGTTACGTATGGTACGTCACCAGCACCATTTCTAGCGATACGGTGTTTAAAGATGCTAGGAGATGCTAATGAAAGCTTATACCCCACGGGGTCAGACATAATTCGGAGAGATTTTTACGTTGATGATCTTTTAACCGGCGCCAACGAACTTGAAACCCTCAAAATTATAAAAAAAGAAGTACAAGAAGTTCTTGGAAAGGGTGGGTTTCAATTGGCTAAATGGTTTTCAAATCATCCAGAGTTATACAACACAGAGAGTACTGAAAAATCTATTGAATTCAATGATTCAGACTCAAAAAAAACTTTTGGAATTTGTTGGCATCCAGAAGAAGACACATTTAGCTTCAGTTTGGAAAATCAGTTTCATGATCTACGAGCTACTAAGCGAAACATACTTTCAGTTTCCGCTCGTCTTTTCGATCCTCTTGGATTGTTATGCCCCATAGTAACCAAAGCAAAAATCTTACTACAAGAGCTTTGGATTGCAAAAATTGATTGGGATGAGTCGATTCCGTTGCGCCTTGATACAAGTTGGCAAAACTTTAAAACCAATTTATTTCAACTTGGCGAGATAAAAATTCCAAGGTTTGTCGAAACTCATTCGAACACAAAAGTACAAGTTCATGGGTTTGCCGATGCCTCAATTAAGGCTTACGGTTGTTGTATTTACATCCGAAGCCAAAGCACGGCCGGTATCAAGTCGACGCTACTAACAGCAAAGTCTAAAGTGGCCCCTTTGAAAACGAAATCGCTTCCGCGATTAGAACTTTGCGCAGCGCATACTCTTGCTAAACTATGGACAAGAGTAGAGGCAATGTTGAATCTAGACGTTGAACGAGTTGTTTTTTGGACCGACTCTGAAATAACTTTGCATTGGATACAAACACACCCAACTGCGCTTGCAACATTCGTTGCAAATAGAGTATCAGACATCCAAGAGTGGACACAAAAAGTTTCTTGGAAACATGTGCCAACAAAACTAAATCCAGCCGATATTGTGTCAAGAGGCTGCAATGTTGATGAACTCAATGCGTCAATTTGGTTCAATGGTCCACAGTTCTTATTATTAGAACCATCATCGTGGCCGGTCAATTCGCATTTCGAGTTGTCTCCAGAGGATGAAGCCTTAGAAAAAAGGAAAACAAACATGGCTCTAATAGCAGTTGAAAAACCTCGAAGCAAACTTTTAGAATATATTGAAGAAGAAACTTCATATATCGATCTAGCGACTACATTCGCATATATAATGCGATTTTTCAAAGGGTCAAAAAATAAAGCAGAAACGTTCAAGTCCCCAACGGCAAAAGAGTTGAATTTATCGTTTCTTAAAATAGTTGAAATAGTCCAAAAACAAGAATTTCCAGATGAAATTCAAAAACTTAAAAAGAAAGTCACTTTGCAAAACACTTTTCAAAGGCTAAATCCATTTATTCAAGATTTTACAGAGAACGGTTTTTCATTTTCGCTAATTCGTGTAGGTGGTCGTCTCTTAAACGCACCGATTGAATACGATGCTAAATTCCCACTTTTACTAACAAAAAATTCACCATTTTTAACAACGTACTTAACGTACTTACATAGGAAAAACTACCACGCTGGTCCACAAGCTATGGTAGCATTGCTTCGAGAAAAGATTTGGCTAATAAACGCCAAAGAAGCATGCCAAAAGGTTGTGCGAAAATGCATCAACTGTTTTAAATACAAACCTAAGTTAAAACACAAATAATGGGTAATCTCCCAGCGGATCGATTGCGAGCGCAACGACCGTTTTTGATATGCGGTGTAGATTTCTGTGGTCCGGTTTATACCACTCTTAAAATTCGTGGCCGACCGCCGAACAAAACGTATATTGTTGTGTTTGTTTGTTTCACCTCAAAAGCTGTGCATTTTGAACTAGCTTCTAATCTGTCCTCTGAATGTTTCATTCTCGTCCTTAAAAGGTTTATCTGTCGCCGAGGAGTACCCAAGACGATACACTGCGAAAACGGGACGAACTTCGTGGGAGCTCAGAGGATCTTGAAGGAAGTCCAAGAGGAGTTCGAGCGAGGAAAGGAAGATCTTCACCGATACGCGGCAGAGGAGGGATTCAGCTTCGCCTTCATACCACCGAGAGCGCCACACTTCGGAGGCCTATGGGAGGCAGCAGTGAAGGCGGCGAAAACGCTATTACAGCGTACCGTGGGCAACGCTCTTCTCACAATCGAAGAGCTGCTCACCGTTCTTATCGAGGTCGAGGCAATCCTCAATTCAAGGCCAATAGCGCCTCTAAGCGCCGACCCCAACGATGGAGAAGCACTAACGCCAGCACATCTACTGATCGGCAGCAGCTTACGATCGCTCCCACCAGAAACAGTGCCGGAACAGCAAATGGCTTGCTTGAGAAGATGGCAGCTTCTATGCTGGCTCAAGCAGCAGTTCTGGCAGAAGTGGTCCAAGGAGTATCTGCTTGGCCTTCAAGCTCGATCCAAGTGGGTGCAGGAGCAACCCAATCTCGTCGTGGGCAAGCTCGTTTTAATACACGAGGACAACGCACCTCCACAGCAGTGGAAAATGGGACGAGTCGTGGCAATCGTCGAAGGGCAGGACGGAAAGGTCAGGGTCGCCGACGTCAAAACTCAAGGCGGGGTCCTGAGACGTCCAATCGTCAAGTTAGCCGTTCTTCCTGATGATGATAATTGAAGCCTTACAGCCATTCAACGTGGCCGGTGTTTTGTCAATGCAATTGAACTGACCATGAATGGTATAATATTTGAATTTCGCGCCCTTCCGGCCATATTTATTGAATTATTATATTGAACAAAGAAGAAGAGAATGAAGAAGAAGAAAATAAAGCATTCGATTCGAACAAATTATTGAACCCGCACGGTGTTTTATTTTCTCGCTATTTTTTTCGCTCGTTTTTTCCTTTTTTTCGTCGTTTTTAAACGAATATTAAAAAGTTTAATTTTGATTCTAAAAGAATCATTTTGTAAAAATTCTTACAAAATTTCAACCTATATAATACAAGTTATGACTACGTTGGTCACCCTGGCAACAATTCAAATTTGATTTGATTGTTCTTAAATCTCAAATGCAAAAACAAATCTTGTAATCTCAAATGCAAAAACAATTGTCATAAAACTGTTCTCACAAAAAGAGAGAATAAGAATAAGCTTATGTTTTTTTGGTATCGTTACAACTTACAACGCTATAGTGTTTAAGTCAGTCTGTTCTAACAAGCAAACGTGCAAACAAGCAAACTTAAAAAAAAAACAATTTTAATTAAAATAAAATATAAAAGAATTTTCATAAAATTTATTAACTAAACCCCAACTATGCATATTGTTGCAAGAATTTAAAATACAAAGAAAGAAATAAACATTTTATCTTGCATCATCTTGCTGTAATCCACTTTGCCGGAGCAAATGAAAAAATACTTAAATCGATATTAAACTAAGTGGTTAAAATTAAGTTTGAGGAAAAGCACATGCTATTAAATCTATGTGTTAAAGTGAATAAAAAAAAACTAAAAAACCTCACAAAGTGATTAAAAACTAAACTGAATTCATAAAAACAAAAGTGAAAGCTAAAAAAAAAAGAAATAAAAATTAATGCAAAGATACAATATAAGTAAACTCAGTGCAATTGAAATAAAAGAATATTTTATATTTATTTAATTGAACAAAAAAAAAACATTAAAATAAAGTCATAGAAAGACCAAATGGACCAAAAAAATTTGTTCAAGGAAACTTAACTAACAAAAAACGCAACTGTACCAGAAAAAAAAACTAAAAGCCCGAAATTAACTGTACCCAAATCAACGCTATTACAATTCCTAGCATACGTAACGGTGCAAATTATAGAAGAGAAGCTTCCAAAATATAACTGTTTCAGCAGAGATCACATTATCATTCAAGACAAAATTATTTCACTTATATTTGTTTGCTATATTTTTCATATTTAATTGAAATTATAATTTTCAAATAACATTAATGTATTTTGCATTTAAATCAATCAAAATTTGTATATACAGAGCTTCGTTGCTTACACCTTAAAACTAACAAAATCTTATTATATACTTATTGTTTAAATTAAACATTGATAAATTAATTTGCTATAATATTATCTTTTCATATCTACATCAAATTTCTTATTTTATCCAAAATGAATGCGGAGGTAGTTAATTCGATTATTGCACATGCAGTTCAAGCTGCAACGGAGCAATCGAGACAGGCATTTCAGCAAACAATAGATCAATTGACAGCTAGACTCAATGCCTTAGAAACACCTGCTGCCGTTGAGGATTATAAACCCGCTACGATTGTACCTGGAATAGTTTGTGATGAAACCTTAGATTTAATAAAATCTTACCCGAGTTCGGCGGTGACCAAGTTAAATATATTTCTTGGCGCCAAGCTGCCAGTTGTGCATATAAAATGTTTGAAGCATATGAAGGTAGCTCAAAACATTATCAGGCAATTGCAATAATTAGAAACAAGGTTGTAGGTTCTGCAGATCAGGTCCTTTCATCATTCAATACTGTTTTAAATTTTAAGGCCATTATATCTCGCTTAGATTTCACGTATGCCGATAAAAAACCAATATATTTAATTGAACAAGAGATGTCCACATTACGTCAGGGCAGATTGTCGATAGTGGAATTTTATGACGAAGTGGAAAAAAAACTGACTCTTCTAATTAACAAAACCTTAATGCATCATAAGGAAAATGATAGCTTAATCTATTCCTTAAGTCAAAAATATCGCCAAGATGCGTTAAGAGTTTTTATATCAGGATTAAAAAAACCAATGTGTGACATTCTATTTTCTAGCCAGCCTACTGACATGCCAAAAGCTCTCGCTTTGGCACAGGAGTTGGAAGCTAATCAAGCTCGATATTTTTTTGCAAGTTCTTTTAGTAATAGAACGAATTTTACAAGTCGTCAATATAATTCAAATCAATACGATCAATCCAATTCTCCACAATATAAATTCTTTAAACCTGACAACACTCATAATATCAAACTCAAAAGCAAACCCAAATGGAGGTAGACCCTACATTTTCTCATTATAGGAACCCAACAGCTCATCAACATTTTGTTCAAAATCCAGGCAACAATCAGAGATCCCACTCTCACAGCAACATGAATAATGAATATCGTTTACGATCTGTGCAGCATTCTAATCAGCTGCCTAGATCTTTTAATGTCAACCAGTTTAAGAGACATCGCGATTCAGATAGGCAAACACAGCCGAAGCTTCAACGAATTAATCTTTTGCACACTGATCATGGGGAAATTAATTATGAGACTCAGACACAAGATGATACTCTCTCGCTTCATAATTTTGATAATGCTACGTCAGACTTTTGTGAAGTAAACCAGGAGCCATGCGATGAAGTCAATTTTTTAGGGCCCTATGTAGGCCGCACCTTGGCAGGGAGAGATATTAAGCTTTTGGTAGACACAGGTGCATCAAAAAATTATATACGCAATCATAGTGCTCTTAGAGGTATAACATCTATATCTGAGCCATTTAATATAAAATCAGTTCATGGAACAAGCGAAATAACTGCAAAATGTACCATTAATCTTTTTAATAAGAATTCCACCTTTTACTTGCTTCCTTCACTTCAAACATTTGATGGAATCATTGGTTTCGATTTTCTTAAGGAAATTAATGCGAAATTAAATGTTTCAAAAGGTATTCTTTCGTACAATGGAGGGGAAGAAAAGTTATTCTACCTTTATTGTAAAAATGTAAATAATTTGGATTTTAATTGTAATGGAAATGATCAATTGTCGTTCTTGTTAGCTAAAAACTCGAAAGTATTTGCAGACCCAAATGAATCACTTCCGTTCAATACAAAAATTGTTGCTACAATTCGAACAATAGATAATGAGCCGGTTTATTCAAAAGTCTATCCTTACCCTATGGCAGCTTCGGAATTTGTAAATAAGGAAGTTTTTGACTTATTTTACCACCATTGATTTGAAATCAGGTTTCCACCAAATCAATTTATGTGAGCGTGATAGGGAAAAAACCGCATTTTCCATAAACAACGGGAAGTATGAGTTTTGTAGACTTCCTTTCGGACTCAAAAATGCGCCAAGCATTTTTCAACGGGCGATAGACGATGTATTGCGTGAGGAAGTTGGAAGATGTTGCCACGTATATATTGATGACGTGATCATCTTTTCTAAAACTAAAGATCAACATTTTCGGGATATCGATAAAATTCTACAATTACTTTACAAAGCCAACATGCGCGTTTCCAGTGAAAAATCCAGATTTTTCAAAGAAGAGGTCGAGTTTTTGGGGTTTATTGTATCAGGAAAAGGTATAAAAACATGCCCTGATAATGTGAGGGATATTACCGAATACGAAGTTCCTAAAACCCTTCGCAGTTTACGATCTTTTCTCGGTCTTTCCGGATACTACCGAAGGTTTATTCGCGATTATGCCCAGATTACCAAACCTCTTTCGAGATATTTACGAGGTGAAAACGGAAATATAAGTAAACATCAGTCAAAAAACAAAACTATTGACTTAGATCTTGAAGCCCTTGATGCTTTTGAGAGTGTAAAACGTATTTTGGCATCGGAAGATGTTTTACTTTTGTATCCGGATTTCAATAAACCCTTTGATTTGACAACAGATGCCTCTTCTCAAGCTCTAGGCGCTGTCCTCTCCCAGGAAGGCAGACCTATAACAATGATTTCACGCACTCTTTCTTCAACGGAAGAAGGGTTTGCAACAAACGAGCGTGAATTATTGGCAATTGTCTGGGCACTTCAAAAACTGCGAAATTATTTGTATGGGGTAGGTCGACTTAATATTTACAATGATCATCAGCCGTTAACATTCGCTATTTCGGATAAAAATCCCAATTCAAAAATGAAAAGGTGGAGAGCGTTCGTTGAAGAATTTTCACCAATATTTTATTACAAGCCGGGTAAAGAAAACTATGTTGCGGATGCGCTTTCAAGACAACATATAAACTCACTTCAAGAGAAAAAAGAATCTGTGGTACCACAGTGCACAGTGAAATATCTTTGAGTGAAATCATACCTAGTGTTCAGAACCCGGTGAATTGTTTTCGTAACCAGATAATAATAAGCAAAGGAGCTTTGCAGGGTAGAACAACAAAAATCCTTTTCCAAACTCAAATAAGGCATGATATTACATTTAATAGCATTGATAACCTTTTCTTGATATTGATATCATCAATCATAAATCCTGATGTTGTTAATGCTATTCATTGCGATTTTCCTACTCTAGCTCAAATTCAAGGAAAACTAGTTTCAATGTTTCCTTCAGTCAAAATTGTCTACGCCAAAAAGATGGTTACAGATATTTTCAATTCGAACGATCAGTCCGAGATCCTTTCGACCGAACACAATCGAGCTCATCGATCTGCTCGTGAAAATTTAAATCAAATCCTATGTGATTACTTTTTTCCGAAAATTCACAAACGCTTAAAAGAAATTGTATCAAGGTGTACAATTTGTCATGAAGCGAAGTACCAACGACTCCCAATAAGGCCGAAAATAGGAAAAACGCCTATTCCAAACTATGTTGGTGAAATTATTCATATGGACATCTATTCCACGGCTGGAGCTTTTTTTTAACTTTTTTGGATAAATTTTCCAAATTTTCTGTCGTGAAACCAATTAAATCAAGAGCGATTGTTGATATAAAAGGACCGATCCTGGAACTATTGAATCTCTTTAGAAATACTAAAACAATAGTTTGTGATAATGAGAAATCATTTAATTCGGAAACCATAAAATCATTATTAAGAGATCATTTCAACATTAGCATTTTTAATACGCCACCTTTCCATAGTGTGACCAATGGCCAAGTTGAGCGGTTTCACAGTACTTTGACAGAAATAGCAAGGTGTATAAAGTTAGACAAAGACATAAATGATACTACTGAACTCCTTTTACTTGCTACAGCCAAGTATAACAGGACGATTCACTCAGTTACCAAATACCGACCGATCGATGTTATTTTTTCTATTCCTACTCATAAAGAGCAGGAAATCAAGGAAAGAATTTCTGATGCTCAAAATAGGGATCTAACTTATCACAACAAAAAAAGGTTGACTTTGAAATATAACCCGGGTGACGAAGTATATGTTAGGACAAACAAGCGTATTGGAAACAAATTTCGAAACCTTTTTGTGAAAAAGAGAGTCCAGGAAGATTTAGGAACTAAAGTTTTAATAGACGGCAAAGAGGTTCATAAAGATAATTTGAGATAGTTGCTTGTTGACATTTGCTTTGCTGAGGTTTGCCGTTGTGTAACTAACTTAGAACTTTTCTCTAGATTTCAATAACTATCCGCAGTCGTTTTGCATTCTTTATTTAAGACATTCGATAAATAAAAATTAAACCAATTTATCTTTTGAATTAATTAAATTAAATATAATATTTTGTCTGTGTTGTATTTAAACCAAAACCATTATTGAAAATCTTAAATGTATGGCACTGTTCAGTTTATTTATGAATGTTAATATTATTTTCGTTAGCATAATGAATTTTAAATATTTATGTAATCTTTAAATGAATATTTGAACACGATTCCTTCTATTGCTTAAACCAATAATATTTTTTTTTTAAATAATTGTCATCTTTTCTGTTGAATTACCTATTTGATTTAAAAACACTTTGAGTTTATATCGTAAATCTAATTTAATGTTGTAAGAAAAATTATTTAAATCAATCTCAAAGTATTTAGTCATACAACTTATATTGAAAGACGAGGACGTCTTCGTTTAAGAAAGGGAAGAGTTATGACTACGTTGGTCACCCTGGCAACAATTCAAATTTGATTTGATTGTTCTTAAATCTCAAATGCAAAAACAAATCTTGTAATCTCAAATGCAAAAACAATTGTCATAAAACTGTTCTCACAAAAAGAGAGAATAAGAATAAGCTTATGTTTTTTTGGTATCGTTACAACTTACAACGCTATAGTGTTTAAGTCAGTCTGTTCTAACAAGCAAACGTGCAAACAAGTAAACTTAAAAAAACAATTTTAATTAAAATAAAATATAAAAGAATTTTCATAAAATTTAATAACTAAACTCCTAGTTTTATTTTACATTCCACTAAACATACTTATCTTTTAAGTTTCAATTCAATTTCAATTTCAATTTATTTCAATAAAATTTAAAGTTAACTATGATACATTAAGATATAAATCTTTTAGAGTATCTAGATAAATAAAATAGGCACAGAAAATAAGAATAAAAAATAATAATAAAATTTTTAAGCAATATGAGCTTAGATAATAGATTAATTTAATTCGTTAAATAAAACTAGACAAATAATGTTCTTTCTTATAAATTTGAGTAGTGAAAATATAGTTACCTCTTAAAAGCGATAGGTGAGGCTATCGGTGCAGGAAAATTACTCGACGGGAATCTGCATTTCCCAGCATGGAACTGAGCTATACAGGTTTTAACGAGGAATGTTAGTAATTAAAATTATAATGCAATCAATATTTGTGGTAAATTCAAACAATTTATTGAATATGAACATAAGTTTACAAATTAAACAATTATTTATTTTTTCTCATAGTCTAATTATGGTGGGAGGTGGGACATATTTTCAAGCAAGGTTTACATACCACATGCTCGTTAAGGAAACTCTTCCCCATGAAAACGTTCTTCTGAACTTTGGTGTTCGGTGAGAGTAGGACTTTCTACAAGCGCACTGTACTTGAACCCAGTTTCATCTTATTGCATATTTTTGTCACCTAAGCTGAGCTGTTTCTATTTCATCAACAGCTCCATCAGAAAGACTTTTTGTATTGATGGGATGTTCAGTTTTTTTGCATCATGTGGATGCAGACGGAAGTACTATTTTGCAATACTAAACCTCAACTCAGTCTCACATGTCTTAAAATTTTATTTCAATAAAGGATTTGGAGCTTGAACCAAAAAAATGAAGCAGGTACCTACAATAACTGGTAGCGAGCAAAGCGTGCCGAAAAAATTTTACCAAAAGAGAAAGAATTTGGGGTGTGAAAAATAATTTTTTTTTTTATTTTCACACCCCCAATTCATTCTCTTTTGGGCAAAATTTTTTCCGCTCGTTTCACTCCCAACCAAACCAAAACGATTTTGAATGTTCCAGATCGTCATAATCCTCAGAAGAAAGTGAAAAAAGATGCTCAAAATGAATCATTGCAATGCAGAACCTATTTTCCAGACACAAGCGTGCGTTACAAAGGTGCGTGGTGGTTTCTTTTAAAAATTAAAGGAAACGGCAGCAGTTTTGAAAAATGAATTGCTCTGTCAATTTTGTCCACAAATAGTAAAAAAAAGGTCCTATTGATTTATTAGACTTTTTTATAGTCATCAAATCAAATTTCTAGTCCATGTATAAAAAAATATTAATGTTTTTTTTAATAAGAAGTGCAATAATTGTTTTTCATACTTTTTACTTTTAGTGGACTACTTTCAAAAACAGTTATGCAGTTATTTCCGACTCGCAGTGGGAATTTATTCCACTTTAAAAAGTGGACCAGATTCCCACTTTTGGTGGAGAAAATTCCCATGTGGAGCAGATTCCCGTGGAGTAATTTCCCTGCACCGAGGCTATCAAACAAAGTTTTAGATTTTCAAGATATGATATAATCTTTTTTTTTCCAAAATTCATTTATTAGGCAATTCAAAAAGGACAAAAATATACTTAAATTGTACATAATTTTAAGAGATTTTATGTTAACATAACATTTTTCAAGGAAATACATCTCCATTATAAAGGGTCCGCCAAATAACTTTTTTTTTTAAATGCTATAAAAAAAACTACATACTTAATATTTTCTCAAATTCCATTTTTATTTGAAAGTACAATCCTTCCGGTTAATAACGGAAAATAATTTCATACAAATGGCTGCCTCGGCTGGCCATGAAGTAGCCTACACGATCGGTCCAATTTTTGTGAATGCGTGCAGCTGTAATTCACCAATGGCTTTACGAATATTGTCCTTTAAAGCGTTAATTGTCTCTGGCTTGCCGGCGTAACACTTATCTTTTATGGCACCCTACAAATAATAGTCCGCCGGCGTCAAATCGCGGCTCCGAGGTTGCCAAACGACATCAGCTCTGCGGCTGATACTGAGATCTTCAAAAACAGGGCGCAAAACATCGAGTGTAGCTTCGGCTGTGTGGCACTTAGCGCCGTCCTGTTGAAACCAAATGTTGCCAATATCCTCTTATTCAATTTTTGTAAACAAAAATTCGTTCAACATGGCCCTATAACGATCGCCATTGACTGTAACGGCCACTCCTTGCTCATTTTCGAAGAAAAATGGCCCAATTATTACTCTGGACCAAAATCCGCACCAAACAGTGACTCGTTTTGGGTGTATCGGCTTTTCAATGTATGCGTGCTGGTTTTCTGTGCCTCAAATGCGACAATTTTGCTTGTTTATATACCCGCCAAGATCAAAATGAGCTTCATCTAAAAAGATGATTTATTTAGCAAAATCGGCATCTTCTCTAAGTCGATCGCATGGCCCACTTAGCAAAGCGAAACGCTTAGCTTGGCTTCAACAGTGTGTACGCACTGTTTTTGGCTTTTCACGCTTTGGTTTATCGATGAGGATGCCAGTTTCTTTCACTTTTTTCACAAGTTAACGAACATACGGAGCTGACGGTGCTTTTCTTCTTCCAAAATCCGTACGCAATTTTCGCACACATTCTGCAAAATTACCATGATTTCCAAAGTAATGTCGCAATATTTTCCAGCGTTGTTCAAGCGTAATACACAACCATATTCGTTCAGCGGAAGGATAAAACTAATAATCTGTCAGATCAAACATGAGCTAAGTATTACCATTCACGAAATAAGCACTAGTTGAAAAAAGTTTAGATGGCGGACCCTTTACTTTGAAAATTATTAAAACACTTTTTAATACAAATGTGTTTCTCAGATAGATTTTGCATTTAAACATTTTTTTAAAATTCATTTTATTTATTTATGTATAAATAATTATATTATGGATTCATATTTTTATATAGCGAATCTCAAAAATAAGTAAGCATTCATTGCTTTGGCACACAAATAGAAATGCGTTAAAATTTATTTAAAAAAAAATGCATAGCAAGTCATGTGATTATGATGCACATCACCTGGTATGCAAAATTTACCGTTTTTCTTGTGTTGCTTATTAGTTATTACCATTTTAAATTTTTTTTTCAGTTTACGATTAATTAATTAATATTTAAGGAAAATGGCTCCAAGAAGTAAACTAAGTTTGGATTTAAAACAAGTGTTGAGTATTGGACTTTGTTTAAACTGAATAATTTTGTAACAAGTGATATTTAAACACTACAGTAATCCCCGCTTAGTTGCACCTCGCTTAATTGAACATCCCGCTTAATTGATCGAAAAAATTGGCTTCGAAAATTTCTCGTATTAGTAGCAAGGCTTTTTAGACGGTTAATTGAACCCCGCTTAGTTGAATTACTCGCTTAATTGATCTTAAAAATATGCAGCAGAAAAACTGAATACATGGACATTTTTCGGATAATTGGACGGAAAAAAAATTATAATGAAACAAACCTAAAAACAAATTCTCTTATGTCGTTTTCCATTGGTCGTCCAGAAGCCTTCGGATTTCGGAAGAGTCCAGAAGTCTGCTGAAACCATTCCATTGAACTGACTTTGACAGCCGGAATGCTTCTGAGAAGAGCAGAACTCTTCTGTTTTGAAAACAAGAAGAATGACACATATACCATAACCCGTTCCATTGGAGGTAGAAGAAGAAACGTCAAAAACCGACCAATGAAAAACGACATTAGTGGAAGTGCTAAAATTGTCAGTACTGTTCGCTGTATAACAAATGACAGCTAGCTATAGTTTGTTTTTGTTTTTTGGCATTGAATAAGAAGTACAGAAAGCGGTGTTAGCTACATGTACAGTGTACGTGCGTGAAGCAACAAACATTTCTGATGATGTCAAATTTTTTTCCTGTGCTGTCAAACTTTTTCTTGTGCTGCTAGTGAAGTTTTTGCTAAATTTCTCAAAAATAAAAATCCTTTGTCCATAGAATTTATTTGGTCTTGATCTTTAGTCTTTTCTGTCACAAAAACAAAAACTCGAATTCAGGGGCGCATTCATTTATGTTGGTGATCGTAAGGTGCTGTACAATTTCTTGTGCTTTTTAACACTTTCAAATACCACCCAAAGAATTGAAATGAAAAAACAAAAATTGAAGCACAATCGATATAATCTTGATTCGATCAAATTTCACTTGGCGCCCCAGAGATTAACCGTTCAACTGCAGGCCAGCCCTGTTGTAATGCATTTGTGTTTGTGAAACTCACACAACTTTGAAAAATGTTTCACTTCTTTTTCATAAGACCCCTTTCCTGTACTTCTTATTCAATGGTTTTTTGTCATACGAGATATTTTAACATATTTGCGTGTGTATTCTTTTCGATTTTTGTCCAGGTTTTCGTAAGTTGACACTGAAATGTTTATAGAGTGAATTTCTGGGATGAATATTTTATTTTTTAGTTGACCTACTCGTGCAATTAAACGGGTTTCGCTTAATTGAACAGATATGTCAATTAAGCGGGGTTTCGTTAATTGAACCACCCGGATAATTGACCGAAAAATCTGACAAAATGGTCGGTGCAATTAAGCGGGGAATGCTGTATTTGGAAAATAAATTGGAACGCGAGATTGGTAAAATTGTTAACAAAAGTCCTTCTACATCTCATAAATTATTTATTTATTTATTTATTTATTTATTTATTTATTTGCTGAATGACTATCGCTCTAGGCGGCCTTGCAAGTTTTTTGAACAAGAATGTCGTGTTATTGTAAGGAAAGTTTAAAAAATCCCAAACTTAGTGCCCCGAAAATAACAGCCGAAAAATGAAACAGGTAAATCATGCAACCCCCAAACCATTCCTATAGTGCTCCAGAGAGAGAGAGAGAGTGAGAGAGAGAGAAGTGAAAGTCAAGTTATTTAAGTGCTCTAGTTTATTTATTTTAAAATTTTGAATTTTGAGTAATAAAAATTAATATTAACACTTAAAAAAATAATTAAAAAAAATTTAAGTTAAACTTCGCCCGCAAAAAGTGGAACCCTAATTATAGAGTCACCCAAAAGGTACGATTTAATTAAGTCTTAAACTTTACACAAAAGGTAGCCATATTTTGTGTGTGTGTCTAACTTTATGCAATCGAAGAGAAAGTTGGGGGAAATATCTCCATCTAAGCCCCATCAAGCAAAAAATCTACACTGCTTAAACACTTTTTACTGCATAATAAAACCAACATGCAAGCGAATGACTTAAAATCCATTGTCGATGGTTGCCTGGTTGAGCATCTAAAAAATATTGCCACTAAGTCCGACATATCTGCCATCTCCGCTGAAATACAGCTCTTGCGGTCCCAAAACGAGCAGCTTACGGGACGTTTGGCCGTTGTTGAGAACTATTGCAAAGCACTCGAGATACAACTGGAAATTCTACACGAAAAATCTAACGAAAATACTGTTGTATTGCATTTGCCGCCAAACGAGAAAACAGACAAGGATTATCTAGCAAAACAAACTTGTCTTAGCCTTCTCGATCTAGATGTAAATGCAGAACTATCTTATGAAAAAACGCAAGAGTTTGTAAATCTTCACAACAAAACCACCATGGTGCTAAACTTCACTGACAAGATCACCGCGAAGAAAATTGTAGAATCTGCACCGAAGCTTAAAGGTACTGGCGTTGTGGTACATCGTGAACAATCTTTTCTTTACCGGAAAAAAAGGAGAGCACTTTTCGATTTGAAAACAAAACTTTTGGAAAGGAACCCGAATGTAAAAATTCTAATCAGAGGATCGAAATTAAGAATAGCAGATTATTCGTTTTCCCATGATTCGTTACGAGGGTTGAAAATAATGTAATATTCGGCTTGGTCCGACAATTAAAACTTATTCACTTTTTAAATAAAACACAAATTCACTTTATTCAAATCACTCACAAGCTTATTTATTCAACACTTTCAATTATAACTTTGCAAACACAGAGTACTTTTCTTTATCGCAGTTCACAATTAATTCATTCGCCTCGCCACCAAACGGCTATTTATATCAAAAATGGTGGGTTCTAGAAACTACTATTGGTTCCTATTGGTTCTTGGGGAAGCTGAAAGTTCGAGAAGCTCTCTATTTACAAATAAAAAATACTGGGACTTTCTGTAGGGGCTAACGTTCTTAATGCTAAACAAAAAGTTTCTCTTAGTCACTAGATATTGCCCCTCACAAGTGTTTACTACTACAATTAACGATATTAAGTAAAGAGAGTATGTACATTAAATAAGCAAGAGATACAGAGTAAGTAAAGAGAGTAATGAAAAAAGTGTACATTAAATATAGAAAGAGATACAGAGTAAGTAAAGAGAGTAAGAAAAGTGTGTACTTTAAATACAGAAAAGAGGTACAGAGCGTAAGAGATAATAACGTATACACATTAGTATTAGACATTACAATAGAAGGAGATACAGAGCGTATGAGATAAATAAAGTGTATACACATTACATTGCCCCCTCCTTAGGATTGATCGTCCCGAACAAATCCATCATCTTCATCACCACTGTAGCGATGTAGTCGGTCGCGATGTACGACTTTAAGTTTACCTCTGACTCCTTTTTGTATCCGGTACACGACGTCGTTGATTTTGCTAATCACTGTATATGGACCTTCCCAGTCCCGTTGAAGTTTCGGTGACAACCCTTTTTGTCGATGGGGATTGTAAAGCCACACTCGATCTCCTGCTTGGAACTCTGTTGTTGTCGCTCGTATATCGTAGCGTGTCTTCATTCGGTCACTGAACATCTTTATTTTTGACCTGGTATCGTCGTGGATCTGAAGGAGTCTTTCTCTGAGGTCATCCAAGTAGACATCCTCGGCTTGCGGTTCCGACGTGGGACATCCAAATTTGATTTCGCTCGGCAGTCTGATGTTCCTTCCCATCAAAATCTCAGACGGTGTATGGCCAGTTGAGCTATGTCTTGCACTTCGATACGCCATCAAAAACAGTGGAATGTGTCGATCCCAAACTCGCTGGTTGTCGTCCACAACTTTGCAAAGATGTTCCTTAAGGGTTCGGTTGAACCGTTCGACCATGCCATCAGATTGTGGGTGGAGTGGTGTTGTTCTTGTCTTCTTGATGTGAAGAAGCCCACAAACTTCCTGGAATATGTTTGATTCAAAGTTCCTTCCCTGGTCGGAATGCAGTTCTAATGGAACACCGAATCTGCTCACCCAGTTGAACACAATTTGGTCTGCGACTGTTTTGGCTTCTTGATTCGGTATGGCGTATGCTTCAGGCCACTTGCTGAAGTAATCCATGACGACCAGAATATAACGATTTCCATTATTTGTTTCCGGAAATGGACCCGCCACGTCTATTGCAATCCTTTCAAAGGGTGATCCGACATTATACTGCTGCATTTGGCTGTGATTCTTTTTGTTCGGGCCTTTGGTGGCAGCACAGATATCACATTTTCGGCACCACTTCTCGACATCCTCCCTTGCATGTAGCCAATAGAATCGTTGTCGAACCTTTTCTAGCGTCTTGTTTACTCCTAGATGGCCTCCCGAAACTCCATCATGCATCTCTCGCAGAACGTCCATAATCTTCGATCTCGGTAAGACTAGCTGCATTACATAGGACTTTCCATCTGCTGATTCCCACTTACGTCGAAGGACACCTTCTTGGACATGCAACGAGTCCCACTGTGCCCAATAGGCCTTCAGAGCCGGACTTCTGTCGGAGATATCAGCCCATTCTGGTTTTTCCTGGTGTTCCTTGCATGCGAGGATGGGTTCAATATCTGGGTCCTCTTGTTGAGCCTTCCTCATCTCGTCGTTGCTCCAGCCATAAATGGGATCGGTTCTGGTTCGTTGGACAGTAACCACTTCTTTTTCTTCTTGGCGTCTGCAATGCTTACAGTCTTGCTTACATGGTCTCCGAGACAGTGCATCAGCATTTGAGTGAAGCTTCCCCTTCCGATGTTGAATTTCATAATCGTACGTCTGCAGCCTCTCAATCCATCTCGCCACTTGACCCTCTGGATTCTTGAAATTCAAAAGCCAGTTTAGTGCTCCATGGTCGGTTCGGAGAAGAAACTTCTGTCCATAGAGATACTTATGGAAGTGCTTTGTTGCCAAAATCAGTGCAAGAAGTTCTCTTCTGGTCACACAATAGTTTCTTTCCGACTTCGAGAGTACCTTGCTGTAATAGGCAACCACCTTTTCTTCGCCATCATGTACCTGTGACAATACAGCACCAATCCCGACATTGCTGGCATCAGCATCAATGATGAACGGTTTTCCTGGAGTCGGGAAGGTCAGCACTGGTGCATTACACAAGCGTTGCTTGAGCTCTTGAAAGCTGCGCTCGCACTCACCTGACCATTTAAACTGCTTTCCCTTTTCCGTTAGCTGATGTAGACTCTTGGCGATCTCAGCAAAATTCTTGACGAAGCGCCTATAGTAGGTGGCTAGACCCAGAAAGCTTCGGAGTTGATGTTTGTCCTGTGGTGTTGGCCAATTCTTCACGGTGTCAACCTTATCAGGATCCGTCTTAACTCCTTGGGATGAGATGATATGTCCCAGGTATTTCACTTCGGTTTTGAAGAGTGAACACTTTTCTGGATTGAGCTTGAGGTGGGCTTCTCGAAGTCTTTGAAACACGGCTCTCAGATTTGTACAATGTTCGTCAAATGTTTTCCCGTATACGATGACGTCATCCAAATAGACCAGGCAAGATTTCCAAGTGAGTCCTTGCAGGACGCAATCCATAAGGCGCTCAAAAGTCGCTGGAGCATTGCACAGTCCAAAAGGCATCACTTTGAACTGCCACAATCCGTTTCCTGTCGAGAACGCTGTCTTCTCTTTGTCTTCAGGATGGATTTCTACTTGCCAGTATCCACTTTACAGGTCCAAAGTTGAGAACCATTGTGCTCCTTCCATTGCGTCCAGAGTATCGCTGATCCTAGGCAGAGGGTAGCTATCTTTCTTGGTCACATCGTTCAACCTTCGATAGTCCACGCAAAAGCGGGTTGATCCGTCTTTCTTCTTTACCAGGACCACTGGAGACGCCCAAGGGCTTTTAGAGTTTTCGATCAGACTCTCTTCTTTCATGGTGGTTATCAGTTCTTCAACCTCACCTTGTTTGGCTAGTGGAAGGCGTCTTGCAGGTTGACGAATCGGCTTTGCATCTCCGGTGTTGATTCGATGTTGAACCAGTTGTGTTCTGCCATATTTCCCTTGCGATGACGAAAAGATGTCTGCAAATTCTTCGAGGAGACCTTCTGCAGTTTTTCGTTGTTGGTGACCAAGATAAGATGACTTGAGAATGTTGGTCTTTATGGAGTTCAGCTCCTCAGATTTTGAGGTTTGCCTTGACTCTTCTTCGTTGATCCTTGTTATCGCTGATACAGATTCGCATTGTCCGACAATCTCACCTTTTCTAAGCTTAACTTCGTACGGCTTGATGTTCAGTATTCGTACGGGAACCATGTTCTTAACAGGTCTAACAAGAGTCTTCCCAATGGTGACGTTTTGGGAGGACTTTACAGATGCTGGTTCGACCATGAGGTATCGATGGCTGCCAGGCTTACCCTTCAATTTCGTCCACACGAATACTTCTGAAGAAGCAGGCAAAGTGAGATCTTCTTTGATGACGGTTTTCACAGATAACGAGGTCTCATGCGAGTGGATCCCATAGATCATCGGAATCTCGATGTTTCGATATTTCAGGACTTGGTTCCCGATGTCCAATATCACTCCGTGATCTTTCATGAAATCGACGCCGACAATGCACTCGTCGCATATATCTGCTACCAGAAACAGGTGAGAGAATTCCAACTCTGCCATCCGGATCTTAAGACGTACCTCACCATAGACTTTTGCGGCTTCTCCAGTTGCAGTCCTTAGACGATAGCTATTGGTAATGTGGAGCCATGTCTTCTTAACGAGGTCCTGCCGTACAATGGACGCCGTGGCACCGGTGTCGATGGTAGCCACACATTTGTTGCCGTTTATACTTGCTTCCACGGTCAGGCTCTTGTTGTCACGTTTCGTTTGAGAAACCTGGATGGTGTTTCTGTAGCTATCGGTACTAGAAGCCAGCTTCTGTCCCTCGAAGTTGGTGGGGTGGGTAACAACTTGGGAAGCAACATTATTGTAGGTGTAACTTTGACCAGTTGACATATTTCTGTGTTCACAGTGTTGGCATGCGGTTCCTCTTCGCGGTAATCTGCACTGTCGTTGAAGATGCCCGGTCTTGTTGCAGTTCCAGCATCGTGCTGGTCCGTCTCGCTGACTTCTTTCTAGAGTAGCCTTCTGACAAGAGCATTCTTGGACTTCCAATTCTCTCACGCGATGCACGTTTTGGGAAGCTTGTTCTGCGGCTTCCATTGTTAGAGCGAAAGCCAATGCTTCTGGTAGTGTTTGCTTTCCGGCAGTGCGAATAGCCCTTTGGAGATTTATATCGCCCACAGCTCTCACAAAGGCTTCAACAGCAAGTTGATTTATTATCTCATTGCCAGCTGTTGGATATGCTAGGTGAACCAATCGCTCGCTCTCTTCCTTGAGCACTCGCCAGAAGATTCTCGAGCTTTCATCTTTCGCACTTTTTCTAGTTCATTGGTGATGGTTTCGATTTGTTCGTCCATTTTCTCTAAACGTGCATTAGTCGTTGAATTTTGTTTTTCGACACGCTCATCGATAGTATTGATTCTGTCTTCGAAGTCCGCAAACCTGCCTTCTAGCAGATTTTTCTGTTCATCAAACCGATCTCGAACGTCATCCCTTTGAGCTTGTAGTTGTTCCAGAACATCATTCTTTTGTGTTTCCAGTTGTTTGAGAACATTCTTGTTTTGAGTTTCTAGTTGCTCCCGAACGTTATCTTGTTCTTTCTTCTGTGCGTCAAACCGCTCTAGCACATTCTTTTGATTCTCTTCAAATTTGGCTAGAAGAAGTGTCATCATGGTAGATAAGTCGGCAGTTGCATTTACCTCTTCCGATTTTGCTTCCACTTCGAAAGCAAATGTATCTGGGTTTTCATTTTGTTGTTCAAGATATTCCTGTAGCCGTTTTACGAGTTCGATTTTAATTCCTGCCCCACTTAAGCCACGTTTGCTTAATTCGGCCTTTAGCTCAGCGACAGTTAGGTCTTTCAAAACTTTACTCATTTGTTTTTTTTTGGTTTTTTTTTTTTTTTGTTAACTTCACTATTTCACACAAAATAGTTTAATCACTGTTCACTGTTTTATTCTCAATAAGTTTTAATCCCACTTCTGACACCAATGTAATATTCGGCTTGGTCCGACAATTAAAACTTATTCACTTTTTAAATAAAACACAAATTCACTTTATTCAAATCACTCACAAACTTATTTATTCAACACTTTCAATTATAACTTTGCAAACACAGAGTACTTTTCTTTATCGCAGTTCACAATTAATTCATTCGCCTCGCCACCAAACGGCTATTTACATCAAAAATGATGGGTTCTAGAAACTACTATTGGTTCCTATTGGTTCTTGGGGAAGCTGAAAGTTCGAGAAGCTCTCTATTTACAAATAAAAAATACTGGGATTTTCTGTAGGGGCTAACGTTCTTAATGCTAAACAAAAAGTTTCTCTTAGTCACTAGATATTGCCCCTCACAAGTGTTTACTACTACAATTAACGATATTAAGTAAAGAGAGTATGTACATTAAATAAGCAAGAGATACAGAGTAAGTAAAGAGAGTAATGAAAAGTGTGTACATTAAATATAGAAAGAGATACAGAGTAAGTAAAGAGAGTAAGAAAAGTGTGTACATTAAATACAGAAAAGAGGTACAGAGCGTAAGAGATAATAACGTATACACATTAGTATTAGACATTACAATAGAAGGAGATACAGAGCGTATGAGATAAATAAAGTGTATACACATTACAATAACAACAAGTGATGAACTGTCATTTATTAAAACAACTTTTGGTGAGGACTCAATGTGCTTTTTTGACAACATAAACGTCAGAGTTCATAAAAATAACTCCATTGCGTTGCAAGAGCCATCTGTGAGCCACTTTATGAACAATGAACATGGTTCGGGTCCGAGGTTGAGCCAACATCCTCATTCAACGTAGGATAGAGTTGCCGTCTGCCATGAAACTAATTTTAATTTGTTTAATTTAAATATTTCTTACTATAATGTTACTGGACTTAAAAACAAATTATTAATGCCAGATTTTTTAAAATTAGTTTTAAGTTATGACATATTTATATTATTGGAAACATTTGTGGAAGAGGGTTAAGAGTTACAATATCTTAAGTATTTTGAAGGTTTCAATCTTCGATGGTTGCCAGCTATTAGAAATAATAGACTTGGTAGAGCTAGCGGTGGTATTCTATGCGGTATAAAAAACAACTTTTTAAACAAAAATATCAATTTCAAAATCAGCGAAAACCTAATTATAATAGAATGTGTCATTGACGCGAAACATTATCTAATAGTTCCTTTGTACCTGAATTTCAGTAATTGGAAAAGTGACTTTGAAAATTTGCAAGACTTTCTACTAAACCAAAATAGTGACAACATTTTAATAATTGGAGTTTTAAACAGTCGGGTAGGGGATTTCCAAAACTCTCCTTTTATAAACGTGGACAAGTTTTCATTCAAAAGGGGATGAATGTACCTACAAATTTAAATGGAAAATGCCTGATGGATTTGATTGAGGATTTTGGGTTTTTTTATCTTAAATGGGACCTCCATAAGTGATAGTGCTGGCAATTTTACGTTTATTTCCAATCAAGGTTGCTCTGTAATCGATTACTGCTTAGTCAAAGGGGATTGGCTTGACATTGTGAAAGATTTCGAGGCTTTTCCGGCTAATTATTCAACTCACCTCCCCATTTGTGTGTCGTGTGAGTTCAAAACCCAAGAATGCAATATCCGACGTTAAAAAGTAAATGGTTGCAACAGACTACGTTGGATTCGAAATAAATCGGGTGTTTATAAGAGGAACTTAAACCAGCATTCAAGTTATATCACAAATCAGGCTATAAACACAATTAACGAAGCAACAGATTTGATATTGAGCACTATTAGAGAGTCAGCAGTTACCTATTCAAATAATAGAGGAAGGGTTTTAGGATCTAGTTGGTATGACGAGGAATGTAGGAGAAGTAGAGAAAAATCTTTCAAGTTTTTGAAACTTTTTAGTAAAACGAATAATTTGGCTTTCAAATCCTTGTATTTGCAGTCAAATAAAGCGTTTAAAAATCTATACAGCCGTAAAAAAACAACTTTTTCTCAACAACTCTGCATTAAATCTTGTACAGAGCAGAGATCCTAGAGTGTTTTGGGCTAATGTGCGTATTTTAAGTGGGCGCAGTAAGTCGGCTGTTATTTGCATTAGTGCCGATCAAATGGCATCGTATTTCGAAACATTTCTACCTGCGGATCCAAATCAAATATCTATAAGCTTTGCGTTACCGTTCATTCACATTGAAGAGTTAGATGCTCCATTCTCCATGCATGAACTGCTTATTGCATTAATTAAAATGAAAGACAGCAAAGCTCCGTGTTTAGATGGCATCCCGGCTGAGTTTTACAAGAATGCCAGCTCGCAATTTCTTGAACATATTTTAGTTTTGTTTAACAGAATGTTTGATAAATAAAATATCCCAAATTCTTTCCGGTCTTCATCTATTTCTGCAATTTTTAAAAAGGGTGACCCAAACCTTCCTGAAAACTACAGGGGAATTTCTGTCCTTAGTTCACCGCGGAAGCTATTCACTCAAATTCTTTACTTAAGACTTGCTAGTTGGGCTGAAAGAAATAGTAAAATAAGCTGTTTCCAAGCTGGGTTTCGTGCTAATCTCTCCACAGTGGACCAAATCTTTACTCAGCTCATTATTATTTAAACTTTCATGTATCGGTTTATCAACAAAATTTATAAAAATTTATGAGCAACTTCTCTCAAATACGACTGCTGTGGTTAAAAATGGCATGAACACGTCGAAACAATTTAGATCAGAAACAGGTGTCCCACAGGGTTGCATTTTGAGTCCCTTGGTTTTTTCGCCTTTTATAAATGACAGTGAAGATAATATACCAGGCGGTGTTGTTTTTGGTGATCTAGTTATCAAGGTGCTCCTTTATGCGGATGACCTTGTTATTTTAACTGATAATCCTGTGACGCTTTAACTCCAAATAAACAAGTTAAAACAATATTGTGATTTGTGGGACCTTCAAATAAATACTGTGAAGTCTAAGATCATGATATTCAGACACCATAATCGCAGTGCACGCAATGACCGTTCTTGGAACTTGAGCGATTCAAATATAGAAGTAGTGAAGAACTTCAAATATCTAGGTTTCAAAATAACACACAATTTGAACTTTCGAAGTCATATAAGAGATAAATTGACCGCAGCAAAAGCAGCTATTAACTGTATGTGGTCAAATTTTTTCAATAACAAAAATATAGATCCGGCTTCGAAATTTAAAGTGTTTGATGCAACCGTTAAAAGCTGCCTTTGCTATGGAAATGAAGTTTATGGCTACATGCAATTAGACGAAATAGAAACTATCCAAAGATATTTCTTCAAGCGAATCTTTAGACTCCCATGCCCATCTAATACCCCCAATTATGCCATACACGTTGAGTCGGGCTCGGGACTACCACCAATTTTTTTATAGAATCTAAGGCCCGGTGCACACACGCGATTTTTGTCGCGGCGATATCGCTTTTACGACATAAGTTACTCACAATGAAAATGAGTGGTGCACACACATTTGCGTTATCGCAGCGACACTTCTGCGACATTTCTGCGGTAAAATGTCGCAAAAGTTTCTGCGATATCGCAGCGATAAAAATCGCATTTGTGTCTTGTTTTACATTGTTTTCTATTGTGCAGTGCACACATGCGATTTTTATCGCGAGTTTTGATCAAATTGAAAAGGAAAATATGGATGATTTTGATGCTGGTTTCTTTTTATTTGATTTTTATTTTGATTTTTGATGAAACTTTACCGCCAACTCATCAAAAGATCTTACACTCATTCGAAAATTGTTTAAAAAAATGTTCAGGATTTTGTCTTTTATTTTGAAACGATGAATAAAATGCATAGTTCTTTTGCTAGCCGATGGTCATTACTCATTAACGTCAGTGACGTCGTTTCTTTTTATTAAAAATATAATTCCTATGCACTAGGTACACGAAAATCATTATTTTCTTCTTATAAACCTCAATTTTTGAGAGACAAACCTAAACAACAGATTGAAACCTGCGGTAAAATGTCGCAAGTGTGCACTGAAAAGTGCGATATCGCAGCGATATCGCCGCGACAAAAATCGCGTGTGTGCACCTGGCCAGCGAATGCAGACTATATAATCAAAGTCATGCAAGGACCTAACAACAATTTGCAGAAAAGGATTCTCCTAACAGCGTTACGCTGCAGATACACACCTTTTAAATATTGGAGTAAGTTGGCCTCAGAACATAACTTTCCTTTGACGTTTTGTTTGGATAATCTAGATTCGTGGAGGAATGAACTTTACGATTGTATTTCTGTTATAGATGACAACATTTTTCAGACATTTCTCAATCGAGCAAGGGAGTCCGAATCTAGATCATTATACAGTAAACTTAATTTCTCTTTGGGGGAAGCAAATTATTTTCGAACCGAGTTCACTTTTGTTGAGATAAGTCTGATATTATTTAAGGTTCGCACGGAGATGCTTGAGCTTAACTATAGACCTCACAGAAATGATATAAATCCTAACTGTACATTATGTAACCTCAATCAAATTGAAAATGTTTTCCACTTCCTAGCGTTGTGTCCGATCTTACAAGAGATCCGGCGTTTCTATTTCAATAAGAGCTTCCTTTCGTTTGAGGACTGTCTTGGAGTTTTGAATGGTGAGGGTGGTTGGAAACTTCTTATCCGTTTTTTCTCTGAAGCTGTTGCGTATAGAAATTCATTCGTGGATGAATGTTCAGTCTAATATAATTTTGTTTTAGCTAAACTAAAAGCCCGTTTCACCGTTTATATTGGAAGTCTTTTACTGCTCTTCACTCTTTTGTGTATCTAAATATCAATGATTAAACCTAAAACGTTACCAATAAACTTAACTATACCAAACTAATATTTATTTCAAGATATATGTTAGTAGTTTATGTTTTCGCTAAACTAAAAGCCTGTAACATTTGTTATTTTCAAATCAATTAAATCGTTCAATCTGGCATACTTAATCATAATCAGTATATCTTAATCTTAAATTATTTTGTAAATTGTTAATTTTTATTATATAACAGCTAAAAAATAACTTTTCTCTCAATGTTTAAAATTTAGATATAACCGGCAGACGGCTGAATAGCCATGCTTGTAAATCTTTAAAATGTAATTGAGCCTGTATTTTTGTGAAGAAAAAATAAAGATAACAATAATAATAATAATAATAATAGTGCTCCAAAAGTCCGGTTACCACGGTCGAACCATATTGAAATATAAATATGTTTATTTATATTGAGCAGATTACCAATTCAAATAAAACTCCTTATTCGATTGATTGCTGAATACAGAATGATTTTATTATAATAAAAATTTCTATTTATATACTAGAAATAAATACTATGCATACTATGATTACATACTAGTAGCTGAGTGAAACAGCTGAGTGAAACACTCAATATAAAAATTATTATAACAGCCTCACTAGTGTTTCATGAACAAATTATTAAACAAATAAAAAAAAAAACAAAAACAACAAACATTATTAACTATACAAAAAGTCCGAATTGTTTTAATATGATCGACTTCCTTCGTCAATATGTTTGCAACCATTTTTTTTTTTTAGACTTGTACTTTAAATTTAGTTTTATTTCGCCTCTTACGTCTTGAGTGTTTAAAATATATGCACTGGTCAATCGAAGATCGCTTGAAATTTAATGCACTAACCAGTACGTCATTTAATTTTGCGTTCCATACTTGGCTCGACTGCTTCAATTCGTAAAGAGCTTTCTTCAAACGAATCTCTTCTGATAGTTCACCTTGTAGAAAGGCACTCACTACGTCCATATTCATATTCGATTCATATTCGCTCCTCATTCCTGCCTTCCATCCTTCATTCCCTTCGCATTCCTTAGCTTCTTGAAATGATTTGGGTTCACAGCCATCCTTCATAGCAGTTGCCAGCAAAGCATCACGAGTGTTTGTAGGTTGTGATATCATGCTTTCACTAGCCTCGTTAACCGAAGTGTAAGATGAATTCACACTCTCCACAGCCTCACTGAATTCGTCATTTGGGAAACTGTTTTCAACTACGGTGTTATTTTTGTCCACGCACGCAGTAGCCTCACTCGAATTGCCGCCAATTCCCTCACTCAAAACAACACCAGACTCACTCGAATCACAAACACATGATTCATTTCTGGTACAAATGTGAGGTTTTCTTAAATTTTCATCGTCATCAGATTCACTGTCTACGCTTGAATCGCTCTCATAATCAACGCTTAGACACGTACCATACTCAGTAGCTGCCTTAAGAGACAAAGAAGAACGTTTAGACTTGAGTGTAGAATCTGACTGTTTTTCTGTTTGTTTATCAATCACTGCTGACCGAATCTTCCTTAGATTTGCATCACAAGTATGGCCCAAACGACGATGCCATATGTTCTTGTCGATGGTCATCATCGCAGTTGCTGTTTGATCTATAGAACAGTTAAGTTTATATAAACCGTTAACAAGTGGTGCAGTCGCAATCAATGACTTTGTTGAATCGTATATTCGACAACACTCTTTATTAAAGACCAAAGTATTACCATGTTTAGCCATCTTACTCACAGACATAAGATTTGCACAAATATTTGGAACATGAAGCACATCTTTCACTTTGACTTTGTGCTTTTGACGTGAACTTGTTCCAATTGACATTTTTATATCCCCAGCTTGCTGGACGTCAAGATAAGAATTATTTCCTACAAGGATCTTACGTTGTACAGGTTCACGAACATCTACCAAACTGTCACCAATCATTGTCATGTGAGCGGATGCCCCTGAATCGATATACCAATCCTTCGATGAACTTGATTGAGCCATGAAAGAACATATGAGTAGCTTCTCCTTCTCAGCTTTGTTCTTTCTGTTTGGACACTTGTTCGCAAAATGGCCAACCTTGTCACACACGTAACATTTGACAGACTTTTGAGAAAAGTTTTTCGGTTTTTTATTGAACCGCTTCTTAGCGTACAATGCAGTCTCTGCACTGTCCTTGTTGCTATAAGAAACTTCTTGAAGAAGGCGGTTTTGGACAAAATCAGTTGTCAGCTTTGGTGTTGAATTCTCGATTGCCATTACCATAGGACGATATTCATCTGGCAATCCTGCTAACATAAGCGCTGCCACCACATCATCACCAATTTCCAATCCAGCCTTTTTCACCTTTGTCGCCATTAGCACCATTTTATGGACATAATCCTCCATAGAAGGGAAATCTGACTGCTGAAGTCCTACCAATTGCTTAAGCAAATCCACTCTACGACCAATGCCCGTATCCTCGAATGCAGAGCAAATAGAGTCCCATGCTTGCTTCGCTGTTGTACACTTTTCCGTGTACGTATACAACGCAGATGACAACAACAAATTCAGCATTTGAATTGCCAAAAAATTTTTGTCCGGATCTGTTTCTGTACCGTCGAAACATTTCCAATGACCCTTTGTAGCAAGATAGGCCTTTGCCTCGACCTTCCATTCATCGAAATTCTTACGGCCTTCCAATTTCTTTGGCTTACCCATTGCAGTCTTCTCTCAAAGCGTCTACCACGTCTACCCCAGAAAGCTTGCAACCAAAAAACCAAAAAAAAAAAGCACCAGTAAGTTTCGTTTCTTGAAAGAACTCTAAACAACCAATTGAATTACTGGCAATCTGGGCCCATAACCTATTGAAATATAAATATGTTTATTTATATTGAGCAGATTACCAATTCAAATAAAACTCCTTATTCGATTGATTGCTGAATACAGAATGATTTTATTATAATAAAAATTTCTATTTATATACTAGAAATAAATACTATGCATACTATGATTACATACTAGTAGCTGAGTGAAACAGCTGAGTGAAACACTCAATATAAAAATTATTATAACAAACCATTACAAAAAAAAAACCATACATCAATAAAATAAATCGTCAAAAACCTGTTCTATTAATTTGCAAAAACCTATGAGTTCAAAGGAGCAGATTTTTGGAATAAGTACCTATGGTTATTTTTGGTGATGAAAGCAAATTTAATATCCATGGCTCTGACGGATGCAAAAAGGTCTAGAGAAAAAAGAGCACAGAGCTTGACCCAGTGAATATGATAGGAACCCTGAAGGACGGCAATGACATCAAGACAATGACCTTAAACATAGCTCACAAATTGTTAAAGAGTGGCTGCTATATAATTATACAAAACGTTAGAACCCAGCTAAAAACACGACCTCAGTTACCTGATTTGAATGTGATTAAGCATTTATGAGATCATCTCGACCGACAAATAAGAAAGCAGGAGATTACTACAAAAGATGATTACTGTCTGTTGGGTGGACATCAATTTGACACGAAAAAAAGTGCTTCCCAATCCCAACTAAAAATGAATATTTTTGTTCCAAAAATTTTATTAATGAAAATGGAAATTTAGACAAAATACCAACCAATTATTTTTATAATTTTTTTGACAATTACAGGATTAATGATTAATATTTTAAATATAACCTTATACAATTTTATGTATAGGTATCATATTCCTTAAATGATTTGGTTTAAGAAAAAGAATCAAGTTTGTGGGCTAACCATGAATACGTACTTAAGAATTAACATAGATACCGACTCGATTTGACTGTTTCTGTTGGCCAGTATTTGGTTTTTTCTGTAATAGCAATTCAAAAAAAAATTTCATTTCTCATAAATTCATATAATTTTTTTTTTCAAAAATCCAAACGATACTAGGTACTTTCTTTTGACGGTTTATTGCCTGCTACATCTGCTAATTAATTGAGTTTGCTTGTACCGACACAGTCCTTTGGGCCTAATCGTTTTCAAGGTAAATATTTCAAACATGTAATACTTATTCATTATCGTATTAAGGTTGTCCAATTAGAAATACTAAGCTTCGTATCCACTGAATAACTCGTGTTTGCAAATGCTGTTTCATACCTCTAGGAGCACAGATTGGTCATTTATTAATTTCCCTAAGGAACATTAGTCTGATGTCTTTAGGTATTGTATTACTTTTGATCACCCACACAGTGTAGTTTGTATATAAAATGCCAAACAGGCAAAATAATGTGAGGTGGTTGCTACCAATTGACTATGAATATTTTCAGTGAGCTTAATGGAGCAAAAATAAAGATGTGTCTAGGGTACCACATTTAAAAGAAAGGAAAAAACCTTAAAAAATAAACAAAGCAATGAAACGACTCACGCCGCACGCCGCCTCGCCTCGCCCTGAACAGAAACATCTTTCATTAATCATCTAATGGAGCCGTAAAACGACATTATTTGTAAAATACTTTGAAGGGTAGATCAACCAAAATAAGATTGAAAGCTAAGAGATGCCGGATGCTTTGTTAACAGTTAAATAAGGTTTTTTTTTCGCTATTTGTACAGGTAAGTTAATAGGGATGGAATTCAATTGAAGATTACTTAATTAAGTGTATTTTGATGAAATGATAAATTGGGGTACTTCCTTACTGGAAGAATGAAACTCAAAATGAAAACAGCGGATGTTCTAACCCTTAACAAACTTTGAAAAATTGTATAGGTTAATATGTACATTTGTAATTGAAATGTACGGTCTTTTCAGTGCTAGGCCAGCTGTATTTGTAAAAATCCCACTGAACGCTTACATAATAAATTTATATTTTCTTAACTTTATTTTAACATAGAGGAACTCATTTCATGGTACAGAGTTATGAAACGAGCCACATTCATTTCAAGCGGTGTTTTTTAAAATAAGAATAAAAGTTAAGTTGCTGACAATAACAAAAATGCTTTCTTCATGGACAAGGTGGAAAAACAGTGAATATATAGAACATTTACTCCAAGTTCTTGCCCGTTGCTTTAGGCTCCCTCCAATCATTAAAAGCAAGGAAATCTGTACAACCTCTCATAGAGATGACGCGATTGCTCAGGAAATCAACTGTCTAAGTTGTTTACCTCTCCAACAATGCGCGTTTGAAGAATTGAGAGAACCATTTTCATACCGATTTCGAATGGCTTAGTTGAGATATTTTATTTTCACAAACAAGTTGTTTTCTATGTGTCAGTTATTCGCAAAGGTAGCACTCATAACAAAACAGATAAAAAAAACGTAAGGCATGTTTTTTTTTTTTTTTTTGCACACACTAAAGGGGCTTTTTATTATACCAGAGGTCTTATTATGCCAGAGATACAGTGGGCGCATTAGGAATTAAGAAAGGGGTTGTACATTGGTCTTGAATTCATCAACATTGCAATGATTGGGAAAGACAGAGTGTGGAAGGGAGTTCCACATTCGCGTAGAACGGCTACAGAACGATTCTCTATGCTTAAGAGTACGTCCGAAGTTGGGCTCGAGGGTAAGCTGATTGGCATTCCTGGAAGCGCAGGTATTACTGTTGCATTGTTTAAGGGGAGGAATGCAACTGTCTATTTCACTAGAGCAATAACCGTAGAATTAACGGTAGAACAAAAAGAGACATGAGACGTTACGACACGGTGTTCCAATGAAGTGAATGAATTGGTGATTTCTCTATCACCAATCATTCTTATAGCCTTTTTTGTATGCCATCCAAAAGGCTTAAGTATGTAACTGGAGCACCAGCCCAGAGATGGGAATTATACTCAAGCTTTGGACGAATATAAGTCAATTTCAATTTAATTTCAATTTATTTCAATAAAATTTAAAGTTAACTATGATACATTAAGATATAAATCTTTTAATAAATTCGATTATTTAATTTATATTTTGATACATTCAATAGGCACAGAAAATAAGAACAAGAAGTATTTTTAAGCAATATGAGCATAGATAATAGATAAATTTAATTCGTTTAATAAAACTAGACAAATGTTCTTTCTTATAGATTTGAGTAGTGCAAATAAAGTTTCCTCTTAAAATCGATAGGTGAGGGCGTGAGGCTATATACTGCAATTCGTTTGGAAGTAAATTCCAAAAACGAACTGCAGAAACGTAGAAGGAGCGTTCTGCTATGGTGTGCGAAAAACGCGGTAAAATTAATTTCAATCCTCACAATTGGCGAATTGGATCGATTCGCTTAAATATGCAGGACATCTATTGTGGACGACATTATGGAACCTTAGAATAAGTCTGTATCTCAAATAATTCTCAAAACTCATACCAACCAGGAAATGATGTAAATGGGATACACTATTATGTCTCTGAATACCATATATAAAACGAACACAATCATTAAAAGCAACATAAAGTTTACGCTTACATTGACAATCAAGAACCGGATACACTGAACAATTAAAAGTAAAATATGGCAAAATCAACGATTTAATGAGGTATTTTTTCATGTCAGAGGATAGTAACTCAGAGGAAGATAAAATAAATTTTCCTTATATTATCTGAGATTGCTCCACAGCAGCTTAACTTAGGTACTATTTATTTTATACCCAAGATATTTAACGTCATTTACATACACTATTCTTTCATTGACAAGAATTATCGGGGGAAATTCTTCAAAACATAACTCGTCCCTAGAACATAGCATGGCGACAGATTTAGCTGGATTCAGTTTCATTAAATTGTTGTTCGACCACATGAGAACATTACTAAGATCTTCATTTAACCTTACTATACCATCCTCCATCAGACCAATTGGACGAAAGATGTATAGTACAACATCATCTGCATATAAATGAATTTGGCTGTTTTTAATTACAGAGAGAAGGTCATTAAATAAAATAAAAGCGGACCCAATACTGAGCCGTGTGGTATACCCGTGTTGACTATAATAGGATCACAAGTACCCACATCCATTTTTATCCGTTGAATTCGATTTAATAAATAGTTGCTCATAAGCTTAAGTGAGGTGCTAGAAAAATTATATTTCACCTTAAGTTTATATAGAGGGATGGAATGATCAATACTGTTGAACGCTTTGGAAAAATCAAGTAATACAATGACACCAAATTTATCTGAATCAAGCGCAAATCTAAATTCCGAAGTAACTTTAACTACCGCGGACTCACAGCTGTGTTTGCTGCGAAACCCAGATTGCCACGGTGATAGCAAATTGCTTTCAGTTATATGGGCTTGGATTTGGTCGTGAATAATTTTTTCAAACACTTTCATAAGAAACATAATATATCTACTGATAGGCCTGAAATCAGAAGCATTAGAAGGATTGGGTTTTTTAGGGACTGGTATTATATTAGCATTTTTCCACGCATCAGGAAATTGAGCACTATAAATAGAAAAATTAATTACATGAAGAAGATGACTAGCTACGATAGGGAGTATAAGCTTTAAGAACTTTGGCGAAATATCGTCAGGACCAATAGAGTTTGATTCAACTGACTTGATTGAACAAAATAACTCATAAGGACTAATGCAGACAAATGAGAAAGTATTTCCATCATCAGAAACATTAAACAAATCATTAGGAATACATGAACCGGAAAAAGGGGGGGATTAAGACATGAGACATAGATTGGGCACTAAAAGGGCATTTGTTTTCATTTTTGTCTTCTTTAACACCAAGTTTTTTCAAATTATTCCATAAGTCCTTAGAGCCGAGAGACGGATCAAGCTTCGCTGAAATAAATTCACGCTTGGAGTTACGAATAAGAGAAATAACTTTATTACGAGCTACTTTATATTGTCTTCTATTAAATTCTGTTCTATTACCTTTATGTTTTCATTAAACCAAGGACATTTTTTAAACTTAAATTCTCTTGTAACAATTGGAACATATTCATCATACAGCCTGGTAACAACAATATTAAAAATTAAAACTTTAGAATTAACATCTGATGAAAAATAAATATCATTCAATTCTCAATTCAGAAAACTCGTTTGTATACTCTCATGGTCGAAGCTATTATACGACCTATAACTAATTGAACGATTCAAGTTTGTTCTATTTACTTCAAACTGATATGAGCAGAATATGAAATCATGGATGAAATCAGATGTAGGCCTTATTTGATCATTTCCTAAAATTTTCCTCTTAGAACTTGTCAAAAACATGTCCAGTAAGGAAGGATTTGAATCAGACTTAAAACAAGTTGGCCAAAGAGAATTTAAAACTGACAGTCCAATAACATCACAAAAATAATTTAGTAATCTCGTTGTACTATTGTTAAATAAAATATTTGCATTAAAATCACCCCCCACCGTGGCCCGTTTAGGCTAAAGTCATTCCATAATTAACTTTTTTCGTTGTTCCAGAATTCAAAATTTGCTGTTTCGCTGAATTAACAAATATTTGAAGTTCTTGAAACCGAATTTTTTTTTTTGAATTTTCCCAAAGGTTTGGTTTTGAGAGGGGGTCAAAGTTGAACTTTTTTTTTACTTTTAATAACAAAAAAATTTTTTTTTGCTTTTTCTTGACTTTGAGAAGCTACCTATATTACGAAAGTGGGGAAAGAATTTTTGTTTTTTCTTTCTGAAATTAACAAACACGGTAAAATATATGTTTGGAAAAAATATTACAAAAAAAAAAAAATGTCTATATATATATTTTTTTTTTTGGGACACCACTTTTTGTACCTTTTTCTGACTTTACATTGCATGGAAAAAAAAGCATCAAAAAGCATTAAGCAAAACTCAACGCATAATGAAAGCTGAAGTATTTCTTAATATAATCCTGAAGGAATAAATTGCACCAACTTGCAACCTTCTGAGCTAGAGCAATTTTATTAATCGATGGCAGGCACATTTTTTCAATTTTCTTGTTTTTCAATGGCAAATTAATAAACTGTAACTTTTGAACTAGTTGAGATATCACCACAATTTTTTTTTTTTTTATTTCGAAGAAAATGTTCACGGCTAACAATATGATGAGTTTTAAATTTATTACATTTGCAGGGTGTTCCAGAATTTACGAACACAAATTTTTTATTCAAAATCAAAAAATTATCTGAAATGGGGAATGAATTCACCACAATTTTGTTGTTGATGACGGAAATATTTTAAAATACGATATGTTATAAATATTATATAAATCGGAGGCACTAAAAAATTAAATTGAAGGGTTTATATTATATCCATAATAAAATATAAGCAGTTACTTTTGACTTAAGGAGATTAATTGTTCAGTGATTATATGCAGGTATTAATTTTTAATCGTATTAAATGAAGGGAAATTTTAGGTAAAAAAGGGTTATTTATTATAAGGATTAAACAATTCCAATTTCAAAGACTAGGTAGACAGGTAGAATTTATAGTCGATTGGGATCAAAGAAGCACAAAAAAGAAGAAAGGAAAGGATACGAACGTGTTTCCGTGATCAGCTTGGACTCGATGTAGACAAACCAAAGTATGGATTCGGAAATAATAATGATGGGAACACTTCGAGAAGATTTTTCGAGCAATCGGAGATAACAGCTCAAATAACTGGAGTAAACATAGAGCACAGATAATAAATTTATACAGATGTCTCATCCTTATGGCGAGAAATGATATATGAAACTGAAAGCTACCAAAAAAAAAGCTTCTTCAAAAAGCTTTAACGCATTCACTTAATGCATTTAAAATCTATTTTCGGTCGCCTCATTGCCCATAAATGAATATTTAGGCAAGGAAAAAAGCTTCAAACAGCTCCTTGTCCTGGACCTCCGAAGAGGAGGGACGTGAGTCTGGAAACGAATATGAAAAGCTAAGGGTACTATCGTCCGCGAAACAATTAATTGGATTAGAAGTTACAGACAGGAGATCATTTATGAAAATGAAAAAGAGGGTCGGAGACAAAATGGAGCCCTGGGGCACACCAGCATTTATATTATGGGTTTCAGACTTGAATCAGTCCAATACAACTTGTTTTGAACGGTTTGAAAGAAAGTTTCTAATCCAACGAAGAAGGGATTTATCGATACCGAAAGCACGCATTTTCGATAAAAGAGCGAAATGCCAGACTTTATCAATATTTTGCATTTTTTAGAGCATAAAAATCCGGCCCCTGGTTATTACTAATTAATACTAGAAAAAAGAATTCAAAACAAGCTTATAAACTAAAATCTTATATTTAACTTACTGGCCCCAATCGGGCGCTCTAAGAAATTCATGTTCAGCTTAAAATTAATGCCTTTCGGCCTATGAGCTATTTGCTTTTTTTTCATTTATTTTATTTTATTGTTTAAAAATTAACAAAAACTAATGCATTATCATGTTTTATTTGCTTAAATACTACTTAAAATAAGGTCCTTAAAAATAAAACTTAAAATTAACTAAAACTACCTAATCTACCTAACAACTACTTACGAACTAGAACAACCACAGCAGCAAATCTCTATCTTTTTTTTCACTATTTTTTTTCTTTTTTTATACGAATTCTTTTTATTTTTTTTTTTTTTTTGTATTTTATATTCTGTTGTCCCTGTCAATGTATGTGCCACCATGCCTACTCTACTTAAACCTAAACCCAAAACCCTTAAACTTAAACAAATATGTAAGCTGGCCAAGGCTCAAAACGCCATCCCGGCTACTCATTGTCAAGTGCTATGACTGAAGCCACTAGAACTGGTTCTCCTGCCTTCAAATGCCTTTGAAATATCAAGTGCAACAATCTTACTTTCTCCAAAACGACGTAAAGATTTGTTCCACTGTTCGGTTAAATAAACCATCAGATCCGTTATTGCCGGTCATTAAGAAGCTTTTGGTCTTCGAGATATTTCTTGAGCTGATAGTTTATCAGCGTTTCCATGACCTTAGAAAGAAGGTACGTAAGTGCAATCGGGCGATAATTGGAGGGAGAAGAAGCTATTTCCCTTTTTTTTTGGAATTTGCTGGACAAATGCTGTTTTCCAACTACTCCGAACGAGCCCAGAAGAATAGGATAGATGGAAAAGCTTACGCAAGGGTTTTGCCAGCGTGGAAGAACACCTCTTCAGAATAATAGCGGGGATACCATCCGGACCAGCGGATTTATGTACGGTGAGATCTTTAAGGACTCTCGCCCAGCACAAGTGCGGAAGAAGATTTGCCCCATGGAATCATTGACGCGCTCAAGAAATGGAGGAGCCATGACACTCTCTGGCAGAGATGAGTTTGAGGCGAACTGCATAGCAAAACGGTTAGCTTTTGCGAGAGCTAACAACTGGAGTGTCATTGCCAACGAGCGTAGGGACCGAGGAAGAAGAAGAATTCTTCATATTTTTTTACAAACGTTTAATTTGAACTCAAGCCATTTTTGTGTCGCCAAATGCACATAACCTCGTATTACCTCAAGAATATCTAGGTATAGTGGAATCAAAATTAACTACCAGCGAATACAAATAACAAAACCAAAACCATACCGAACAAATGTCTATTTGTGCACTTAGTGACTTGCATAAAATGCAAAAGTCTTAAGTGGATAGGTTAAGTCAAGTAAAAATCATATTGGATAGGGGACCAAGAGGCACTTTTCTGATACACTCTCAAAGGTAGATAATCGAGTTTAAAATTCTTCTTCTTTCAAAAACCCATTTTAAAGAACAATAATAACCAAATTAAAGACATAATTCTACAATTTCAATGCATCCATCAGTAAGAACGATACAAATATTGACTATTAAAAATTAAAATACCTTATTATTTTCAGTATTCAATTAAATCGTTACACTACAATGCTACAGTACATACTATAATTTCTCCATAAATTTTCCTATTTTCGGATATCTGGCACACTACTCAACAAATTCTGAAACCATTCAAAATTAACTAACCATTCATTGAAAATTTATTGTGTCGCTCTCCAAATGTCTGGAAACTTTGCAGTACGAAGGTTTTCTTTTAGCTTACTATATATAAACCTGCCTTTGCAGGATGAAGTCAGGTATTGATTTATGATTCCCCATTCCTCTGTTGTGCATCAGACCAATTGGACGAAAGATGTATAGTACACATCATCTGCATATAAATGAATTTGGCTGTTTTTAATTACAGAGAGAAGGTCATTAAATAAACAAAGAAAATAAAAGCGGACCCAATACTGAGCCGTGTGGTATACCCGTGTTGACTATAATAGGATCACAAGTACCCACATCCATTTTTATCCGTTGAATTCGATTTAATAAATAGTTGCTCATAAGCTTAAGTGAGGTGCTAGAAAAATTATATCACCTTAAGTTTATATAGAGGGATGGAATGATCAATACTGTCGAACGCTTTGGAAAAATCAAGTAATACAATGATACCAAATTTATCTGAATCAAGCGCAAATCTAAATTCCGAAGTAACTTTAACTACCGCGGACTCACAGCTGTGTTTGCTGCGAAACTCAAATTTATCTGAATGAAGCGCAAATCTAAAATCCGAAGTAACTTTAACTACCGCGGACTCACAGCTGTGTTTGCTGCGAAACCCAGATTGCCACGGTGATAGCAAATTGCTTTCAGTTATATGGGCTTGGATTTGGTCGTGAATAATTTTTTCAAACACTTTCATAAGAAACATAATATATCTACTGATAGGCCTGAAATCAGAAGCATTAGAAGGATTGGGTTTTTTAGGGACTGGTATTATATTAGCATTTTTCCACGCATCAGGAAATTGAGCACTATAAATAGAAATATTAATTACATGAAGAAGATGACTAGCTACGATAGGGAGTATAAGCTTTAAGAACTTTGGCGAAATATCGTCAGGACCAATAGAGTTTGATTCAACTGACTTGATTGAACAAAATAACTCATAAGGACTCATGCAGACAAATGAGAAAGTATTTCCATCATCAGAAACATTAAACAAATCATGAGGAATACATGAACTGGAAAAAGGGGGGGGATTAAGACATGAGACATAGATTGGGCACTAAAAGGGCATTTGTTTTCATTTTTGTCTTCTTTAACACCAAGTTTTTTCAAATTATTCCATAAGTCCTTAGAGCCGAGAGACGGATCAAGCTTCGCTGAAATAAATTCACGCTTGGAGTTACGAATAAGAGAAATAACTTTATTACGAGCTACTTTATATTGTCTTCTATTAAATTCTGTTCTATTACCTTTATGTTTTCATTAAACCAAGGACATTTTTTAAACTTAAATTCTCTTGTAACAATTGGAGAATATTCATCATACAGCCTGGTAACAACAATATTAAAAATTGAAACTTTAGAATTAACATCTGATGAAAAATAAATATCATTCAATTCTGAATTCAGAAAACTCGTTTGTATACTCTCATGGTCGAAGCTATTATACGACCTATAACTAATTGAACGATTCAAGTTTGTTCTATTTACTTCAAACTGATATGAGCAGAATATGAAATCATGGATGAAATCAGATGTAGGCCTTATTTGATCATTTCCTAAAATTTTCCTCTTAGAACTTGTCAAAAACATGTCCAGTAAGGAAGGATTTGAATCAGACTTAAAACAAGTTGGCCAAAGAGAATTTAAAACTGACAGTCCAATAACATCACAAAAATAATTTAGTAATCTCGTTGTACTATTGTTAAATAAAATATTTGCATTAAAATCACCCCCCACCGTGGCCCGTTTAGGCTAAAGTCATTCCATAATTAACTTTTTTCGTTGTTCCAGAATTCAAAATTTGCTGTTTCGCTGAATTAACAAATATTTGAAGTTCTTGAAACCGATTTTTTTTTTTTTGAATTTTCTCAAAGGTTTGGTTTTGAGAGGGGGTCAAAGTTGAACTTTTTTTTTTAGTTTTAATAACAAAAAAATTTTTTTTTTGCTTTTTCTTGACTTTGAGAAGCTACCTATATTACGAAAGTGGGGAAAGAATTTTTGTTTTTTCTTTCTGAAATTAACAAATACGGTAAAATATATGTTTGGAAAAAATATTACAAAAAAAAATGTCTATATATTTTTTTTTTTGGGACACCATTTTTGTACCTTTTTCTGACTTTACATTGCATGGAAAAAAAGCTTCAAAAAGCATTAAGCAAAACTCAACGCATAATGAAAGCTGAAGTATTTCTTAATATAATCCTGAAGGAATAAATTGCACCAACTTGCAACCTTCTGAGCTAGAGCGATTTTATTAATCGATGGCAGGCACATTTTTTCAATTTTCTTGTTTTTCAATGGCAAATTAATAAAATGTTTAACTGTAACTTTTGAACTAGTTGAGATATCACCACAATTTTTTTTTTTTCGAAGAAAATGTTCACGGCTAACAATATGATGAGTTTTAAATTTATTACATTTGCAGGGTGTTCCAGAATATACGAACAAAATTTTTTTATTCAAAATCAAAAAAATTATCTGAAATGGGGAATGAATTCACCACAATTTTGTTGTTGATGACGGAAATATTTTAAAATACGATATGTTATAAATATTATATAAATCGGAGGCACTAAAAAATTAAATTGAAGGGTTTATATTATATCCATAATAAAATATAAGCAGTTACTTTTGACTTAAGGAGATTAATTGTTCAGTGATTATATGCAGGTATTAATTTTTAATCGGATTAAATGAAGGGAAATTTTAGGTAAAAAAGGGTTATTTATTATAAGGATTAAACAATTCCAATTTCAAAGACTAGGTAGACAGGTAGAATTTATAGTCGATTGGGATCAAAGAAGCACAAAAAAGAAGAAAGGAAAGGATACGAACGTGTTTCCGTGATCAGCTTGGACTCGATGTAGACAAACCAAAGTATGGATTCGGAAATACTAATGATGGGAACACTTCGAGAAGATTTTTTGAGCAATCGGAGATAACAGCTCAAGTAACTGGAGTAAACATAGAGCACAGATAATAAATTTATACAGATGTCTCACCCTTATGGCGAGAAATGATATATGAAACTGAAAGCTACCAAAAAAAAGCTTCTTCAAAAAGCTTTAACGCATTCACTTAATGCATTTAAAATCTATTTTCGGTCGCCTCATTGCCCATAAATGAATATTTAGGCAAGGAAAAAAGCTTCAAACAGCTCCTTGTCCTGGACCTCCGAAGAGGAGGGACGTGAGTCTGGAAACGAATATGAAAAGCTAAGGGTACTATCATCCGCGAAACAATTAATTGGATTAGAAGTTACAGACAGGAGATCATTTATGAAAATGAAAAAGAGGGTCGGAGACAAAATGGAGCCCTGGGGCACACCAGCATTTATATTATGGGTTTCAGACTTGAATCAGTCCAATACAACTTGTGTTGAACGGTTTGAAAGAAAGTTTCTAATCCAACGAAGAAGGGATTTATCGATACCGAAAGCACGCATTTTCGATAAAAGAGCAAAATGCCAGACTTTATCAAATGCCTTTTTTCATAATTCATTTTTTTTCATACCTAATTCAATTTAACTTATTAGTTATTACCAGGGCCCGGATTCTTATGCAAATACATATTTTTTTTGGACATCTTTAGAAGTAAATTAGTCAATTACTTATTCCTCCTATTTAGTAGTGTACAACGAATTCTCTGCTCTCTCAAAACTCCTCTATGAAGCATATATCAATCAAATGCAATTTGATATTATCTCAGATCCCAAACGCTTTTGGCAATTCATCAACATAAAAAAAAAATCGGATGGATATCCTAATACCCTTAATTACTTAGATCACTCTTCTAACGACTCAAAAATTATAACTAATTTATTTGCTAATTTCTTTAGTCTTGCTTTTTCCGACAGTAATTTTGTACCTGATGCTGACTATTTCACTTATTTGAACGACTGTAACCAAACATCATTGGTATCGATCAACATCACTGTTGACGATGTGGTTAACAAAATAAATAAACTTAAGGATGATTTCTCTTCGGGACCTGACGGTTTACCTGCGATTGTATTAAAGAAGTGTGCAGCTAATTTGGCTCAACCTCTTACCACTCTTTTTCAAATATCTCTTTCTCAAAGAATTTTTCAATCTATGTGGAAAGATTCTTTCATAAAACCTATTCACAAGAAAGGTTGTAAATCAGATATTTCTAACTACAGGCCGATTGCCAAATTACCCTGCATTCCAAAACTTTTCGAAAGTATTATCTTTGACACTATGTACTTTCATTGCAAAACATTATTTTCGGCTAAACAACATGGGTTCCTAAAAGGGAAATCAACTACCACAAATTTAACTGAATTTGTTTCTTATGCATTAAACTCAATAGAAAGTAAAAAAGAAGTTGATGTTATTGCTACGGACTTTAGCAAGGCGTTTGATAAAATATCCCACAGTATTATAACTTTCAAGCTAAAGGCTCTTGGATTCCCTCCTGGTTTCATTGAATGGATGGAATCATACCTATCCGACCGTAAATATCGCGTTTTATTTAGATCTTCAATATCAGAACCATTTATTGCAAAATCGGGAGTCCCTCAAGGTAGTCATCTAGGCCCTATTATTTTTATTCTGACTATTAATGACGTAGAATCTGTGATTGAAAATTCTCAAGTTTCAATCTACGCAGATGACATGAAAATCTTTAGAACGATTTCTTCACCCGATGATGCTTTACCCCTGCAGGCCGATTTAAACAATTTCTATGTTTGGTGTCTTAAAAACAATTTAGAACTTAATATTTCCAAATGCCAAACTATCACATATTCCCGTAAACGTTTCACTCAGCTAACACGGGACTATTATATCAACGAATGTATTGTTCACAGAGTAACAACTATCCGAGATTTAGGGGTTATTTGTGATAGTGAGCTTAACTTTAGGTCTCACTATGACAATATCGTAGCCAGAGCTAATTCTGCTTTAGGTTTCGTCAAACGTTGGTCTAAGGAATTTTCGGATCCTTACGTTACGAAATCTCTTTATACCACGTTTGTAAGGCCTCTACTTGAATACGCCAGCCAAGTATGGTCCCCTTATCACCAAGTCCATATAAAGAGAATTGAAGCAATACAACGTAGATTCCTCCGTTTCGCCTTAAGAGGACTTTCATGGGTTGACAACTTTAACTTACCTCCGTATCAAGAACGGTTGCGGCTTATAAACTTACAATCTCTTGAAAAACGTCGTGAAGTTGCCGATATTATTTTCGTACACCAAATTTTATCCGGTGTTACAGAATCTTCCACCCTCCTTGAAGCAATGAGTATTAACGTTAACTTTCATTCTCTAAGATCGGTTCCCCAATTTCATCTAGCTCATCACAGAACTGATTACGGCAGTAATGAACCAATTACGAGAATGTTACGTAAGGTGAACGAAAACTCAAATCTTTTTGATTTCAACCTTAGCAATATCACACAAAGGAAGCTTTTATACTGTACTTCCTTAAACAACTAAAACAACTAAAAAAAAAAATAAATAAACACGTATTTGTAGTAGAGGGAAACTGACTCTTTTTTTTTGTCTTTTTTTTTAATTTCTTTTTTACGAACTTGACAAGTGTCTTCTACGCGCTTATTTATTGTATTTGTTTTTCTTTTCTTTTTCGCGTTTTTATAATTTTTTTGACTTTAAAATTTTAAAATTTTTCGATTTTAAAATTTTGCATTTTTTTTTTTTTTGCTTTTTGTAAGATTTAAAAATAAAATTTTAATTTGTTTTTGTTCTTACTTTTTGTACCTGCTTGCATTAAGCAGTCCCTAACTCTTGTTCTCCTGATATTCGTATCGCCATCGCTTTTTTATTTTATTTTTTACAAATAATTTCTTATTAAGTGCCGATACGACTAGCAACCGTAATTGCAATCGTACTCGGTGAAAATGGACCCCAGCGCGTGCGGTATCTGGGGGGGAAAGAGGCGTGGGAATTAATTATTATTGAATTGAGAAATTTGCTTCAAAATGGCATTCAATCGTTAGCGCATATTTTTGCATATTTTGGGTATAAGTGCATATTTTGGCTTATTGAGCATATTTTCAAAATAAATGCATATTTTTCGTTCGTATAGAAAAAATGCAAAAAAATAAAACAATTATTTTATCAAAATGCAAACGGGCCATAAGAATTCTATCTGGAAAAATATTATTATAACTTGGCATCCCTCGAAACACGTTCATCTGTAATGTACACGAATGAGAGAAAGGCATTGAATACATACGAAGTACTTGTAAAAAAAAAAATCGGGGAAATTAAAACATTTATGTAATTTTTCGGTATGCAACATTATTAAGACATTGCATTTAAACGTGTTGAGGAAATTTCAAAAAAAATGGTTGAGCCTTTTTTGAGAAATCTTGAAAAGAGTGTTATGAATCCCAAAAGGTACTACAAAAATGGATCTCTGTTCCGATTTTTTTATATTGAAAATTTTATTTTAAATAATATCTTGGAATGCAATATCAATAAGGATAATGTTAAGTATAATTGTGCAATATTTTAATAAAATCGGTAAAGTCGAAGTGGAGATATACGGGAACAATAACAAAATCAGCCGCAAGGACCCTAGTATTAGAATTTCACTTCGATAGGGCCAGTAAGGGGTACAGATAAAAATCTGAAAAAAATTAGAGGATTTATTTGGAGACGATTGAGCAGATGTCTTCATTATTTTTCGAAAAAAATGCAAATTAGCACCACCCTAGTATACACTTTCTTTACTATGCTGTGAATATTTTAATGAATAAAAGTCTGAATTTTTTTTTGCTTTACTTCGACGTTTTTGCAATTACATATTAATTTTTTTTTCACCATATTTTTTTGCTTTTTTACGGCATTTTTCGTAATTTTAAGTGCATATTTTAGGCGCATATTTTGCATTTTTTAGAGCATAAAAATCCGGCCCCTGGTTATTACTAATTAATACTAGAAAAAAGAATTCAAAACAAGCTTATAAACTAAAATCTTATATTTAACTTACTGGCCCCAATCGGGCGCTCTAAGAAATTCATGTTCAGCTTAAAATTAATGCCTTTCGGCCTATGAGCTATTTGCTTTTTTTTCATTTATTTTATTTTATTGTTTAAAAATTAACAAAAACTAATGCATTATCATGTTTTATTTGCTTAAATACTACTTAAAATAAGGTCCTTAAAAATAAAACTTAAAATTAACTAAAACTACCTAATCTACCTAACAACTACTTACGAACTAGAACAACCACAGCAGCAAATCTCTATCTTTTTTTTCACTATTTTTTTTCTTTTTTTATACGAATTCTTTTTATTTTCTTTTTTTTTTTGTATTTTATATTCTGTTGTCCCTGTCAATGTATGTGCCACCATGCCTACTCTACTTAAACCTAAACCCAAAACCCTTAAACTTAAACAAATATGTAAGCTGGCCAAGGCTCAAAACGCCATCCCGGCTACTCATTGTCAAGTGCTATGACTGAAGCCACTAGAACTGGTTCTCCTGCCTTCAAATGCCTTTGAAATATCAAGTGCAACAATCTTACTTTCTCCAAAACGACGTAAAGATTTGTTCCACTGTTCGGTTAAATAAACCATCAGATCCGTTATTGCCGGTCATTAAGAAGCTTTTGGTCTTCGAGATATTTCGTGAGCTGATAGTTTATCAGCGTTTCCATGACCTTAGAAAGAAGGTACGTAAGTGCAATCGGGCGATAATTGGAGGGAGAAGAAGCTATTTCCCTTTTTTTTGGAATTTGCTGGACAAATGCTGTTTCCCAACTACTCCGAACGAGCCCAGAAGAATAGGATAAATGGAAAAGCTTACGCAAGGGTTTTGCCAGCGTGGAAGAACACCTCTTCAGAATAATAGCGGGGATACCATCCGGACCAGCGGATTTATGTACGGTGAGATCTTTAAGGACTTTCGCCCAGCACAAGTGCGGAAGAAGATTTGCCCCATGGAATCATTGACGCGCTCAAGAAATGGAGGAGCCATGACACTCTCTGGCAGAGATGAGTTTGAGGCGAACTGCATAGCAAAACGGTTAGCTTTTGCGAGAGCTAACAACTGGAGTGTCATTGCCAACGAGCGTAGGGACCGAGGAAGAAGAAGAATTCTTCATATTTTTTACAAACGTTTAATTTGAACTCAAGCCATTTTTGTGTCGCCAAATGCACATAACCTCGTATTACCTCAAGAATATCTAGGTATAGTGGAATCAAAATTAACTACCAGCGAATACAAATAACAAAACCAAAACCATACCGAACAAATGTCTATTTGTGCACTTAGTGACTTGCATAAAATGCAAAAGTCTTAAGTGGATAGGTTAAGTCAAGTAAAAATCATATTGGATAGGGGACCAAGAGGCACTTTTCTGATACACTCTCAAAGGTAGATAATCGAGTTTAAAATTCTTCTTCTTTCAAAAACCCATTTTAAAGAACAATAATAACCAAATTAAAGACATAATTCTACAATTTCAATGCATCCATCAGTAAGAACGATACAAATATTGACTATTAAAAATTAAAATACCTTATTATTTTCAGTATTCAATTAAATCGTTACACTACAATGCTACAGTACATACTATAATTTCTCCATAAATTTTCCTATTTTCGGATATCTGGCACACTACTCAACAAATTCTGAAACCATTCAAAATTAACTAACCATTCATTGAAAATTTATTGTGTCGCTCTCCAAATGTCTGGAAACTTTGCAGTACGAACCCAAGTAACAATTTTTGGTCAAAAGCCGGTCGAACAACCGGACGTCAACCGAGGTTAAATAACCGTCACGGTCATAAATTGGTTTCGGTAACGTTTTAATAACGTTACACAAACGTTGCTGTGACCGTAAATGGTCAGGTAAAATTTAACGTGAGTTTTAAACAAGTTTATAATTAACGTAAAAATGAAGTTAGTAAATATCTGTTTTAAACGTTATTTCGGAGTAAGTTTGTAACCGTTTAAATGGTTTTAAAAAAACCAGTATAATGTTGGGTTTTCGTCATTTTACAACGGTTACACAACCGTCTAAATAGGGTTTTTAAAAACCCTACTCTCTTGAATTGCGGTAATTTTAAACGTTATTACGACGTATTTTTTCAACCGTTTCAAAATAGTTACGTTACGGTTACTTTTAAACGTTATTATGACGTATGTTTGCAACCGTTTCAAAATAGTTACGTTACGGTTACTTTTAAACGTTATTATGACGTATGTTTGCAACCGTTTCAAAATAGTTACGTTACGGTTACTTTCAAACCGTATTTTGACGTCATTTTGAGACCGTTCAGAAATAGTCTCAAAAAAACCTTTAAAACCGTTGGTTATTTTGAGACGTTATTTTAACGGCTTTTATAAACCGTTTCCATACAGTATTCAAAATACCTAGCCCAATGCCACCCACGTCCAAATTGAACGATAGTAGTTTTGACAATTGCTCTTTTCATATTTCCAGATTTGATAGAGAGAACAACTGTCAAAAGTACTACACGTTTCAATTAGACCTGGGTGATCTTGGGCCAAGTTTTCTGAACACTGAAAAGAAATGATTAAAAAAGCTATGAAAATAACATCTTAAAATTACCATCGTCCAGTAGCTCGAAATTCTTCCCATCTGAAAGTGAAGTCCTTCTCTTCTATAAATGATAAGAATAAATTTAAGTTTACATTAGTTTTAGTTTATTGAAAAAACAAAAAAAAATTAAATTAAAATTATTAAAAAAATTAAAATTAAATTAATTAAGAAAATGTTATCATATCGCTTGTGGTGGTATCGCTGGTGGTGGTGCCGCTGAAGGTGGCGTCACTTGTGGTGGTATCGCTGGTGGTGGTGTCGCTGAAGGTGGTATCGCTGGTGGTGGCGTCACTTGTGGTGGTATCGCTTGTGGTGGTATCGCTGGTGGTGGTGTCGCTGAAGGTGGCGTCACTTGTGGTGGTATCGCTTGTGGTGGTGTCGCTGAAGGTGGTATCGCTTGTGGTGGTATCGCTTGTGGTGGTATCGCTGGTGGTGGTGTCGCTGAAGGTCGTATCGCTTGTGGTGGTGTCGCTGAAGGTGGTATCGCTTGTGGTGGTGTCACTGAAGGTGGTCTCGCTGACGGTGGCTTCGAAGAAGATTGGTTGCTGTTAAAAAGAAACAAAAAAAATGAAGCGTATTAGTTTGTATCTAAAAGTATATGAAGTAATTTTGACTAGGCTAAACTAAGTAATAGTAAATTAAATACTTACAGGACTGGTATCGCTGGTGGTGGTGCCGCTGAAGGTGGCGTCACTTGTGGTGGTATCGCTGGTGGTGGTGTCGCTGAAGGTGGTATCGCTGGTGGTGGCGTCACTTGTGGTGGTATCGCTTGTGGTGGTGTCGCTGAAGGTGGTATCGCTTGTGGTGGTATCGCTGGTGGTGGTGTCGCTGAAGGTCGTATCGCTTGTGGTGGTGTCGCTGAAGGTGGTATCGCTTGTGGTGGTGTCACTGAAGGTGGTCTCGCTGACGGTGGCTTCGAAGAAGATTGGTTGCTGTTAAAAAGAAACAAAAAAAAAATGAAGCGTATTAGTTTGTATCTAAAAGTATATGAAGTAATTTTGACTAGGCTAAACTAAGTAATAGTAAATTAAATACTTACAGGACTGGTATCGCTGGTGGTGGTGTCGCTGAAGTGGTATCGCTGGTGGTGGTATCGCTGGTGGTGGTGTCGCTGAAGGTGGTATCGCTTGTGGTGGCGTCGCTGAAGGTGGTGTCGCTGGTGTTGGTGTCGCTGAAGGTGGTGTCACTGGTGGTGGTGTCGCTGTAGTGGTGATTTAGCTTGAAGCGGGTGGTGTCGCTGGTGTTGGTGTCGCTGGTGGTGGTGTCGCTGGTATTGGTGTCGCTGAAGGTGGTGTCACTGGTGGTGGTGTCGCTGTAGTGGTGATTTAGCTTGAAGTGGGTGGTGTCGCTGGTGTTGGTGTCGCTGGTGCTGGTGTCGCTGGTGGTGGTGTCGCTGGTGGTGTCACTGGTGGTGGTGTAGCTGACGGTGGCTTCGAAGAAGATTGGTTGCTGTTAAAAAGAAACAAAAAAAATGAAGCAAATGTGTATTAGTTTGTATCTAAAAGTATATGAAGTAATTTTGACTAGGCTAAACTAAGTAATAGTAAATTAAATACTTACAGGACTGACAATTTGTCATCCTGGGACTGTTCTTCTGAGGAACAATTCTCCGCCTCCCTTTCTTTCCTTACGGCTTCCTCCCACAAATCTAAGAAAAAAAAGGTTAATATTATTTATTAAATCATAAATGAAAAAATGAATGTTAAAGATAAATATAAACATTTTTTTACCAATATTTTCAAACAATATTCTGCAGGGCAATTTCTGCTATTCTGGTTGAGGTTGCATGTTTGTTTTGCGTCCGATTGTAGTGTCCTTTCTTGTACGCGGCCATAGCAATGTTTTGTCGTCCTCAACCAAACTTTTCGGAACCGCCGTCACCATCTTCTCTCCATCCTCAATTGTCTCAACCACGCAAAACATTGTTCAAGACCAAGAGTGTACTAGAGGGAAAAAAACAGAACCAGTAGCCAGATTAATTTTGAAAAATTTCGAGGTAATTTCATCTATTTTCCAAAGGGTGGGAGCATTTACTTCTTCATTTGATTGATAGACACTCAAAAATTTTGAATAAAATGGTTGCTCATAGAAATTAAGTAACATCCGATGAATGTGAATCTTCGACTTGTTGTAATGGCTTTTCACGACTTTTTCCTGACTCTTCGCGTAATTTAACTAAAATGTTTTTAATTTTTCCCTTATACGTAGTTCTACTACATAATTTATTTTTAATTATTGAATTCATAATGATTTGTTAAGAAACAGCGCACCAAAAATCTGTCAGATACTCTTGCGAACACGAATACAAAAAAGCTACTGAAGAATCTGGAATAAAATCCCGAAATGAAAAATGCATACAATAAAGAAAACGGCGTTTATGGCGTCTCTAGGTTTAACTGTCGTTAAGAAGGAGTCATTGTTTGGTTATTATAACCAAAATACGTAGGCTTGAAAAAAAAATCCATTACAAAATGGTCAAAAAAAGTAGAGAAAACAACCAAACATATACACATGAGTTGTGGTTTGGTTAAAATATGTGCACTTTATCACTCAGAACCAGACTTGGTCAATTTTCAACCAATAAGAAACGAAATGCGTCTCAATTTGGTCAAAAAAAGTTGAGAAAACAACCAAACAGTTGTGGTTTGGTTAAAATATGTGCACTTTATCACTCAGAACCAGACTTGGTCAATTTTCAACCAATACGTAACAAAATGCGTCTCAATTTTTTTGATGATACCAACAAAATTACACAAATTTATTTTTATTATTGAAATCATAAGCTACTTACATGAACAATATCTGGAATTTATAACACGTACGCACTTTTTTATTGTTTATATTTCACAACTTTCAGAACTTTCACTTATTTATTTATTTATTTCACAGAGTAAAACGACTTCAAGAAAACTGAATTACTGAACCGAACCGACGCGACCGACTAACACGATGCAAAACAATAAACTGATTCAACATGCGCATGACGAATTCAGTTTTGCATTGCAATGCGAGAGCGAGATGGGTATATCTGAAGGGTTGTTTTCAGTTGAATAGTTTTTGGAAATAAAATGAAATATAGGGTGTCCTAATCAGAGTACACTTTTTAATTTGCAAATAAAACCAATCATGGGCATGAGTTTAGACGTTTCGTGTACGTGTAAGGTTTTCATTTGAAATGTAGATGTAAATCAGGTTTTCATTTGAATGTTGTTGTAAACAGCGTATTTTCGTTTGTTGTGTTTTGTTTGTTGTGTGACGTTTTATTTTGTGCTTTCAGCCACCGGGTTTTAAGATAAAATGAGACGACATATGACATAATTTTCCCAGCGAAAAAAAAATGTTCTGTTTTTGGATTGGATTTGCGGTTGTGATGTTTGGCAGCTGTATGCTCAGTGGAGACGCTGTGTTATTGTATTGTAAAGAAAAGACATGTTCCGATTATGTCTGCTATTACACGGTGACTCATGAGTCAGACTTTTTTTTCGAACTACGTTGGTGTAAATAAAGGAATACAAAATTCGAAAAGCTGAAAAGAAAAATAATTTGCCCGGTCGTCGCCCGAGAATGATAATGTCGTAAGCGACATTTTTTTGATTTTGGGAAATCGCAATCAAAGTTTAAAAAATCATATCTCCGAAACGGCTACGAATAATTTTTCAAAACTTTAACTATAGTTGCAGAGCTGATGGAACTTCATTTTAGAATCAAAATTAAAACCCAGCTTCCATTTCTACAGGTTTTAAAGCCAATAAACCATAGTATTATTTTGTCGTATGTTACATTTTGCTAACTAAAATGTTTATTCCATACACATACGACAAAAAATTTGCACATACGACAAACTTTTACCCAATTCAGTTACTTTTTATTCAAACAAATAAATAAAACTACGAGTTATTCAATATTTTTTTGAAACAAAAATAATTTAATTTTACATAAAATAAAAATAAACAGTCTTCTTCTTTTAAAAAAAATAAACATTAAATCTAAAAATCGTTTGGTGCATTTTCATAGAACGACCTGAGAGCTGAGCGCTCGTTGTTTTCAGTTGTGGGTAAAAAGGTAGGATCGTCTTCTTCGTCGTCAACAGAAAAGTCAACAGAATCAGTGTCATTTAGTATGTCATCACTCATGCTAGTTATTATATATTTTTTATTAAAAAAATATTTAAGTTGATTTATACTTTATAATACTCACGCTAAAAGTTCTGGCGGTAACTCCGGCGCAGGGGACCCGTCCGCACTCGACGACATTCTGAAGTCAACTGAAATTGTTCTTCTGCATACACATTCTTATGGCACATACGACAATAATTTACCGTAAGTTGGCTAAAAAATTGTTGTATGTGAAGGATTTCAAACACATACGACAATCATTTAAGGCTAAATCACAAAGGCGCTTCAGCTTCGGCTTCGCCTGACGTTTACGAGTTCAGCTATAGGAATTCAATGCTTGCTATCACAATGACGCTTCGACCTCACGTTTCGTACGTAACGTGACTCCAAACGGAAGCTCTAGTTCAAATATGCTGAACTTTTGCTTTGTCTGACAGCTCAACAGCTGTTTGTTCATTTGTTTTTTGGAACAGCGTTACCACTCGAACAAAAAAAGAAATCGAAGTAGATTTGGGAATAAAGCGAAGTAAATTGAGAAAAAGTGAAATAGTTTTCAAAAAAGCGTATTTTATACTGTCCATGGATACATCGACGCAAAGAGGGACATACAGTTATTATCAGAAGTTCATATAGACAGATCTACAATTAGGGCCGTGTGGGAATTGTGTTAATATCTGTATAAAAACTTGACGTTCGATTTTATTTTCATACTACATGGTCGATAAAATGTGTTAAATTTTAACTAGCAGACTAAAATATGACTCTAGTGGTTAAATTTAACCAACATTTTAACGCAAGTCGCACACGGCTTAAAATATTAAACACTTCAATACAATCACGTAACTCATGCGTATATGTAGTACATATGTGTTGACATTTCGTGTTTGTAAAGTGTGTCCGCTTATTGTTCATGTATAAGGATAGAAACTGCAGATGCAGATGTCGATTATCTATTTTCCTGATGAAAATAAGAGAACTGCAGGCATAAAATAACTCAATGAATTAATCCAAGCTGATTTTGGAAATATCAAGTATAAATCGATGTAAGTTTTTTCTGAGTGAAGTAGATTTCAAAACATTCTCGATGGTGCGAAGTGGGAACAGATTTTCAAAGTTTTTTAAAAATCGAAGTAGACTACTTCGAAAGGAGTAAAGTGGCAAATCTGCTTGATAATGATGGAGGGAGAACTGTCATTCAAAGCAAACGTGAAGCGGGTGCAACGTAACGCAGACGAAGCCGAAGCTGAAGCGTGTTTGTGTTCTTGCCTTTACGCAACCAACAAAAACAGCGATTTTACATAGAAAAAATGTCGTATGTGAAAAATTCTTACACATACGACAAAATTAATACCCAAAACGCATTTGACCTTGCACATACGACAAAATAATTCAAAATATCTCCGAAACTAAAGGAGATATCAAAACGCGGATTGCACCATTGGAAAGATTATTTTTTTCTTATCAAAACTGCATTCAAACCTCAAAAAACCATTTTTGTGATATACGACATTCTTTTTCTCAGGCGACGCGGTGAGTCGCTGGCAAATTTTCGTACGACTCGTTTTTTAATAATTTTGTTTTATTCTCATTCTATATTTTTTGATTCTGTTTTATTTAAATTCTTCTTGCTTTCAGTTCACATGTCCTTGCTATTTGAAAAAGTGAAAAAGAATGTTTTTTATTTCATTTCAAGGAAATGTGAAATGAAAGAGTGTTGCCGAAATTTGAGTCCTGACAGTCATAGTGTAATACAGTTCGACTCAGAGGATAAAAGTGCGCTCTTATTGGGACACCCTATATTACCGGAGTTGTAAATTGCTTGAAATAAAAGAAATTTATAACTGAGGTTTACTTGCGGTCCATTTCCAACTATAATAATGTTTTGGGTTGAAAAAGCGTAATTTGATGACTTATTCCAAACGTGTGTCTGCATTTCGTTTAGTTTCAACCGATAATTAATACTGTGGGTTGAAAAAATAGTTATTTTAGGACTTATTTTAAACACGTGTGTGCTGTAGGTTGAAAAAGCGTAATCTTGAAACTTATTCCAAACGTGTGTCTGGATTTAGTTAACTTTCAACCGATAAATAATACTGTGGGTTGAAAAAATAGTTATTTTAGGACTTATTTTAAACATGTGTGTGCTGTAGGTTGAAAAAGCGTAATCTTGAAACTTATTCCAAACGTGTGTCTGGATTTAGTTTACTTTCAACCGATAAATAATACCGGGGGTTGAAAAAAAATAGTTATTTTAGGACTTATTTTAAACATGTGTTGAATGCTGCCATCAATTGTATGAACAAACACAGCCAAAATTATACCAAATACTTAAACGTCATCTGTCAGTCAATTTCTATGTTTTTTTTTCTTAAATTGTATTGTAATTATTGTCATCTTAATATGTATTAATAAATTTGTATTATATAAGAATTTGCGAAGGTTAAATGAAAGTTAAAAGGAATGTAAAAATTATGTAAATAAAGAATGTATATACTTCACTGTTGAACAGATACCCGAGCAATCCAGTCTTTTTATTTCGAAGTTTTACTCACCCACTTTTTTGAACCGAATTTACCCACCCAGTTTTCTTTTGAATAAACATTTTGGTCCTAGTTTTCTTTTGAATAAACATTTTTGGTCCTTCGAGCCTTTAAAGTTTAAACGAACTAAGTGCCAATACAAATCTGAAGTGACAATACACAATTTAATAAATTCCACCCTTATTCCAAAAACAGAAGAATTTTGCCGACATTTTGTGGTATTCTCAAATCGAATACATTTCACCCAATTTATTGAAAATTAAAAACATTTGTGCCGACATACTGTCGTTTGAAAATTTTATTTAAATCCAGTTTAAGTACATTAAAAGCATAAGTTACAATTCATTCAATATAAAAGCAATCATTGAAAACAACCGCCAGCCGCATCGCCGCCGCATCGCCACACATTGCAACACATCGACAATCGCCAACCATCAGCAACTACGCTCAATCCATCATCGTTCAAGGATTTCATCTGCAAATACATTACGAGAATCTCAAAGTGAGTACAATTTTTGTTCTTTACATATTGCATATTTTGTAAAATCAAATTGTATATACTCATATTAAATTAATATACATACATATAACGCAAAATTGAAATGAGTGCTGCTGCAAAAATTGTTAAGAGCATTTCCATCCAAATCTCAAAAGATTTTGAGAATTTCAAGAAAACTGTTTCTGAAAAACGAAGAACTAAAAACTACGTTAGTACACGTTTGGATACGCTTCAGAGCAATTTTAAAAGACTTGAAGATAATTATTATGAAGTCATTAGCGACGAAGAATTAAAGTCGGAAACCCTTAAAGTGACCGAAGACTGGTACAACGCAGCCAGCGAAAACTACACGATTTATCGTTCAGCATTGCTAGATGAAGTTGACAAGTTTAAGGCAGAGGCTGAAAAAGAAAAAGAAAAAGAAAAACCGCCAGGCGATTCAAGAAGCGAAGTGTCTAGTCAAAAGCAGCATGACGTTCGTCTACCAAAAATTCATCCACCCACTTTTACTGGCGAATATGAAAATTGGAGATCATTCCATGATCAATATGTTTCTCTGGTACATAATAATGCAACATTGACAAAGATTGAAAAGTTACATTATTTAAAATCCAGCTGCAAGGAGGGCGCTGGTGTTTTATTAGAACATATCAGTGTAGACGATGCGAGCTACGACCAAGCCTGGGAGTTATTAAAATCTCGCTACGATTTTAAAAGAATCCTCGTCAATAACGAATTGAAGTTATTTTACGAATTACCGATCGTTCGAGAAGAAAATTCAAAAGGTATTCGTGAATTGCTAGACAATGCTACGAAAATATTGCATGCACTTAAGAATCTCGAGCTACCCGTACATCATTGGGATGCAATTGTAATATTTTTACTTCTAAAAAAGGTTCCGGCTTCCCTACAATCCAAATGGGAAACGCAGCTTGGAACCAAAAAAGACATCCCTACGTTCAAAGAATTCTCGGAATTCTTAGAAACGAAGTTCCGAGCACTTGAAATGATGGATCAACAAAATGAAAAACATCACACATCAAACAAGAGACACAACAGTGTATTCCATGTCAACGCTGACTCAAAAGAGAATTTTGCGTGTAAAGTATGTCACCAAGGTGTGCATTCATTAAGAACTTGTTCTAAATTTTTAAGGATGGATGCAAGCGCACGACAACGAATTGTCAGACAACAAGGCAATTGTTTCAACTGTTTGGCTTACAGTCATCAGTCGAGTAACTGCCCAAGCAGCAAAAGATGTCATTTTTGCCAACGAAATCACAATTCGCTTCTTCATCTTGGAAACACAAACAATCTTAATCGCCAATTTTCGCAAAATCCATTCAATCAAACATACACACAAAACAGTCAAATGCCACACAGAACAAACAATAATAATCCAAATAGCGCACACCAGATCAATCGCAGTCAAATACAGTCAAACTCACTCACTCACGCTCAACAACATAATGCATTCAATCACTCAAATTCAAGCAATCAAAACCGCACTCAAACTCATCACGTTACAACAGATATCAACCCAAATGCTCCAGCTTTTCAACCCTACGATTTTCCGCCTTCAACGTCTTCGAATTGTTTTCATCTAAACGAAATCAGGAACACCCAAATATTACTCGCAACAGCAATTGTTAAGGTGAAATCTGCTCATGGAACTTTCTTCAAGTTACGGGCATTAATTGACCCTGGATCACAAGCAAGTTTTATAACGGAATCAGCTGCTCAACTTTTGGGTTTGAAAAAGCATCCGACTTCCTTTGACATCTCTGTCTTAGGACAAAAAAAGACAGGTTCATGTCAGAACTACGTTGAACTGAGCTTACACTCAAACTGTTCAGATTTTGCAACTGTGACAAGAGGCTTCATCTTCAAAACCTTAACAGGACTTCTGCCAAGCCGAGAAATTATAGCAGATAAACTGAACCACATCCAAGGTTTAAAACTTGCCGACCCCACATTCCATATACCTGCTCGAATTGACTTGTTATTAGGCAGTGATGTATATTGTGAAGTGGTCTTACCAGACGTCATCAGAAGTGATGAACTTGTTGCGCCAATAGCACAAAAAACTGAATTCGGATGGATAATCTTGGGGAAAGCACCCATTGAAAAAACTTGCTCAGTACAAGTATACACTCAGTTGACCCTAAATGATGTTGATACAGAAATGAGGAAGTTCTGGGAAATCGAAGAATCTCCGTACGCTAAGGTTGAACCTGAAGAAGATGTAGCGTGTGAAAATCATTTTCTACACAACATCAAAAGGTTGCCGGGAGGGCGGTTTGAAGTGGCTCTGCCTTTCAAAGGAAATCAGAGACCTGAACTTAAATCAACACAACGAAACGCACTCAATATGTTCTTAAAACAAGAGCAAAAGTTACTTAAGAATCCTACTTTACACAAAGAATATAATAAATGTATAACAGAGTACCTTGAACTCAGACAAATGGAAGAAGTAGACATTCAGCACGATACCAAATTACTTTCACCTTACCACTATGTGGTCCCACACCACGCCGTCATTAAGGAGTCAAGCACGACCACCAAACTTCGGGTGGTTTTTAACGCCGCGTTCAAAACTTCGGACGGAAGTTCACTTAACGATCACCTGATGACTGGTCCTAAAACACAAACGGACATTTTATCGATTATGTTAAAGTGGAGAACGTACAAAATTACCTTCACCTCAGACATTGAAAAGATGTATAGGCAAATTAAGATCCATCCAGAAGACGCCTACTACCAACTCATTTACTAGTAGGAGAGCTAGTGAACTTTTGAGTAACGGTCGTCCTGTAAGGTTGGAAATTTGTACTCTTATGATTCATAGCATGCTTAGAGCAATAGCCATGACCTGGCAGGTGTCACCTCTGCACATCACCCCCCAATATATTTTTCAAATTGTCAAATAATTTAAAAAAATAAACTTGTTTCTGTAAGCACCAAAATTTAATAGCATGTAGTTTTTTCATTGTAAACCCTAAAAAAAATTGACAGGCGATTACGATGAGCAGAAACATGCGACAGGTGTATTCAAAGTAGCACAGTTGATGAGGTAAAATAAACTTGCTCCTGTAAAGTTGAAATTTGGGTATGTTTTTCAGTAAACATTTAAGAATATACTTGTAAAATGACAGGCGATTTTGAACAGCAGAAGACCTTGACAGGCGAGGGGAAAGTTGAAAAGGATGTGCGAGTGCGAGCGTTTATCTAATAGGAAAAGAAATCCATTTTTGTAGTTCCTTTTGGGTTAATTACACTCTTTTATAGATTTCTCAAAAACGGCTCAAATAATTTCTTGCAAATTTCGTCAACACGTTTATATGTAACTAGCTGACCCCGCGAACTTCGTCTCGCCGCTCTTCAGAGCAACTCCAGAATAAGTTTGTATAATTAACACAGATATTGTGATAATGTTATTTGCTTGAATCCAATTGAAATAGAGAACTACATATATGAATTTTTCACAGCTTTACAACTAACTTTATACTTTCATTAAAGCATGTAGTAAAATGCAAATTTCGTTGAGAAATTCAACAAATTCTTGTTCTTCCGGTGTGTTTTGACCATTTCACCAAAATCAGATTTCTAAACAGATTACAATTGTCCCCTTTATTTACTGACTTTCCGCAAAGATTGTTCCCAAAATTTGTTTTTACTCAGGCTATATCTATAGTGAAAATTTGATAAAAATACATTGAGGATTGAGCGGATTAAGAGTCCCTACCGGACATACAAACAAAACAATGCGCCTTAAATTCCATGCAAAAACTTGATTTTAGGTCTTGAAGTTCTTCGTGTTCTTCTAGAGTTTTCCGAATTCCCAACAACAATATGCAATTTTCCCTTTGAAAACCGATGAGTTTTCCGAGTTTTTCATGAAGAAATTTCTATTTTCCATTCGAAAACCCACTTTGAAGTTTTCTATTTGAAAATCAATGCACCTGTAATAATATGCAATTTTCCATTTGTAAGCCAATGCACTTCCAATAACATGCAATTTTCCCTTGAAAACCAATGAGTTTTCCGAGTTTTTCATCAAAAAAATCTTAACTTTTGTACCCTGCTAGCATACTACCCACTACCCTCCTACCCTCCATAGCTACCTGCTAGCCACTACCTCCTTACCCGCTCCTCGCTACCCCTCTACCCCGCTACTCCACTTCCCGTTTCCAAGGCGGAAAGGAAAAATATCGACAACAACAAAAATGTCAAGTGTACGTTTTTTTTCGATGAAAAACAATTTTTGACGAATATACATACATATATTTTCTTCACTGACATTTTTTTTTGTGTTGATGAAAATAAAAATATTTGATGAAATTTTAAACGAAATCGATTAATTGTAGGTAGGTTTATTGATATATTTTGTTGTAGTGAGAAAAGCATTATTTTAACATTTGCACCGTTTGCGATTTGAAAAGTATAAATTATGTTTGTCTTAAACCTTCTACCCTTAATCCTCTAGTTTAAGATAAAAATTAAGAAAATCGGCCAACCGGTTTTTATGCCTATATAAAGCGAACGAACGGCGCTAGATTTTCATAATATGTATATAGATATAGATGTAATAATGTTGCTTCATATTGTTTCATTTCCTTATAAAAAATATATTAAATTAAATGTATGCAACATTATTTAAGCACTGCATATAGTGTTGACGAAATTTGCAAGAAATTGGTTGAGCCGTTTTTGAGAAATCTATAAAAGAGTGTAAAAAAAAACGCAAAAATGGATTAATTTTCCGATATTTTGTTATTCAAGAATATATTTTAAATAATAACTTGGAATGCCATATAACTACCTAAGAATAATATTAAGTAGAAGAACTGTGCAAAATTTTAACAAATACATAATCCAAAAATCAGCCACAAAGTCCCAAGTATTAGAATTTCACTTCGATACAGGATCAGTAAAGGGTATAGATAAAAATCGAAAAAAAAAATATTTTTTTTATTATTTTATTATTTATTTGGAGACGGTTTAGCAGATGTCTTCATTAATTTTCGAAAAAAAAGCAAATAAAAACCACCCTAATGTACAATGAATTATTACTATTATTAAGTATAATAGAGAGAGAGAGAGAGAGAGAGATAGAGAGAGAGAGAGAGAGAGAGAGAGAGAGAGAGAGAGAGAGAGAGAGAAAGAGAGCAGGTATGTCAATTCCTATTAGATAAACGCTCTTACTCGCGCCATAGGCGTTCACATAACACCTTTTACTCGTACGCCCTTATCAACTTTCCCCTCGCCTGTCAAGGTCTTCTGCTGTTCAAAATCGCCTGTCATTTTACAAGTATATTCTTAAATGTTTACTGAAAAACATACCCAAATTTCAACTTTACAGGAGCAAATTTATTTTACCTCATCAACTGTGCTACTTTGAATACACCTGTCGCATGTTTCTGCTCATCGTAATCGCCTGTCATTTTTTTTTTAGGGTTTACAATGAAAAAACTACATGCTATTAAATTTTGGTGCTTACAGAAACAAGTTTATTTTTTTAAATTATTTGACAATTTGAAAAATATATTGGGGGGTGATGTGCAGGGGTGACACCTGCCAGGTCATGGATATTGCTCTTAGCATGCTATGAATCATAAGTGTACAAATTTCCAACCTTACAGGACGACCGTTACTCAAAGGGTTCACTAGCTCTTAGACTATACTGGCGTGAAGATCCGTACACACCTGTAAGATTGTACAAAATTCAAGTGTTAATGTTTGGTACTGCCCCAGCACCATATCTGGCAAACCGAACACTAAAGAAGTTGGCAGCAGATGAAGAATCCACATATCCATTAGCCGCAAAAATGATACGTGAGGAGATGTATATTGATGACTTAGTTTCAGGAGCTGATTCCCTAGAAGAAGCCAAAGAAAAATATAGTCAGATTTCGAAGCTGCTTTTATCTGCTGGTTTTCATCTTAGAAAATGGATGAGTAATGTAGAAGAATTTCTCAATCCAATTCCCACAGATGATCGAGAAACAAATGTATCACTCACCCTTGGATCCCTAGATCATACAAAAACTCTCGGGATTAGTTGGTACCCGTCTACTGATTCCTTTTCGTTTCAAGAAATAGCTGTTGAAGAAGTCATCACGAAACGTACCATTCTTTCAACCATTGCCCGAATTTTCGATCCACTTGGATGGATTGCACCATGTGTAATTAAGGCCAAGATCCTGATGCAGCAACTTTGGTTGAGTGGTGTCTCATGGGATGAAACCATATCAGTTGAACTCCAACAAGAATGGCTTTCTTTTCGAGAAGAGCTGAAGAACTTGCAGAACATCCGTATTCCGAGGTGGATTAACACAGAAAGCGACGTTCAAAAGGTCGAATTTCAAGGTTTTAGCGACGCTTCAACCAAGGCATATGGAGCTGTGGTTTCTATTCGAGTTCTTGACTGTAGACACAGAATACACACCCATCTTCTGATCTCGAAAACTAAAGTTGCTCCGGTAAACACAGTATCATTGCCTAGATTAGAGCTGTGTGGGGCTGTTCTCCTGGCAAAGCTGCTCAAATACAGCCAAGATGTCCTCCCATTCAAGAATGTTAGATGTTTTGCCTGGACGGATTCGACTATCACCCTTTGTTGGATCAGTGCGTTACCGTCACGATGGAAAACATTCATCGCCAACAGAATCACCGAAATCCAACGACTCACGAATGTGAGCAGCTGGAAACACATTCCGACGAAACTGAATCCAGCGGATCTTGCTTCCCGAGGAACCCTGCCATCCAAATTAATAGAAAATGAGCTATGGTGGAAAGGACCCTCTTTCCTTCAAGAAAGTTGGGACTTTTCAATACCCGTACAACCAATGCATCTAGATACTGAAGAAGAAAAACGTGTACTGAAGGTATACGTAAATGTCGCAGAAGACAACTTCATTTTAGACCTCCTAAGCAAGCATGAAAAACTCAACACAACTCTCAGAATCGTAGCTTTCGTAAAAAGATATGTTCAGAATTCAAGAATCGCAAAAGAAAACAGGACGACGTCAGTTCTTACACCATTAGAGCTGGACGTCGCCTTACGAACGGTTATACTTATTGTACAACAACAAATGTTTCCAGATGCAATCTGTGAACTAAAGAAATCAAAACAAACAAAACTAAACAAGTCACTCAATCTATTTATTGATCAGTTTGGAATCATAAGAATCGGAGGCAGACTAGAAAATTCAATACTCACTTATGATCAAAAGCACCCTTTTGCTCTTAAATCGAATCACCACTTTGCTCAATTGATCATTGAAGAAGCTCATCAAAAGACACTACATGGTGGAATACAACAAGTTGTTGCGTATATTCGAAACAAGTTTTGGATATTCAGTTTGAAGAGAATGTAACGGAACCCGTGTTCCTCCCTCTCCAACCTATACCACCTTTACGACCTTAGCTCTACAGGACCCTAAGGCCGGTCCAGGCAGCAGGATGGAAAGGGTATCCAGGCTACGGCTACGCGGCATGCTTGCGTGTGCCTTAGGCTTTGCTCGACGGAGGGGGGGGGGGGGGGTTCTTGTAGCCGTAGCGTGGATGTTGTTACTTATAACATGCCATTACATGAATAAGGTTCCAAAATTATGGGACCCGAAGATGAAATTGAGAAGGGGAAGGGCGTGTCACTGAAGGGAGAAACGCGGAAAATCTACTCTCACACCCGTCCTCATCACATACTCACCATGACCAAATTCTGTTTAATTATTCATCCATAATTAAAATAATAAAATTTTTCAAATTAAAGTTAACATATTTAATAAAAAAAAAAAAATTAAAAAATCAAATTTTACCAAAAATTAAAAAAAAATGTGAATTTAAGAAGGAGAAAAAAAAATTAAATTTTAAACAATTTGTTTAACATTTGAAATAACAAAAAAAAATAACTTTTACAATATAATAAACATAAAACAATTATTATAACTAAATTAATCAATAAAAATTACCTCTATCCAGGTGCACCGAGATGTTATAGTAAAAAAAAAAATAACAATAAAAATTTGTTTTAACAACAACAAAAAACTGAATGGATTTAATTTTTGTCTTCTTCTTCTTCTTTTATTTTCTTGCTTTTTTTTCTTCTTTCTTGATGTATTTTTTATATTTTTTTTCGTTCTTGATCTATTTAATTTGTATAGTTACACTCACTGTCTTAATTATTGTTTATATATTAGAAGTCAATTAATTTTTTTTCTTTTTTTCACTATTGTTTGTTTCCTCTTTTTTTATTATAAATTGCATAGATATGAAATTTTTTTTTTGTTATTCAAATATTCTCTTTATATTGCATAATTAGTTTTTGCACAAAATATTTTCTTTTTATTGCATAATTAGTTATTGCATAAAATATTTTCTTCTGGTTTTGTTTAAAAAAAAAAACACATTTCGATTAATGCAAATTTATTTTTTTCTTTTGATCTGTGAACCGACCGTACAATAATATATTAGTTACTGTTCTTTATGATCGTTTTGGAAATACTGAATTTTTATTTGATTTTTATTTTTGATTTTTTTGATTTTTGATTTTTCAGAATTTTGATTTTTTATGTGTGTGTGAGTAAAGTGTATGTATGTAAAGTAGTGTTGTATGGAAAATTTTGTTGTGGTAAGTAGGTATGTGTGTGTGTTCTATGGATAGTATTATGTGGTAAGTAGTATTATATACTGTACGTGTGAGTTTTGTTTTGTTTTTGTTTTAATTTATTTTTCTTCAGATCTTCATAGTCTCATGCTCACGCTAGCTGCCGGGCATTTGTCTTTTCTCATTTTCTAATATCTTTAGCGTGAAATACTCCAACTTTTTTGCCGTTAAGGTCTTCGAGTTCATAGCAACAGTTCCCGAGAACTTTAGAAACCTTCATTTTGATAAATTTGGGGCTGAGTTTCGCACAAAACTTCCTTATTGCATCGCTCTGTGCAAAATTTCTCCTGAATACAATATCCCCAACCGAAAACTTAACATCCTTGCTCCGCAAATTGTATTTGTCCTCATAACGACAATGTGTGTTCGTAAGAGTGTTTTTAATGTGTGAGTGTAAGATGTTCATTTTCGATGCTTTAGATAATAAGTTCATTTCAGAATTGTTAAGTGAATTCAATTTTCGGAGTATTCGATAATCTGCACCGTGCTCAACACAGGCTTGCCCAAACAAGGCTTCATACGGCGACATGTTTATCGCAGAATGAACGGTCGTTCGCAAAGCGCTAGCAATGGACTGCAAATGAGTGTCCCAATTCCTCTGGTCCACGTCAATGTAACCCCTGATTGCTGCGAGAATTGAGCGATTTACTCTCTCACTTGCGTTAGCTTGTGGAGAATAAACCGCTGTCTTGATATGAGTAATGCCGAATGTCGACATACTCTTCTCAAAATCTCGACTGACAAATTGTTTACCATTATCTGTCAGTACACATTCAGGGATTCCAAATAAGCAGAACACTTCGTCATTGAGAAATCTCAATTCAGTCTGTGCTGTCGCTTTGCGAAGTGCCTTCACTACCACGAACTTAGTCAATTGGTCCAGCGCAACAACAATATGCGTATTTCCAAGTCGCGAGCGTGGATAAGGTCCAAGGAAGTCCATGAATATCATCTGAAAAGGTCTCTCAGCCACAAATGCTTTACCCATCGGAGGTCGAAGGGTGGCATTTGGAGCTTTCGAGGTCTTACAGACATCACAGTCTCCTATGAATGCCTTAACCTGAGCTGCCATGTTTGGCCAAAAGAATTGTTGCCTTAGTCGATAGAGGGTTTTTGCAATCCCCCCATGCGAAGCTCTTGGTGGTTGATGAGCCAGTGCAATCAAACGTTCGGTTAGCTGTTCAGGAACCCAAAGCTTCCAGACTTCATCATCTTCAATTGGGTTTCCTGTGCAGTGTTTGACCTTCTTGTAAACGAAGTTTTCGGACAGACGAAGGTCAGGTAGCTGATTGTTTTGATCTATGCAATTAATGATCTTGCGGTATTCCTCAGATTGAAAACTGGGGTCCTCAAGATCTATATGCAATACTTCGCAGGAATCATTTACCATCGAAACATCACAAAGCAGTGCGTCGACTTCATGCACTCGTGAAAGTGCATCAGGCACAACGTTCTGAGTTCCTTTACGATGTTCAATGGAAAAGTCAAAACCTTGAAGCTTTAAGCTCCATCTAGCCAACCGTCCACTTAAATCTTTTTGACTCATTAACCACTTTAAGCTCGAATGGTCGGTTACAATCCTAAAAGGATGCCCCTCGACATAAGCTCGAAACTTTTGAACTCCCATAACAGCAGCCAAACACTCACGCTCAGTCACGCTGTAGTTGCGCTGAGCCTTATTGAGTTTTTGCGAATGGTAGCAAATGGGCCGTTTATTTCCGTCATTGTCCATTTGGGCAAGCACACAGCCAATACCTGTGTTGGACGCGTCACATAATATCAAAAATTCCTTTGAAAAATCCGCATTCACCAGCAATGGAGCTGATGTAAGCGCAATTTTCAATTTATTAAAATAATCCCTAGCTTCCTCTGAAAAAATGAACTTTTTACCTTTTTTGACCAGGTCGGCCAAAGGACTGGCCAAAGATGCGAAGTCTTTGACAAATCTTCGATACCAACCCGTCATTCCTAAAAAGCGTCGAACCTGTTTAGCTGAGGTTGGTTCAGGAAAATCTGAAATAGCCGTCAACTTTCCCACATCCGTTTTAAGACAGCCGTCGCCAACAATATACCCCAAATACTTCAACTCTTTGAAACAGAATTTAGACTTTTGGATATTGATAGTTAGACCCGCCTCCTTCAATCGACTCGCAAGTATCCTCAGCTGCTCCAAATGCTCATCAAAAGTACTCGATATGACCAACAAGTCATCCAAGTACGGAAAGATTTTCTCTCTCAACTGATGAGGTATTACCTTATCGATTAACCTGACCAAACGCTGTGGCGCATTACAAAGGCCAAAAGGCATGACAGTGAACTGCATCAGAGGCATTCCGGGCACCGTAAACGCTGTCTTCTCCCTTGAAGATTTCTCCAGTGGAATCTGCCAAAACGCATCTTTCAGATCCACGCTTGAAATGAACCGAGTATCTGAAAGACGAGATAGCAATCCCCCTATATGAGCCAGTGGATACGCATCTTTTTTTGTTTTCGCATTGAGTTTCCGGTAGTCTATGCACAAGCGATTTTTGCCTGGTTTACGCACCAGAACTACAGGAGAGCTCCATGCACTATTGCTCTCTTCTATAACTCCGAGCTTAACCATGCGATCCAATTCCTCATATATGAGTTTCTGCACTGCTGGAGAAATCGGATAATGACGTTGTTTTATGGGCTCAGCTTCTCCTGTGTCAATAGTATGCATTTCCAATGTCGCCTTCCCTAAACCTTGAATGGCACTGGAAGGAAACAGATTAATGACATCTTTGAGGCACTTGGATTGTTGTTCAGTCAGTATGTGAGCATTTGGATCAGGTTCTGGAATTGTTGTCGGTAAAGACACTTCCGATATCAATTGAGGTGCAATATCAAATGCCCTCCAAAAATCAATTCCTAGATAAAGTCTTTGTTGCAATGTCGGTACGAGATATAGGGGAATTTTTTTCGTCATCCCTTTGTACGAAACATTAACATAGATTTTGCCTACTATGGCTTGATGTTTCCCATCAGCTGTCTTAACACCGGAAGTGAGTTTATTGTAATTTTGGCCGTGTCTCTGAAGAAACTCGAAACCATCCATACCTAGGCAACTAATACTAGCTCCACTGTCCAACAAGCCCAAAAGCGGTTCGTCAAAGATTTTGACAGTAGCATAGGGGCGCGGATCGTCGGAGCAGCATAAGGTGGTGGCTTCAATTGCCTTGTATGTCTGTTTCTTCTCACGGAATTTTTCCCTTAGCTTCGCGATTTTTTTCGACACAACCGTGTTTTGATGTCCAAAAATTCGCTTTCTGACTTCAATGTAATTTTGAAGTCTTTCATGCAAAGTTTTAGACGGTTGTATTTGTGTAGGTGTTGTCTTAGATGTGTGTGTAGATGTTGGTGTAGTTCGATTGGGGAAAGAGTTTGGAACAGACTCGTTAAGATTGGTAGAAGAGGGCGGGCATGTTAATGGCGACCCGGGTTCTTCTCCAGAGAGCAATTCCCCCGGGGCTTTAAACTGCTCTTCGACCCGTTTCCCGAGCACTTGCGACATTGAGGCGTGGTGGTGTTCTCCATTCCACACCTAAAACAGAAGAGATTTCTTTGCGGGTCGGGACATTCATGGAACGAATGACCTTTGCCTTTGCAGTTCCAGCAAATTAAAATGTGAGTGTCTCTCTCCGTTTTAGGGTGGAAGGCTTCCAAGTCAGGCTGAAAATCGCACTCATTTAAGTCAATAGGAATGGTTTCCATCTCAGCAACAGCTCTGCGTGACGTCATCGGGGCAACAAAACGAGATCTTTGCATCTCACGGTCGTTCATATATTTTTCCACCTTGCGACAGACGTGGACCATCTCTGCTAAATTATTAGTGTGAAAGGTAATCAAGAGCATTCCCATTTGTCGTCTCACATTATTTTTGAGGACATCGATAATTTCTTTTTCTGATTTTGGGACACGTAATCTCCCATTCAGCTGCTGAATTGCAGCAAAAAAATCGTCAAATGTCTCTCCGAAACGTTGTTGCCGTTCGTACAACAATCGGGATACCTCAGAGTCTGTTTCTAAACTCCTAAATTGTTCTATGAGCGCACCTTTCAATACGGTCCAAGTAACGTGTGGGTTTGCCTTTAGATATACCCAGAACCAAGTTTCGACGGAACCCGCGATGAAGTGATGAAAATTAATCACCACCTCATCCCAAGATGCGCCGTAACTTGTCTTTAAGCGATCTAAACGGAACAAAAAATCATCCACCGACATGTTTTTATTATCAAATTTCAGACCCCATTTGTGAAAATTTTGATGCCTAAGAGGGACGGACTGTGGAACACCACCTTGATCGTTCATCGTCAGATCTTCAAGTTGACTCAGAAAGTCGTTCATGTTCGAGGGCTCTGTTGGGTTGTGTCGTCGTGTTTGAGACTGCTGAGAGTTTAAAGGATTGTGACGGGGTGTTGGAGCTGAAGCCAATGATTCACGAAGAATTCCGGCTATTTCGTCTCTCATTTCGGATCTGGTTCGTTCCATTTCCGAAGAGAAGATGCGAAAATCCTGAGAGCGGCTTGCACCCACTGTTGCAGATACAACTTCCTGGATATATTTTGTGAGAGATGTCGAACGACCAGTTGAAGTCTCACGCACTTTTCTTTTTGTTTGACTAGTCGAGGCTGGAATGTCAGGTTCTGAATTGTCATGAATTTGCGAACGAAGTACTCTTCCATTTGAAGACTTTGTCTTCCTTCGTATTCGCAAGCTTGACATTTTGTATTATAAGAGTGTTGTGTTATGAAAAAAAAATATGTGTAATGCTTTAAAAAAAAAAAAAAATCTTGAAATTTAAAAGAGTTAAATTAAAATAATTAAAATTAATTATATAATAAATTATTGTTCTTTCAAAATGGTCATGGTGAATAAGACAGGGAGAAGACAGGGCTCGATCCCTTCAGCAACACACCAGTATAACCCGGGAAAATAATCACACTGTATCTTCAGATTTGTATCTTGGCAAATGGTTCATGTACTAAAAGTTGAGGCCTGCATTTTTTCAAGAGCTTTATAAGCCAAACACTGAAAGTCAAACCCTTACGATTGTATATCGAATGAATGTATTTGAATTTATATGCTGAGAGAAAAGTAAAAATTGAACAACTGAAGACGAGCTAAAATTGCATTCTATCTTAGGCTTCAATTAATTACATTTCTGTCATGTTTTCTTTTCTTTTGCATAGAAATCAAATGCAATACGCAACTGCGTAAAAGGTTTAAATCCCCTTTACCGGACGAATGCAAATGATAACTACATTTAAACAAACTACATCAAATACTTCAGTAATGATACAACAAACTACAACAAACCATGTCCAAGATACAATATACTTCAACAGTGTATTCACCTTCCCGAGTCAAGAAACATCTCAATCGATGCATTATTTGTTTCAAAGCCAAACCAAAGGCGTTGCAACAATTAATGGGAGATTTGCCAGCCCCCAGAGTAAACATATCTCGACCCTTCACACACACGGGTGTCGATTACGCCGGACCCATTGAAGTTAGAGCTTGGAAAGGAAGAAACTCCAAAAAGTTCAAGGGATATTTCGCTATTTTTATCTGCCTATCGACCAAAGCGATTCATCTCAAAGCAGTCACCGACCTGACAACTCAAGCGTTCATTGCTGCTTTTCGACGTTTCACATCCAGAAGAGGATTATGTTCCAATTTGTACAGTGACTGTGGAACTAATTTTCAAGGTGCCAACGCAGAACTTCAAAAGATGCTCAACGCTGCAAAGCATAGTTTCATAGACATTGCCAATTCGATTAGCCAATTAGGAACGAAATGGAATTTCATTCCTCCTGCTTCTCCCCATTTCGGTGGACTGTGGGAAGCAGGAGTCAAATCCGTAAAATACCATTTACGAAGAATCGCCCAAAACCAAGCCCTCACCTTTGAGGAACTCAGTACGCTTCTCGCACAAATAGAGGCATGTCTAAACTCAAGACCCCTTTGTCCGGTAACAGACAGCCTAGACGACTATAGTGTACTAACTCCAGCACATTTTTTGATTGGCACGTCTAGCTACATAGTTCCTGAGTCAGATTCGACAAGCGAAAAACTTGGGTACTTGGACAGATGGGCACGTATTCAAGCAACTTTTCAAACCTTTTGGAAAGAGTGGAGCGGAGAATATCTGACAAGACTCCAAAATCGACCGAAGTGGTTTAGAAAACAAGAACAACCCAAGATTGGAGATCTCGTTTTATTATTCGACGAAAGGTTCCCTCCATCGAAATGGCCCCTAGCAAGGATTATCGACACCTACCCGGGAAAGGATAATCTTATCCGCGTCGTAAAAGTGAGAACCCAACACAGCGAATTCAAGAGACCGATTGCTAAAATATGCCCGCTACCATCGAACACAAACACCCATGAAAGCACCATAGTTTAACTTCAAGTCAAAATTCACTCACTCATAAAAAACACTCTTAAAAACTCACTCACAAAACAAAAACATTCAAGTCAAAATTCACTCACTCATAAAAAACACTCTTAAAAACTCACTCAAACAAAACATAATTGTAAAAAGACTCACTCATGGAAATCACTCAATAAAAAACATAAATTCTCATTAAGAACACATGCATATAAAACTCATTCATAAAATCACAATCTTAAAATCAAATTCATTAACTGAAAACTCATGCCAAAATTCAACAAATTCATTCCAACATTCAACACACTCATTCATACTCAAAATAAACCGCAAGATCATTCATTCGTAGTAAAATTACTAACACACAACAATCATTGTACTCAAATAATAAATTAAAAAAAATGCATAAAAACTCGTTAAAACTCATACAGTCCACGTTATAAATAGTTTTCAACAACTTAAAACCAAAATCACTCATTCAAATTCCAATTACAGTCACAAGACTGCATTCAAAATACACTCATATATCAACACATTCATTCATAAAAGAAGCCCACTCAAATCACAAAACAAGATATTATCGAAAATGAAATTACAATATAAAAAAAAAAAAATTATAACAATTGAAATCAAAAGCAAAAAAAATCAACTCAATAAGTTACTAAATGGAGTCAAATGAATTAGAAATACTAAATTATCATAAAAATAAAAGGTATAATTAATGAAAATTAAATTCTATGTGAAATTAATTTCGCCCTAAGCGATAATCATAAAAAACACAGAAAATGCATTTTTACCTCATATGGCAACCATGAAACTCGAGTTCCAGTTTTACTCGAGGTATAATACAAAAACAAAATCTGAAAGAAAAATAAACGGATTATAATAATTTTCAAGGCCATGCAATGCAAACAACAACTTACCAATGCAACGAAGAACGAAGTAATATCCAACCTGTGAACAAAAAGCAACAACAAAATAGTATGAGGGAATTGTAATTTTCTGAATAACAACAAATACAACATGGAGGAACAATCACTTGATAATATTATTAGTGCAATCTATTATCAACATAAATATACATATATGTACACAACAATACAAATATAATACGCAATAATTACTTACCTGAATTAACACAACATAAAATATTTAATAAAAACTCGAAACGCGAATATAAAATTACAAAATAAAAATTAACACACAATTAACACAATGAATACGGAAATACGACACGACATGAATGAAACCGAGGATACAAATTTGACGTTTCTGAACAAATCAACATCGAGCCTCGATTATAAAAATGCTAAGGCTGGGTGCTAAGTAGAAACTTGAATTCTCAATAGATGGCGATAAGTTTGTTTTGTTTGTTTATTAGCCTTTGAATTATATAAATCATTTTAAGCAAATTATTAATCATTTCTCTCTTTTCATGTGAGACATCATATATTTTCGTTCACTACGTGCACTGGTGGGGGGGAGAATGTTGAATGCTGCCATCAATTGTATGAACAAACACAGCCAAAATTATACCAAATACTTAAACGTCATCTGTCAGTCAATTTCTATGTTTTTTTTTCTTAAATTGTATTGTAATTATTGTCATCTTAATATGTATTAATAAATTTGTATTATATAAGAATTTGCGAAGGTTAAATGAAAGTTAAAAGGAATGTAAAAATTATGTAAATAAAGAATGTATATACTTCACTGTTGAACAGATACCCGAGCAATCCAGTCTTTTTATTTCGAAGTTTTACTCACCCACTTTTTTGAACCGAATTTACCCACCCAGTTTTCTTTTGAATAAACATTTTGGTCCTAGTTTTCTTTTGAATAAACAACATGTGTGTGCTGTAGGTTGAAAAAGCGTAATCTTGAAACTTATTCCAAACGTGTGTCCGGATTTAGTTTACTTTCAACCGATAAATAATACCGGGGGTTGAAAAAAATAGTTATTTTAGGACTTATTTTAAACATGTGTGTGCTGTAGGTTGAAAAAGCGTAATCTTGAAACTTATTCCAAACGTATGTCCGGATTTAGTTTACTTTCAACCGATAAATAATACCGGGGGTTGAAAAAAATAGTAATTTAAGGACTTAATTCAGACTTGTGTCTACATTTGGTTGATTTTTAACCAATAAAAAATATTGTGTTGAAAAATCGTAATTTAAGGACTTATTCAAAACGTGCATTTACATTTGGTTGATCTTTAACCAATAAATAATACTCAGTGTTAAATTAAGGTATTTTGTTGACTTATTCAAAACTTTAATTTGGATTTGGTTGATATGCAACCAATAAACAACTGAAGACTAGTTTCGGTTAGTTCTCAACCAACATATGACAATGGGTGTTTAAAAAATAGGTAATAAAAAACGTAATTCAAACTATTGAAATTAAGAATGAGTGAGAAAAGTACCTTAAATTGACCAAGGTTATATAATAGTTATTTTTAAACCATAAAAATGAAGGACGTGTTAGAAAATGGTCAACAAATATCGAACATTTGACCTCAAGGTTGTAAATGAGTTTTTTTGAACCGGAATTCAGACAACAGTTCAAATTCAGAAAAAATCTTACTGCAAATCAACTAAAAAGTTAGAATGAGAGAACATTTTACCCCAAGTCAAACCTTAATTATAATTTGGCTTTATTTATACCGTAAATTAACCAACAGTTTTTAAGTAACTCAATTAACACCCTGTTATGACCACAGTTAACTTCGGTTAATTTATGACCTCAGTCATTTTGTGCCGGTGGTTAGATTCTGTTACTTGGGAAGGTTTTCTTTTACCTTACTATATATAAACCTGCCTTTGCAGGATGAAGTGAGGTATTGATTTATGATTCCCCATTCCTCTGTTGTGCATCAGACGAATTGGACGAAAGATGTATAGTACAACATCATCTGCATATAAATGAATTTGGCTGTTTTTAATTACAGAGAGAAGGTCATTAAATAAACAAAGAAAATAAAAGCGGACCCAATACTGAGCCGTGTGGTATACCCGTGTTGACTATAATAGGATCACAAGTACCCACATCCATTTTTATCCGTTGAATTCGATTTAATAAATAGTTGCTCATAAGCTTAAGTGAGGTGCTAGAAAAATTATATTTCACCTTAAGTTTATATAGAGGGATGGAATGATCAATACTGTCGAACGCTTTGGAAAAATCAAGTAATACAATGACACCAAATTTATCTGAATCAAGCGCAAATCTAAAATCCGAAGTAACTTTAACTACCGCGGACTCACAGCTCTGTTTGCTGCGAAACCCAAATTTATCTGAATGAAGCGCAAATCTAAAATCCGAAGTAACTTTAACTACCGCGGACTCACAGCTGTGTTTGCTGCGAAACCCAGATTGCCACGGTGATAGCAAATTGCTTTCAGTTATATGGGCTTGGATTTGGTCGTGAATAATTTTTTCAAACACTTTCATAAGAAACATAATATATCTACTGATAGGCCTGAAATCAGAAGCATTAGAAGGATTGGGTTTTTTAGGAACTGGTATTATATTAGCATTTTTCCACGCATCAGGAAATTGAGCACTATAAATAGAAATATTAATTACATGAAGAAGATGACTAGCTACGATAGGGAGTATAAGCTTTAAGAACTTTGGCGAAATATCGTCAGGACCAATAGAGTTTGATTCAACTGACTTGATTGAACAAAATAACTCATAAGGACTAATGCAGACAAATGAGAAGGTATTTCCATCATCAGAAACATTAAACAAATCATGAGGAATACATGAACCGGAAAAAGGGGGGGGATTAAGACATGAGACATAGATTGGGCACTAAAAGGGCATTTGTTTTCATTTTTGTCTTCTTTAACACCAAGTTTTTTCAAATTATTCCATAAGTCCTTAGAGCCGAGAGACGGATCAAGCTTCGCTGAAATAAATTCACGCTTGGAGTTACGAATAAGAGAAATAACTTTATTACGAGCTACTTTATATTGTCTTCTATTAAATTCTGTTCTATTACCTTTATGTTTTCATTAAACCAAGGACATTTTTTAAACTTAAATTCTCTTGTAACAATTGGAATATATTCATCATACAGCCTGGTAACAACAATATTAAAAATTGAAACTTTAGAATTAACATCTGATGAAAAATAAATATCATTCAATTCTGAATTCAGAAAACTCGTTTGTATACTCTCATGGTCGAAGCTATTATACGACCTATAACTAATTGAACGATTCAAGTTTGTTCTATTTACTTCAAACTGATATGAGCAGAATATGAAATCATGGATGAAATCAGATGTAGGCCTTATTTGATCATTTCCTAAAATTTTCCTCTTAGAACTTGTCAAAAACATGTCCAGTAAGGAAGGATTTGAATCAGACTTAAAACAAGTTGGCCAAAGAGAATTTAAAACTGGCAGTCCAATAACATCACAAAAATAATTTAGTAATCTCGTTGTACTATTGTTAAATAAAATATTTGCATTAAAATCACCCCCCACCGTGGCCCGTTTAGGCTAAAGTCATTCCATAATTAACTTTTTTCGTTGTTCCAGAATTCAAAATTTGCTGTTTCGCTGAATTAACAAATATTTGAAGTTCTTGAAACCGATTTTTTTTTTTTTTTTGAATTTTCCCAAAGGTTTGGTTTTGAGAGGGGGTCAAAGTTAAACTTTTTTTTTAGTTTTAATAACAAAAAAATTTTTCTTGCTTTTTCTTGACTTTGAGAAGCTATATTACGAAAGTGGGGAAAGAATTTTGGTTTTTTCTTTCTGAAATTAACAAACACGGTAAAATATATGTTTGGAAAAAATATTACAAAAAAAAAAATGTCTATATGTTTTTTTTTGGGACACCATTTTTGTACCTTTTTCTGACTTTACATTGCATGGAAAAAAAAGCTTCAAAAAGCATTAAGCAAAACTCAACGCATTATGAAAGCTGAAGTATTTCTTAATATAATCCTGAAGGAATAAATTGCACCAACTTGCAACCTTCTGAGCTAGAGCGATTTTATTAATCAATGGCAGGCACATTTTTTCAATTTTCTTGTTTTTCAATGGCAAATTAATAAAATGTTTAACTGTAACTTTTGAACTAGTTGAGATATCACCACAATTTTTTTTTTATTTCGAAGAAAATGTTCACGGCTAACAATATGATTGTGGGATTGAACCAGTAAAAATGAAAATCGGTTTGGTTAAACTCTGAAATATATATATAAGTTTATTAAATTAAATATGTTGAGGATGACAAAAGCTGGAGGTGTTTCTTTTAGCGCGTGGTCGTATCGAATCATGGAAAGTTTCTTAATCTAAGAATTGAAAGCTCGATTTAAGTATACAAAATTATGTTGTTTCTTAGATTCGACGATAGAGGGCTCATATAAGCTAAGTAGCAAGTACAGTGGCTCGCACGTTCACTGCTACAATACTCCCCCACGGCGGCGAGAAAAATATTGTTACTCAGCTTGGAATATTGAATCGAACGCGTCTCACAGGTGTTGATGTTGGCATAGTTGGTAATTCGCTGTCGGTACTTGGACGATATGATGGCGATGAGTATCCAAATGAGCCTTGTTGGGATGATTCTGAGCTTGGCGAGAAATTGATTTGGCTTGGAGTGATGTTGTTGCTGCTGGTGTTGTTGTTTGCCGTTGAACTGCTTAATATGAAAACAGGTTTCAATCGGTCAATGGATATGGTTATTGATTGGCTGTTGATGTCAAGGACGAAATATTTTTCGTGTCGCGAAATAACTCGGTAAGGGCCATTGTATGGTGGAGAAAATGCACTGTGCGAAGCATCATGTCGTACCAGAACATGTGAACAAGTTGCGAGGTCCTTGAAAACAAACACTTTTCGTTGGCCATGACGTGAACCAGGTGTTGGTGATAGGTTTGCGAAGTGATTCCTCAATTGTTCAGCAAAGTCCTTAGGCGAAAGTTGATGATTAGTAGTTGGTACAAGAAACTCACCAGGCAATCTCCGCGGCTCTCCAAAAACGATGTCAGCTGGAGTTGCTTCAAGGTCATCCTTCCACGCCGTGCGGATACCGAGCAGCACAATAGGCAGTGTGTCGACCCAGGAAGAGCTTTCGTGGCAGCGAATCGCAGCCTTTAATTGTCGATGTAAACGTTCCACCATTCCATTCGACTGGGGGTGGAATGTAGTTGTGTGAATATGTTTGCTGCCGAGAAGGTGACTGAGGGCGTTGAACAGCTGACTTTCAAATTGAGATCCCTGGTCGGTGGTTATCCGCAGTGGCACACCATAACGGCATATCCACCCAGCAAATAACTTTCGAGCAACGCACTCAGCTCCAGTGTCTCCAAGGGGAATGCTTCGGGAAATCGGGAAAATCTGTCGATGATTGTTAGGCAAAAACGATATCCTCTCGATGGCACATAGGGTCCGATTATGTCGACGTGTATGTGTTCAAATCTGCGAGTATGTCCGGATGGAAAGTCGTTTACAGGTGACATAACGTGACGCGAAATCTTGTTTCGTTGACAAGCCAAACAAGCGCGGGACCAGCTTCGACAATCTTTCCGTAATCCGGGCCAAACGTAACGCTGCGAGACTAATTTGACCGATGCATTTGCTCCCGGGTGGCTGACACTGTGAAGAGATAAAAATATTTTATAGCGAAGTTCAAGCGGTACAAAAGGGCGAGGTGATGGGCCGTTTACGTCACAATAAATAGGTTGTTGGGTTTCGGGAACATTCACAGGCTGGAGGTGCAAGGCATCTTGAGGTGAATTTCGGAGTCGCTGTTGTAGTTCACTATCTGCGGCTTGAGCACGGGCGAGGTCGGTCGGTGATACGACGGTGGAGATTACTTCAACGCGTGACAAGGCATCGGCTACAACATTCTCTTTGCCAGCTACGTGTTGGATATCTGTGGAGAATTGGCTGATGAAGTCCAGGCGCCGAAACTGCCATGGCGTTGCTCTGTCCAGGTTCTGTGAGAAAACTTGAAGAAGGGGCTTGTGATCTGTATAAATAGTTACGTGTCGTCCTTCAATTAAGTGCCGAAATTTCCGTACTTCTGCGTAGATTGCATGCAACTCCAAATCGTAGGGACTTCGTTTACTTAGGGATGGTTGTAATTTCTGGCTGTAAAATGCAAGGGGCTCCCAAACGGCACCTCGACGCTGTTGGAGAACTGCACCCACAGCATTCAACGACGCATCAGTGAAGAGAGCCCATGGTAAACTTGTGTCTGGGTAAACCAGTATTGAAGCGTTCCGAAGTTCTTCCTTACAGGTCAGAAAAGCAGCTCTTCTTTCATCAGTCCAGTTGATCTTGTCGGAACTTTTGATGTTTGTTCCTTGTAGACATTGGTGCAAAGGAGCTTGAGAAGTTGCTGCGTTTTTCTGAAATTTACGATAAAAATTGATTATACCAAGGAACTCACGCAATTGTTTGACGGTTTCAGGTTGTCGAAAATTGACTATTGCTTCTACCCTTTCTGCAGGTGGTCGAATTCCATCAGCGCATACATGATATCCGAGAAAATCGACTTCACTTTGGCCAAAAGTGCACTTTGCAGTGTTGACGACAACTCCAAAATCGGATAAACGCTGAAAGAGAATGCGAAGGTGGAATGTGAAAGGTTGATGTTCGTTCTCATCCTTTGATGCAACCAAAATGTCATAGATGTAGGCAAACACGAAGTCGAGTTCCCTTCTTACCTCGTCAATAAACCTTTGAAAGGTTTGTGCGGCATTTCGTAGGCCAAAAGTCATAAAGGGGAACTCGAACAACCCGAATGGCGTTATAATGGCCGTTTTGCAGATGTCATCACTTGAGACAGGGATTTGATTAAAGGCGCGAATGAGATCAATCGTAAAGAACACACTCTTTCCGGCGAGATTTGAAGTAAAATCTTCAAGAAGTCGAACTGGATATCGATCGGGAATAGTCCGGGCGTTTAGTTGTCGGAAATCACCACATGGTCGCCAGTCTCCATTCTTCTTAGGCACCATGTGAAGTGGTGAGGACCATGGACTTGTTGAGCGACGAGCTATTCCAAGTTTAACCATTTTTTCGAATTCCTGCTTGGCAATAGCAAGTCGATCTGGAGCAAGGCGTCGAGCTTTGTTGTGAATCGGCGGACCGGGCGTAGTCGTGATGTGATGCTGCGTTGTGTGCTTACCTGTCTTACAAGTTCCATCAGGCTTCGTAATGCTTGGAAACTCTGAAAGAATTTGCATCCATTTCGAAGAATTCGGAAGTGCTTTGATTGTAAGGATCGCAGGAACGAAACGTGTGACGCAGGAAACTGAAAGTCCGGTTTTTGAATCTAAGAGGCGACTATTTTTAAGATCTGGCAACAGACCAAAATGTGCCAAAGAGTCAGCGCCGATAATAGGTTTTTCGATGTCCGCCACTACGAAGCGCCATGTGAATTCTCGTCGCAACCCGAAGTCGAGAGAGAGCAAGATGCAGCCAAACGTCTTAATTTGGGACTGATTTGCAGCAAAAAGGCAATAGCTGCTTTCTTCTTGACGATCTTTGGTGAATTTCCTCGGAAAGACGCAAAGATCAGCGCCAGTATCCACAAGAAAATTAATTTTAGAAGTGCTGTCCGAAATGAAAAGGCGGTGAGATGTAGGAGCGGAGTCGTGAACCGCCTTTAGCGACTCCCTGCACTGTTTCCCGAAAAATTGCAAGGGTCATGGCACTTTTTCGCTTGTTCACCCCATGTGGAGTGGTACCAACAAAGTCCGTTACGGTTGGCGTTGGATGACAAAGATGGAAAACGGGATCGTGAACGGGAACTAGAACGGGACCGTTGGAACCTTGAAGCACGTGGTCGCTCTTCTATGCAGTCCTTAAAGCTACTAACCAGCTCACTAATAACGGCTTCCAATCGTGAAAGCCGTGGCTCTAGCGGTGTTTCATCCTGAACACGAGGAACGTGAATTTCCGAAAGCTGACTGGATGAAATTTCCATAAAATGATCAGCGAGTGTCGCCTGTTTATCAAGCGATGAATCCTGCTGAGTCGCCAAAACCGTTTGGACACTTGTTGGGAGCCTACTCAGCCATTTCGTTCTCAAAATACTAATTGGGACACCATCCACCAGACTCTTTAGGTGTCGCAAAAATTGCGATGGCTTACGATCACCTAAAACCTCCTTGTCCAACAACTGGTGGAGTCTCGTTTCCTGCGATGATGTAAGTCTATCAATTAGACTTTTCTTTAGCAACATATACGGCGCTACACCTGGTGGATGAAGAATAATGTCCTGCACTTCAGCGGCAGCGACAGCATCCAAATGAGACGAAGCGAAAAAGAGTCAATTCGTCGGTGATATTAGCAAGATGAAACTGGCCTTCGAGTTGAGCGAACCAGAGTGCTGGACGATCAGCATTAAAAGCAGGTGGTCGAACAACGAAACGCTGTGGTGGCGGCGTTGGTGCTCCAGTGTGACCAGATGATGATTCGTTAGCTTGCGTGTCAGAGGAAGATGGCGTTCCTACTTCTTCGTTAGGCATCGTCGGGGTCACCAATTGTGGGATTGAACCAGTAAAAATGAAAATCGGTTTGGTTAAACTCTGAAATATATTATATAAGTTTATTAAATTAAATATGTTGAGGATGACAAAAGCTGGAGGTGTTTCTATTAGCGCGTGGTCGTATCGAATCATGGAAAGTTTCTTAATCTAAGAACTGAAAGCTCGATTTAAGTATACAAAATTGTGTTGTTTCTTAGATTCGACGATAGAGGGCTCATTTAAGCTAAGTAGCAAGTACAGTGGCTCGCACGTTTTAAATTTATTACATTTGCAGGGTGTTCCAGAATTTACGAACAAATTTTTATTTTTCAAAATCAAAAAATTATCTGAAATGGGGAATGAATTCACCACAATTTTGTTGTTGATGACGGAAATATTTTAAAATACGATATGTTATAAATATTATATAAATCGGAGGCACTAAAAAATTAAATTGAAGGGTTTATATTATATCCATAATAAAATATAAGCAGTTACTTTTGACTTAAGGAGATTAATTGTTCAGTGATTATATGCAGGTATTAATTTTTAATCGGATTAAATGAAGGGAAATTTTAGGTAAAAAAGGGTTATTTATTATAAGGATTAAACAATTCCAATTTCAAAGACTAGGTAGACAGGTAGAATTTATAGTCGATTGGGATCAAAGAAGCACAAAAAAGAAGAAAGGAAAGGATACGAACGTGTTTCCGTGATCAGCTTGGACTCGATGTAGACAAACCAAAGTATGGATTCGGAAATACTAATGATGGGAACACTTCGAGAAGATTTTTCGAGCAATCGGAGATAACAGCTCAAATAACTGGAGTAAACATAGAGCACAGATAATAAATTTATACAGATGTCTCATCCTTATGGCGAGAGATATATGAAACTGAAAGCTACCAAAAAAAAAGCTTCTTCAAAAAGCTTTAACGCATTCACTTAATGCATTTAAAATCTATTTTCGGTCGCCTCATTGCCCATAAATGAATATTTAGGCAAGGAAAAAAGCTTCAAACAGCTCTTTGTCCTGGACCTCCGAAGACGAGGGACGTGAGTCTGGAAACGAATATGAAAAGCTAAGGGTACTATCGTCCGCGAAACAATTAATTGGATTAGAAGTTACAGACAGGAGATCATTTATTAAAATGAAAAAGAGGGTCGGAGACAAAATGGAGCCCTGGGGCACACCAGCATTTATATTATGGGTTTCAGACTTGAATCAGTCCAATACAACTTGTGTTGAACGGTTTGAAAAAAAGTTTCTAATCCAACGAAGAAGGGATTTATCGATACCGAAAGCACGCATTTTCGATAAAAGAGCAAAATGCCAGACTTTATCAATTGCCTTTTTTCATAATTAATTTTTTTTCTTAATTCAATTTAACTTATTACTAATTAATACTAGAAAAAAGAATTCAAAACAAGCTTATAAACTAAAATCTTATATTTAACTTACTGGCCCCAATCGGGCGCTCTAAGAAATTCATGTTCAGCTTAAAATTAATGCCTTTCGGCCTATGAGCTATTTGCTTTTTTTTCATTTATTTTATTTTATTGTTTAAAAATTAACAAAAACTAATGCATTATCATGTTTTATTTGCTTAAATACTACTTAAAATAAAGTCCTTAAAAATAAAACTTAAAATTAACTAAAACTACCTATAATCTACCTAACAACTACTTACGAACTAGAACAACCACAGCAGCAAATTGTTGCACTTTTTATTGCCGAAACGAAAACCGAATTAATAAATTGAATTAGGGACGACGATCGACTATAATTCCACAAAAAGAAAATCAAAACGCGACAATTAAAATTTTCCACCGAGAGAATAAAAAAAAAGTAAACTTTGATGCACGACCACGAGTGATGAATTGACAATTGACAGATGAAACTTGAAATAGGTTCGTTCACAATAAGTGCAACAGGCAGCAATTAAAGTGCTGCCACCACGACGAGCTCAGTGAGGGGTGAGTTCGGTAATGGATTAATCGATGAATCGATTAATCGAAAGTTTAATTGAAATGAATATGCTTTTATATCAATTTGATATAAAATTTTGATGGTGTTGCCACACTGTGGCTAATAAGGGCGCCAGCAATTTTTTTTATTTGAAAACAAAAAAAAAAGGAAATTGCAAACCTTTCCAAAGTAAGAAACAACGACGAAATTCAAAGAAAGAAATAAGCCAACACGAGGTAAAAATAAAAGAAAGATGGCGGCTAATTTGATATGTAATTTTTTTATTGTTAAGGCCGGGGAAACCTTTCAAAAGCAGGATAAAAACCACGGATCTTTTCAATCTAAGTGGAAACAAAATCGAAATACAATTTTCGAAAATTAATCAAATCGACCAAGATGGACCGTTAAGGTCTTATTTAAGAATCACGAAAAATGGAAATGCGATCACAGATAAACTCAATAAATTTGTAAAAAAAAAATGATTTTAGATAAATACAACCTTTTTTTATAGTTACCAAATCCTTGATTATATTACTTAACTCCCAGAATTTTCAAAATTTTTCCCAGTCTTCTTTGTCTCCTCGAATAATACCCAAAATGGCTGCTCAATAAAAATTTCCAAAAAAGTTCCCAATTTCAAAGTCTCCTGTAACCTTTTAGATTCTCAGCTTCTTGTCTTTTCTAAGTCTCAGATAAGAGTGGCGTTTAGGCTCACCTAGGTCCTAAATCGCCTACTCTCGTTTTTTTTAATTCGCCGCGCTTTCAGCCTATCTGGAGTGGCGGATCTTCATCACGTCATCAACGGCCAGTCATATTTGGCTTAGTTGAGAGCCACTTGTGAGAAGATTCTCGCGCTCCTGCTTACTCGCCGTAGTTTCTCTCAAATTATCGAGAGTCATCCCGAAACTCGCCGACATTGGACGATCAGTTTGGGGATGATTCACAATTGTTGCTATGTTGCGCTGAATGAACCTTAAGGTTACAACAAAATGATTTTAAATGAATTTACTAACGATATTCGAGAAGACTTGGAGAAGATATTTTGATTAGTCCGTAAGGGCTTGAATTGAAAACGTTAAAAAAAGAGATCGCAGAATTATATAAAAAGTGGTCCAAAATACTTTGGAAAATAACTCTTAAGAGTCCATCTGGTCTTAATTGAATTTAAGTTAAGTTAAGTTAAGTTAAATATACAAAATTCTATACAAAATTCTTAAAATTATGTTTAAAAGAGTTGAAACATATTAAAACATTATTTTAAAATAGCAATTATAAAAATATAACATGATACAAAAAAAGTCGTTGGGCACACAGCCGTTCTCCGAATATCGCTCCCCGTGTAAATCCATTACTATTTGCAGACCGACCGTCTGTTTTGGCATCACTCAATCCCATTGTGTGTTTGGTTCACAATCCTTACTACCTGTGAAAGAAACTTATCTTCACGACAATGAAAGAGAGAACCATTGTCAGAAGGACTATGGCCGTCCCGCTCTCTCTCATTCTCGTATGGGAAGGTAGTGACATTTGTCAAATCAAAATTATTAGAAAAAGGAATAGTGGATGCAAAATGCATCAAGTGTTTTAAAAAAAGTGAAATAAAATTAAAAAACCTGGTTGCGTGAATTTATAACGCAACAAATCTCACCCTTTCCTCCTTGAAAAGAGTGTTTGTTCATAATACAAACTATTTACTCAAAAAGTTCTCTCGTTTAACAATCATGAGATAGAAAGATTACTTAAAAGGGACTTCCAATATTTACTCATTTTCCGATAATGACGTAAACGGCTTCAGATCTTTTATGTGCCAAGTGCCACGATCTTTGCCCTTGTCATCTTCAAGAACGAAAGTCCAGGGAGATAACTTTCTTGCGACCTTAAAAGGGCCCACAAACTTTGGTGCTAATTTAGCCGCGTAGTAATTTGCAGCATCGGACAAAACAAAATTTCTTCGCCATACAAGGTCATTAGGGAGATATTGAGTATCTCTCCTCCTGAGATTGTATGTTTCGGCGGATTTTTTAACAGCTACTTTTAATTTTGCAGCTATATCTGTTCTCAACTTTCCAAACCGTTCTTCAATAGTTCCTCTTTCCACTGTCCTATTCCCTTCGATAGTCTCGCTACTAATTCCTTCATAATTCCCACTCGTTGACATATTCTTCCCAAAGTTAGCATAGTAAGGACTAACACCTAAAACTTCGTGTTCAGAAGTGCGTATGGCACAGGCTACTTTCGCTAACTGAGAATCCCAGACTCGGTGATTCTCTGACACATATGCTCTCAAAGTTGTTTTAATGATTTGATTAATCCTTTCTGCCGGATTAGCCTGTGGATGGTAATGCGGAGTAAACCTAATCTTCGATGAATAACCCTCACAAAGTGCCTTTAACTCCTTACTTTTAAACTGGGGGCCATTGTCACAAATGACAATTTTGGGAACTCCAAATAACAGAAAAACGTTATCTTCTAATTCTTTGCACACCGCCTTTGCGGTGGCTGTCCTAAGTGGGAACAATAACGGAAATTTCGTTAAATAATCTACAACTGTCAGAATGTACATAAATCCTCTATTGGACTTAGGTAAGGGACCTACTAGATCTACACTAATCATCTCCCAGGGAGATGATGCTCCTACTCTTTCAGTCATAAGACCGGCTGGCTTGTCATTAATTGGTTTCACCTGTTGGCATATACTACATTTCCTAACATATTTAGTGACGTCTACTCTCATTTTAGGCCAATAATATTTAGCTCCTACTCTCGCGAACGTTTTCCTAACCCCCATGTGTCCAGCTAGTGGACTATCGTGACACTCTTTAAGAACTCCTAATCTATCCGTCTTCCCAACTACTAACTTCCACTCTTCGTTATTATCATGCACTATCACATGGTTTGATTTAACAAACTTGTATAATCTACCATTGTCTACTCTACAATTCGGAAAAGCTAACGGATTAGACTCGACTGCAGAAACCATTTTAGCCACCCAAGGGTCCTTATCCTCATCTGAAATCCCAGCCAACTCTGGAACTCCCCGAGATAACATGTCTGGTACTACATGCTCTTTCCCTTTCCTGTGAATGATTTCAAAATCAAACTGTTGGAGCCGAACTGCCCAACGTGCAAGTCTACCTTGTGGATCTTTGAGATTGCTTAACCATATTAAAGAATAGTGATCCGTTACGACCGTAAATCGCACTCCTTCGATATAAGGCCGTAACTTCTCAACCGCCCATAAAACTGCTAAACATTCCTTTTCCGTAGTGGAATAATTTCTTTCACTTCTATTAAGTGACCTACTTAAATAACAGATTACTTTTTCCCCCTCTTCAAATGTTTGGGTGAGTACGGCGCCGATGCCGTAGTCGGAAGCATCTGTCTGAACGACAAATGGAAGTTTGAAGTCTGGATATGTCAAAATTGGAGCCGTGATTAAGCATTCCTTTGCTTTCCGAAAACTATCTTCACATTCCTGTGACCAAACGAATTTCCTACTCTTCTTCAACAAATCTGTTAAAGGCCTAACAAGTGTTGCGAAATTCGGTACGAAGCGTCTGTACCATGAAACTGTCCCTATGAAACTCCTAACTTGTTTTACATTCTTGGGTGCAGGAATCTTGATCATACTATCCACTTTTTCTGGGTCCACATGTAACCCGTTTTTGTCGACTACATAACCTAAAAATTTGAGCGAAGGTCTACAAAAATTACATTTGTCGCGGCCTACTTTCAACCCCGCCTCTCTTAGTCTTCTGAGAACTTCACTTAAAATTTCTAAGTGTTTATCAAATGTATCTGTGACGATAATGATATCATCCAGATACACGAAAACGAATGGCTCCAACTCAGGCCCTAACACACTATCGATGAAACGCTGCCATGTTGCAGGCGCATTGTGTAATCCAAAAGGCATTCTTTTGAATTGAAAGAGACCCCTACCAGGTACCGTAAAGGCAGTATATTTCCGCGATTCCAATGCCATTGGAATCTGCCAGTAAGCGGACTTGATGTCCAACGATGTTAAAAATTTGGCATTCCTAAGTTTATCTAAAATAGCCGAAATTATCGGCAACGGATATGCATCCCTTTCTGTAACCTGGTTAACCTTCCTAAAGTCGACACAAAACCTAAAACTATCATCTTTTTTCCTAATGAGAACAATTGGGGAAGCCCATGGACTGTTTGATTTCTCAATTACGTCCTCTTCCAACATCTCCTGAAGTGATCTATCTATATGTTCCTGCATTGCCGGTGAAACCGGGTAATACCTTTGTTTAATAGGCTCAGACGAGGTTTTAATGACATGTTCTACCATTGTCGTTACTCCTAATCCCTCTGGCATATTCTTAAAAGCATTCTCGACTAAATGCTTAAGCTTCCCTATCTGATCCTCGTCTAATTCAGACTCATCTGTGATAGACGTAGTATCTATCGAGGCCACTATCTCCTGGCTCGAAAAACTCCACATGTTCGACCGTAAATCCGGGACTATACCCGATAAGGCCCAAAAATCTGCACCTAAAATCAAAGCATGCGGTAGGTTGGGAATGACTAAACATTCAATCAGAATTGACCTACTCTCGACAACAATGGGTAATTTAACTTCTTCTAAAACTCCTATACCTGAACCATCTGCTAAGTGAACTTCCCTAACATTTGAACTGTCTAATTGTAATCCTACATCTTTTAAAACACGCCATGCGTCCCTACAAATAATTGTTCGCGATGCCCCAGAATCTAGTAATCCTAAAAACCTAATACCATAAATATTAACTCCTAAAAACGGACGTCTATCTATACCACTTGAATCTAATGTGAAACCTAACCTAACTTTGCAAGCCAACTGGTCGCCAGCAGGCAACCTCCCTAATTCTGACGCCGGCGCTCTTGCCCTGCTGGTCCAAGAGTCCGTTGCCCGTTTCCCGACGAGCAGCGTCTACAATTTTGCCTTGTGGTCCCTACAGTACCACAACCAAAACAGCGCCTAGGAGCAGAACAGGTATTAGCGAAATGTCCTTCTCTGTTGCAGTTAAAACAACGAATGGTCCTATTGGGTGGGGAATCAGGATTGACAGCAACCCGCGCTTCCGATACGGAGGCAACATAGGCAACATCCGGCTCCAAAGCCGACCTGCTGCGATGAGAGGAGGAACGAACGATTCTACATTTGCCCTAATGGTTTCCAGCCTTCTGCCCAAGGCCACCAAATCATTGACCGACTTAATGTCGGCTAAACCTAGCTGTGTCTGGTAGAATGGAGCGATATTCTTCATGAGAATGGACAGCTTCCTATTCTCACTCAGAGGCTCCGAAAAACGCTTGAAAAGAGTCTGCATGAGCGCAACGTACATGCCTATTGACTCTTCCTTACCCTGGGTTCGACGCTTGACCTCATCCAACAAGAGATCATCATAGTTGGAGGGCAAAAACTCCAACTTCAATTCCCTAACTAACTCTTTCCATGTTGATGCCGTGTCCCTAATCGCCCTAAACCAGAGAAGCGCATTTCCCGTAAACAAATCAACCGCTGACCTATAAATAGCTTCTTCAGAAACACCGCGAGCCTCCCTCAATTCCTCAATTCTTTCTATAAAAGAGTTCACTGATGAATCACACCGTTCACCAGAGAACTGCACGTTCCACTTGTATGGGCGCTCGGGATTCCGGTCACAGGGTGTGTCACCCTGTAGTTGGAACCCACTAGAGCTCGTTCGTTGGCCGATTTGTGCAGGTGGCGCACCCACGACTGCTTTCGACATTGTTGAATCATTTGAATTATTATTAGTTTTTTCGGGAGGTTCCGTCACCTCTTCTACCTCAGTTAACTTAGCCATCAATAATAAAATTTCCCCCCTTAAATCCGCTACTTCGTTAACCTCATCCGACGATTCGGCTTTCGCCCTCGAAATCCTACCCAAAGACCACTCGATTTTGGTCAAAACTTTCTGATAATCCGACGACTTCGGATTTTTCGTAACATTTGGAAGTAAATCTCTAATTTCGGAAATTTTCGACCTAACCGCCTTTGAATCCTCCTCAAATGAATATGGATAGTGAGGACTATCCGAAGAAATTGAACCAGTCCGTTCCAGCATGCGGCTAGCTCTGAGCGTCATCCTCATCTCATCAACCTTAGACCCTTCCTTTAGTCCCCGCGCCCGTAACTCATAAACGAGCTCTACTTGATCAAATAGAAACACACGAAAAAATAAAATATATGCCCAAAGAAAACAATTAAATCGAAAGCAGTTCTTTGAAACTAAAGATATTTCACCGAAAGTTAATTTTATTTGATAACAAAACTAAAATGAGAATGCTCAATTCAAACCTTAGCAGAACTCGAGTCTTTATAAAAATATAGTACAAAATTCTAAACGAAATATATGTAATTTTCCAAAAAAAATTTCCGAAATTGGTAACACCAATAACAACCAAATTGAGAAAAAAATAGTATGGTCACACCAAAACAAAATTCCGATTTTCCAGCAAAATTGAAAAAAAGTTCCACTGTATTCAAAGTACCACCAAAAAAAAACTATATAAAAAACTAAACTAATGAAATTATTCCCCAAAACAAGGACAAAAATTGAAATTACCAACGCGCAAAATTATAGGCAAAGAATAATGAATATATATATATATATATATATGTATGTAATGAAGTGATCAAAAGGTCACCTTCAAAATGTACCCCAAATCTTAGCTTATGCCTTTATGTACGTATATCTATATGTATGAATATCTATATATGTATATTTATGTAATTAGTGCGTAATATTTCCAAAATAAATGAACTAGAAAATGGATAACGAGAAATATAAAAAAAAACTCACTTTTTAACTCCGCAAACCTTAACAATCCGCTTCTTGTCGAACAGAACCAATTTTCAATCCCAACTTGGAATTTTTCCACCACTTTTCAGGCAAACAAAATATGTTGTTGGTTTAATCAAAACTCCACTGGATCCTGCACAGAAAACAAAATGAATCAAAAGTAAAAGCTCAACAACGCAACAGAAAAATATCAACACTTATCTAAAAGAACAGACACCAGACACAGCACAATTCCACAAGACCAATAATAATGAAATCCTCTAATTTACAAAAGCCCCACGTTGGGCGCCAATTTGTTGCACTTTTTATTGCCGAAACGAAAACCGAATTAATAAATTGAATTAGGGACGACGATCGACTATTCCACAAAAAGAAAATCAAAACGCGACAATGAAAATTTTCCATCGAGAGAATAAAAAAAAAGTAAACTTTGATGCACGACCACGAGTGATGAATTGACAATTGACAGATGAAACTTGAAATAGGTTCGTTCACAATAAGTGCAACAGGCAGCAATTAAAGTGCTGCCACCACGACGAGCTCAGTGAGGGGTGAGTTCGGTAATGGATTAATCGATGAATCGATTAATCGAAAGTTTAATTGAAATGAATATGCTTTTATATCAATTTGATATAAAATTTTGATGGTGTTGCCACACTGTGGCTAATAAGGGCGCCAGCAATTTTTTTTTATCTGAAAACAAAAAAAAGGAAATTGCAAACCTTTCCAAAGTAAGAAACAACGACGAAATTCAAAGAAAGAAATAAGCCAACACGAGGTAAAAATAAAAGAAAGATGGCGGCTAATTTGATATGTAATTTTTTTTATTGTTAAGGCCGGGGAAACCTTTCAAAAGCAGGATAAAAACTTCAATCTAAGTGGAAACAAAATCGAAATACAATTTTCGAAAATTAATCAAATCGACCAAGATGGACCGTTAAGGTCTTATTTAAGAATCACGAAAAATGGAAATGCGATCACAGATAAACTCAATAAATTTGTTTAAAAAAAAAATGATTTTAGATAAATACAACCTTTTTTTATAGTTACCAAATCCTTGATTATATAACTTAACTCCCAGAATTTTCAAAATTTTTCCCAGTCTTCTTTGTCTCCTCGAATAATACCCAAAATGGCTGCTCAATAAAAATTTCCAAAAAAGTTCCCAATTTCAAAGTCTCCTGTAACCTTTTAGATTCTCAGCTTCTTGTCTTTTCTAAGTCTCAGATAAGAGTGGCGTTTAGGCTCACCTAGGTCCTAAATCGCCTACTCTCGTTTTTTTTTTAATTCGCCGCGCTTTCAGCCTATCTGGAGTGGCGGATCTTCATCACGTCATCAACGGCCAGTCATATTTGGCTTAGTTGAGAGCCACTTGTGAGAAGATTCTCGCGGTCCTGCTTACTCGCCGTAGTTTCTCTCAAATTATCGAGAGTCATCCCGAAACTCGCCGACATTGGACGATCAGTTTGGGGATGATTCACAATTGTTGCTATGTTGCGCTGAATGAACCTTAAGGTTACAACAAAATGATTTTAAATGAATTTACTAACGATATTCGAGAAGACTTGGAGAAGATATTTTGATTAGCCCGTAAGGGCTTGAATTGAAAACGTTAAAAAAAGAGATCGCAGAATTATATAAAAAGTGGTCCAAAATACTTTGGAAAATAACTCTTAAGAGTCCATCTGGTCTTAATTGAATTTAAGTTAAGTTAAGTTAAATATACAAAATTCTATACAAAATTCTTAAAATTATGTTTAAAAGAGTTGAAACATATTTGTTGAAAATTAAACGAGTACCATCCCTGATATCTATTATATTGCTACTTTTAAATCATAATATTAACTGTTATACATTATAGCTTCACATACATTTGTATTTTCCTTACATATACAGTTTCGTATTCATACTTTATATATAATTTTATTACATACCTACCTATTTACTTTCATTCCCTTTTGAATATACCTTTAAGCTTATTTCCTTGAAATAAAATCAGTTGTCACAAGACTTTAGACCCGAATTGATCGGTTTTTCTTGGTTTTCAATTAAGTTGTAAGACAGTCTTTTCAGTAACTATTTCTCCCACAGGGTTATTTTTGACATGGTGCCGAAACCCGGGACTAAGACTGAATATAATTGAAAATCTAATTGGATAACTCCAAACGTAGAATGGAGCTGCAAGCGCGTGCCGGCTATCGCAGCCAGATAACCAAAATTATTAACGAAGCGAACGAGTACTTGAAAATATCAAAAGTCAGAGACACGGACGATTTGTCATCATTAGACGCCATGGAAGAAGATCTTGCATCGTACCTCCAACGCCTCACTACGGCCAACGAGAACCTGAAATCAATGAACAACGACGTTCAGGCTAAGAACATCGAAGACTCGAAGCCAGAAAAGATAGCAGAGTACGAAGACTCCGCTGCAGGTATGATGGCAAGATTGCAAGTTCGTTTAACGAGGGTGCAATCGCTGATTAATCCCTATCAAAACATGGCCAACGCTAATCGTACATCTTTATCGAAGACGCATTATACGAAGCTCCCCAAATTAGAATTAAGAAAGTTTTCGGGTGATTACCAAGACTGGATTCGTTTTTGGGAAAACTTTCGCACAACGGTACATGAAAATGAATCATTGAGCGGTGCCGAAAAATTCAACTATTTGCAATCTGTTCTAACTGGTAATGCGGCAAAAACAATATCAGGTTTCACTCCTACTGATTCTTGCTATGATGGAGCTATCTCGCTCTTGCAAGAGGAATATGGCGACACTGAAAAGTTAACGGACAAACTAATGCAACAGCTCATGGCACTTCCAACAGTTTCCAACAAAACGGACTCAACGGGTTTGAGAAATCTGTATAACACAGTTATAGCTTGCAGCCGATCTTTGACAGCGCTAGGTATCCCCTCCTCTCACTATTATATTATGCTGAAATCAATACTTTTGAAATGTATGCCTAATGAACTCCGAATTGATTATCACCGAATACAAAAAGAATGCATAACAAAAGAAGATACCAATGATCCAACGTCGGATAGTGGCTCAACTCTTTCTTTCGATGGAGACAAGCAGGTAAAAAACATTCTTAAATTCCTTAAACAAGAAGTGGAATCAATAGAGAGAGCAGGTGTCAATAAATTGTCAACCAAAGCGAGTGCACATCATTCAACGCCATCGACGGCAGCAGGACTTTTCACTTACACACAGCCGAACGCGCCGTGCCTTTTTTGCAAATCTACTGCCCATTCGACGAAAGAGTGCAACTCTACGAAAACCATCGACGAAAAGAAACAAATATTGAAAGAAGATGGCAGATGTTTTCGATGCACTATGAAGGGTCACACGGCAAATAAATGTAAAGTGAGAAACCTATACTGCAAAAAGTGCAAGCATAAGCATCCGTCTTCGTTGTGCAATTTCAATAATAAAGTTTCATCTTCCAGTGAATTGTCAAAATCTAACGAAAGTTCAGCATCAGTTGCCATGCTTCAACCAACTTTAAATTTGTCTGCCTCTAATATTTCAGAAAAGAAAAATGTGTATTTGCAAACAGCGCGAGCTCTACTTGCAGCAAACGATTCCATCTCGACAGCAAAAAGTCTCTTTGTAAGGCTTATTATCGATGGCGGAAGCCAGCGAACATATATAAAAGAAGCAGTTGCAGACAAACTGAACTTAGCAACTACTGGATTCGTAAATCTTTCAATTATTCCCTTTGGTGAAGACAAGATTTCGAAAGGTAAGCAGATGAAAATTGTGAATATTTGCTTAAAATCTCAGTTTACCGAAAATTCGGTGGAAGTTGCGGCAGTGGTGGTTCCCGAAATATGCTTGGACGTCTTGGTTGCGCCAGACAGTAAAAGCACTCCGTTGGCTGGTTTCGTCTTGGCAGATTCGAATTTGTGTGCACGTGAGCAAGAAGGTGGCATAAGTATTCTGGTTGGAGCAGACTGTTATTGGAAGGTGGTAACTGGCAAATATAAGAGGATTACTAATGTTTTGACTGCTGTAGACACTATATTTGGATGGACGCTTCAGGGTCCTTGCGAGGCTAATGAATTAATCACCGAAAATGTTTCCACTCTTTTCAGCTCCGCCATTGAAGATATGTGGAACTTAGAGAGTTTGGGGATACGAAGCGATGAAGTGGAGATGCAAGAATTTACAAAAGAACTGCAATCAAAGTGTATTCAGAAGACTGAAACCAGATACGAAGCGCATCTACCCTGGAAAATTATCAATGGACAGCTGGGAAACAACAAAACGATGGCTCTGTCAAGACTACATTCCCTTCTCCGAAGACTTCGAATGGATCCATCTAAGCTTCGTGAATACGACACAGCAATGCAACAATTCATTTCATCGGGTTATGCGGAGAGAGTATATTCCGATGACGACAATCCAGAAAACCTATATTACATGCCACACTGTGCAGTATATCGGCCTGAAAAGACAACAACAAAGATACGAATAGTATTCGATGCATCGTCTCATTTGCCAGGTAAATTATCTTTGAATGAATGCTTATGGACAGGTTCGAATCTACTTCCAGACCTTTTGCAAATTTTGTTGAATTTCCGTGTCGGACAGATTGGGCTAGTCGCTGATGTAGAGAAGGCATTCCTGCAAATTGTTTTATCGAAAAAAGATAGAGACAGTCATCGTTTTGTCTGGTTTCCACAAAACAGAGATTTAAGTACAGATTTTTCCTCAGAAGTCGAATACAGAATGACCCGAGTCACGTTTGGGGTTTCTTCAAGTCCATTTTTGCTGTCCGCCACAATTGCTCTTCACATTCGCACTCAAGCAGAAGAATTTCCAGAATCATGCGAATTGCTCAGTAAGTCATTTTACATGGATGATCTTGTAACAAGCGTTAACAGTCAAGAGGATGCAAGGAAGTTTTATGAAGAATCAACTGAGGTTTTTAAGCGTGCTTATATGAATCTACGAAAGTGGCGATGCAACGATTCGGAACTTCAGAATTATCTTGAGGTGACAGAAGATCTAGTTCATTCCGTTTTAGGAGTTTTATGGAACGTGCACAGCGACGAATTGATGTTTAAATTGGATTTCGATTCCTTGAAATCGATGGCAACGCCAACGAAACGTAATTTATTAAAAGTTATTGCTCGAGTATTCGATCCATTAGGATTTTTAAGCCCAATTCTAATACAATTTAAAATCTTATTCCAGACTTTATGGCGAAATAAGGTTGATTGGGACGATCCATTGGATGCAGAGTCTAGCCAAAAATACTTTGCTTGTTCGAGAGATTTAGAACAAATTCCCGATATTTCAATGCCTAGGTGGCTTGGAATTAATTCAGATTTGACGTGCATCGAAATGCATGTATTTGCTGATGCCAGCCAGAAAGCTTTTGGCGCTGTTGCATTTTTAAGACTTCAGACGTCAAATCTCAGAACTGATGTCAGATTTGTGTGCGCCAAGGCCCGTGTCGCACCACTTAAAGAAACGAAAGCCGATCATCTTACATTGCCAAAGTTAGAACTCACCGCTGCGTTGGTTGCCGCCAGACTATGTTCTTACTTGAGGAAGTCGCTCATACCATCTCAACGCTTTTATTTGTGGACTGACTCACAGATCACACTTCATTGGATAAAAGGAGATGCCCGAAAGTGGAAGCCGTACGTGTTCAGCCGTGTGAAAGAAATACAGGAGTTGACTGAAGTAAATGACTGGCGCCATTGTTCTGGGAGAGAAAACCCAGCGGATCTGCTAACGAGGGGGATGTCTGCAGAGAAATTGTCATCATCATTACTATGGAGAGGGGGACCGCCTTGGTTGAAAGAAGATAAGTGTTATTGGCCAGCGGGAGATGTGTCGCATGCAGATGATTCTATCGCTTTGTTGTTGACGGGTTTTCAACAGAAAGAAGATGGTGCTTCAGCCAATTTGCAACCGCTGCTGCTATATGAGAGAATTGGTGACTGGAAGCGGCTGATGAGAATAACTGCATATATTTGTCGAGCTGTCAATGCACTTCTCAATAAATGGTGCCCCCTTTGGGCTGAAAAAAGGGGCAAGAAAACGCATACATCTAAGTTTTTGCAAGCCACTGAAATGCAAAATGCAGAAATCTATTGGTTAAGTTATTTTCAAAATACTTATTTTACTGACGAAATTCTTTCTTTACAGGAGGGAAAAAGTATTTCACGGTCTTCACCCCTCCTAACGCTTAACCCGTTTTTGGACCAACATGGTTTGCTGCGTATGCGAAGTAGACTAACCCAACTGGACGAGCCACTCGATATCACTTGTCCCGTCATCTTGCCGCGAGGTTGTTATTTAAGCAAATTGATCGCCACCTACTTCCACGAATGTTCCTTACACAGCGGAGTGAATACTGTACTGGCTCGTTTGCGTGAACGATATTGGCTACCAGCGGCCCGGCAGTTAATTAAGAAAGCCATTGCATCATGTAGACTTTGTCGCAGACTCAGAGGAAAGGCCGCATCCCAGCCTTTTGCCCCACTACCGAGAGATCGACTACAAGCTTCAAGGCCCTTCGAGACCGTGGGTGTGGATTTTGCCGGTCCTCTTTTTATACGTTCCGATGAAAACAAAAGCAAAGTATACATAATGATATTTACGTGTGCCGTTGTCCGCGCCGTCCATCTGGAGCTAGTTCTCAACTTAACTACGGATAACTGCCTTTTAGCTTTACGTCGTTTCATCGCGAGGCGAGGATCGCCGTCAACTATATATTCAGATAACGCGAAGACGTTTAAAAGAGCTGCAACTGACGTAAAGAGCTTGGGAGAAATTTTCAACAGCGAAATTTTCTGCGGTTTTCTTAGTAACCGTGGTATAAATTGGAAGTTTAGCGTGGAAAGAGCACCGTGGTGGGGTGGCTTTTGGGAGAGATTGGTCAAGAGTGTAAAGAATGTTCTCAAAGTCACCATTTGGAAAGCCAAGATTACCAACGATGAGCTTTATACTCTGCTTACTGAAGCTGAGCGAATTATAAATATGAGACCTCTTACGTATGTTAGCAACGACCCGATGGATTTGGCCCCTTTAACACCTGAATGTTTTCTTACCAATTGCTCCAAGGTAACTGATAACGAGAGCAGCGGCCAAATAACTGACTCGGAACTCCGAAGCAAATGGAAATCTAAGTTGCAGTACACTTCTCTTCTATGGAAGAGATGGAAAACAGAATACCTGATGATTTTACGTTCAGCTCATCACTCTATGCATACCTTTTCGAAAGAGATTCAACCTGGTGATGTTGTTCTAGTATACGATGCAAGCACCCCCCGTATCCACTGGAAACTAGCGGTAGTCGAAGTTTGCTACCCCGGAAGAGATCAGAAAATCAGATCATGTGAAGTTCGCTTCGCTGATGGAAAAAGGTTTCGTCGTGCTATTCAACTGTTGTATCCGCTAGAGATACGTTCGGAGGCCCGCCCGGAGGATGTTGAAAATTAAACGAGTACCATCCCTGATATCTATTATATTGCTACTTTTAAATCATAATATTAACTGTTATACATTATAGCTTCACATACATTTGTATTTTCCTTACATATACAGTTTCGTATTCATACTTTATATATAATTTTATTACATACCTACCTATTTACTTTCATTCCCTTTTGAATATACCTTTAAGCTTATTTCCTTGAAATAAAATCAGTTGTCACAAGACTTTAGACCCGAATTGATCGGTTTTTCTTGGTTTTCAATTAAGTTGTAAGACAGTCTTTTCAGTAACTATTTCTCCCACAGGGTTATTTTTGACAATATTAAAACATTATTTTAAAATAGCAATTATAAAAATATAACATAATACAAAAAAAGTCGTTGGGCACACAGCCGTTCTCCGAATATCGCTCCCCGTGTAAATCCATTACTATTTGCAGACCGACCGTCTGTTTTGGCATCACTCAATCCCATTGTGTGTTTGGTTCACAATCCTTACTACCTGTGAAAGAAACTTATCTTCACGACAATGAAAGAGAGAACCATTGTCAGAAGGACTATGGCCGTCCCGCTCTCTCTCATTCTCGTATGGGAAGGTAGTGACATTTGTCAAATCAAAATTATTAGAAAAAGGAATAGTGGATGCAAAATGCATCAAGTGTTTTAAAAAAAGTGAAATAAAATTAAAAAAACCTGGTTGCGTGAATTTATAACGCAACAAAATCTCTATCTTTTTTTTCACTATTTTTTTTCTTTTTTTATACGAATTCTTTTTATTTTCTTTTTTTTTTTGTATTTTATATTCTGTTGTCCTTGTCAATGTATGTGCCACCATGCCTACTCTACTTAAACCTAAACCCAAAACCCTTAAACTTAAACAAATATGTAAGCTGGCCAAGGCTCAAAACGCCATCCCGGCTACTCATTGTCAAGTGCTATGACTGAAGCCACTAGAACTGGTTCTCCTGCCTTCAAATGCCTTTGAAATATCAAGTGCAACAATCTTACTTTCTCCAAAACGACGTAAAGATTTGTTCCACTGTTCGGTTAAATAAACCATCAGATCCGTTATTGCCGGTCATTAAGAAGCTTTTGGTCTTCGAGATATTTCTTGAGCTGATAGTTTATCAGCGTTTCCATGACCTTAGAAAGAAGGTACGTAAGTGCAATCGGACGATAATTGGAGGGAGAAGAAGCTATTTCCTTTTTTTTGGAATTTGCTGGACAAATGCTGTTTTCCAACTACTCCGAACGAGCCCAGAAGAATAGGATAGATGGAAAAGCTTACGCAAGGGTTTTGCCAGCGTGGAAGAACACCTCTTCAGAATAATAGCGGGGATACCATCCGGACCAGCGGATTTATGTACGGTGAGATCTTTAAGGACTCTCGCCCAGCACAAGTGCGGAAGAAGATTTGCCCCATGGAATCATTGACGCGCTCAAGAAATGGAGGAGCCATGACACTCTCTGGCAGAGATGAGTTTGAGGCGAACTGCATAGCAAAACGGTTAGCTTTTGCGAGAGCATTGCCAACGAGCGTAGGGAACGAGGAAGAAGAAGAATTCGTCATATTTTTTACAAACGTTTAATTTGAACTCAAGCCATTTTTGTGTCGCCAAATGCACATAACCTCGTATTACCTCAAGAATATCTAGGTATAGTGGAATCAAAATTAACTACCATCGAATACAATTAACAAAACCAAAACCATACCGAACAAATGTCTATTTGTGCACTTAGTGACTTGCATAAAATGCAAAAGTCTTATGTGGATAGGTTAAGTCAAGTAAAAATCATATTGGATAGGGGACCAAGAGGCACTTTTCTGATACACTCTCAAAGGTAGATAATCGAGTTTAAAATTCTTCTTCTTTCAAAAACCCATTTTAAAGAACAATAATAACCAAATTAAAGACCTAATTCTACAATTTCAATGCATCCATCAGTAAGAACGATACAAATAATGACTATTAAAAATTAAAATACCTTATTATTTTCAGTATTCAATTAAATCGTTACACTACAATGCTACAGTACATACTATAATTTCTCCATAAATTTTCCTATTTTCGGATATCTGGCACACTACTCAACAAATTCTGAAACCATTCAAAATTAACTAACCATTCATTGAAAATTTATTGTGTCGCTCTCCAAATGTCTGGAAACTTTGCAGTACGAAGGTTTTCTTTTACCTTACTATATATAAACCTGCCTTTGCAGGATGAAGTGAGGTATTGATTTATGATTCCCCATTCCTCTGTTGTGCAGGTTAAGTTGATTTGGTTCCAAATTAAAATCCATATTTCCGATATGAATTGAATTGACAAATTGAATTGAAACATACTTTAATTGGTAGGTACTTGCTAAATATTTATGTTTTGCTTAGTGAAAATTATTTTTCACAATGGATATTGGGAAATTCATCAGTGTAGAGCCAGTAAGAATATATATATATTTTTTTCCAAACCGATTTATATATTTAATCGACTAGCTCAAATGGGGAAGATTTTGGTTTATGTAAAGAAGTGACAAAAAAGTAGTGCATGACTTAAAATTTATACAATAGATAGGTTCTCATAAATGGAACAACTACATGGACCTCATAACTTTTTTCATTAAGTAATTAATTTAAATTAAGTCAACTGTAGACTTTTCCGAGTAACTGATCAATGCCCATAAACATGCACTGTGTTTCCTTGTTTAGTTATGATTCGATTGGCCAAGTATTTTTTTTCCGCTGCCGCCGCGCCTGGTCTCTGCTTTGGATTTAAGTAGAATAGAAAATTGTTAGCACAAACAACTTAAGATTTCATGTTCATCCCAGCCGTAATTCATAGCCAAAACTTAAAGCCCGCCTAAATTTAAGCGAGCTGTACTTAAACAGACAATCCATATTCATGATCAAATTTTTGATTTGAACAAGGTTAAGTAAAGGTCGCTTAGGTAAATTTATTCGTTAAAAGGCACAAAGGAGATATTACGGCTGTGGACTATAAGAGCAATTAAATAATATTCAAGCCCCCAATGGAGCTGGACTGCAAAATTTTTAGGAAGAGATAGGTACCGATTCTCGAAATTGAGCATAACAAAAATGTTTGACCTTGTTCGAGCCGATCTAGAAGGTTCCAAAAAACAGACGCCATTTAACTCCCGCTCCCGGCCTTCAAGTTATAGCTACCATTTAGGCATTGGGGAAGGAATTCAGAACAAAATTATAACACGCACTCATTTCAAAAATATATATATTTTTTTTTGCGACCTATAGAATATGGCAAGTACCTATTGAATTCGTAAAAAAGAGTTGAGATTTTGTCATATTTCATGACATTACGATGATAGAGAAGTCGAAAAGACTGCGTCTGTCATGACCGATTGACTTCAAACTTGTAAATAAGAGGCTTGAACAAATTCACCTGGGTAGTTTTTTTTTAAGTAGCCACCATACAAATTTTCCAGCCAAAAACGAAAAAGACTCATAACTACGATTTTTTTTTATATATCCATGTAATTTTCTTTTCGGAACTCTGATGCATTTTATGTAAAAAAAATACTTTAGTATTGCTCCAAAACGGTACCTCTCATAGAACCGTTTTTTTGTTATAAGATTTTCTCGAAAAATAATAGTCCGATCGAAAACGTTGATATTGTCTGTTCTGTTTAATATCAAAGGTTCTCTTTAATATAATAATGAAGAAAAAAGAAATAATAAAACAATTAATTTAACGTAATAAAATATTTATTGACAAGTTGAAGTGAAGTAATTTAATTGTGAACATCGAGTGACTAGACTGGCTGGACAGAAGGCTTGCAGAAGGCAAAACCCAAAGGTTGCCCAGTCAGCATTATTAGCTTATAATATGTATGTGTATCTAAAATTAAAGGTGCGCGAGGCCAGATATTGAACTTTTATTACATTACATTACATTTCACAGTACTTCGCACATAAATGTTACGAACTACAGACACATAGAAGCTTTGTATATGGAATTTATAGTAGTTGCAGCCTCGTGAATCGACGACAGCGACGTCCGGAACGCGATACAGAACTAAAATCTTGTATATAGAAAAACTGACAGCGCCAAGACGGGACGACTCTCCAACCAAAAATTCTCGAGGCTGAAAATACTATAAATTCCATATACAAAGATAGCAGCACTGGTGACTGAGACCATCGGCTGGGACAGAACAAGACGTACAACAGAGAGAGACAGATAAACACATAGAAAGAAAGCACACATAACAGAAACCTACGTGGTTCAGAGGAGGAGCCTTAGATTTGTATTGTCTCATGTTATCGCACAGGTGGCCTCAGATAAGCTGGCGATTTTTGTAGAAAAAGAATGCTGCTGAAGCTGGGGTTTGAACCCGTAGCGTTCGGCTTAGCAATCCTCTACTCTATCCTCTGAACCATGGCCACCTGCATCAGAACTTTTATTTGTTTCATATTTCGTCTGGCCTCACGATTCATTATATTTGATGTAGCTATGTAGTTAGTTTTTAGTTTTAGTTTTATTGACTTCAAAAGATACAATAACAAAACATTAGATTCTTAATTGTAAGATTACACAAGTCTTTAAATGGTTTGGCCGAAGGCCGTCTACCAGACTGACATTTTTTGTTTTTTATTAATTTATACATACGAAAGAAAAAAGCTAATTACATAGATACAAGTCAATAAAGTAATCTTTATAATTTTCAAACTTTAAAACATTAAAAATTTTCCTCAACTATTCTGGTTCTATAACAAAGAGCGTTCAATGAGTATTCATACAGAAGGTCCCAACCTAGTTCTCCATTCAAGATGTTGATCGTTTCCTCTAGACCGAGTACGGATGTAGCTATGTATTTTATTTAAATTGTTATTATTTGTGGGAAGCGATAAGGAAATCACTTCCCATCGTGTCAGCACATTTCCGTCATGTGAAAATGATGTTGACTGTATTTTGGACATACTCCCCTCCTTTGAGGGACTCAATCACTCAAAAGTTAAAGGAAGAAAGTAAAGTGAGAGAGAGAAAATTTTTTTTTATTAAAAAGATGTATCCACTTCAAAACGAGATGCGTGTGCCCTGGGAGGAGGTTGCGAATTCCTTTTCTTAAGACAATAGAAGATAATGACCCCAATTATCAATATAGAGAAGATAAAATTCATTCCATAATGATGGTAGTCATGAAAATTCATAACATTTGATTGATTCGAATTCTGATCTAACTCATTAACTACTTCTTTTATTTTATTCCTTAACTCTTCAACTCCAGCAAAATTGGTATTATTTTTTGAGAATGCGATAAAATCTCTGTCTTTAAATGGAATTGTTGGTCTAATTGCTTCTGAGATCTTCAGAGAGGGAATGAATGAGTTTTGCATACTACTATTGGGTTCTACTCGTCCACTTATAATTATGTGTGGCAGTTTCAAAGTGCATGATTTTGAAAATTCTATCAGACCACTTCCATTTAAGGTTAAACTTTTTGTAATACCATCACATATAAGAAGACCAGTGGTAGTGTTTTAAGGGCAAATATCCAACTATTCGAAGCTCTCAAACTGATCCATTGGTCTTGAAAGATAGTTTTTCTTAAAGAACAGTGATTTAGAGCACTTGTTTGATGATTAAGCAATGAAATTTCACGTGTTTCCTGATGGATCATTGTTGGCAGTTGTTGATTGCATATATAATTTCTTGTTGAGAGAAGATTACATAACATTAGTTGGTTATCCGACAGTTCGAAGTATCTGTCCCTGGTAGGAGTGACTGCCAAATAACGGGATGATAATTCCAAAACGAAGCTCGCATCATTTTGAAAAATCGGGAATGGCACCAGTTTGAAAAGTTGGAATTCCTGATTGTCTACTAACGGAATCAGCATTTCAAATACTAATGAGTCATTTAGACTTCGTCCCTTGATTGATGACTTTAAAGAAGTGTGATAATTATGAATTAAGTCATTGTTGGATTCGATTGCAAATATTCTATGTTTAAATGAGTCAATCGTAGGTGAACAGTAAGGATTTGTTTTTAATTCATTCAAACAAATTTTATCTATTCTGTTAACATAAATTTTAACATCCCCTAATTCTAGCCAATACGACGATAAGTTATAGAATATATATATGCTCCAAAAACTGTTTACTGTGCTAGCGCTGCCTAGATCTTCAAAGTATATAGGTACCTACCTGTAGGATTTTCAAATTTGGAAATAATTAATGGCTCGTTTTCTAATGTTGAGACTAAGGGGAATAAAAGGAATACTAGGCAAATAAGTGACAGAATGGACACTCCGAGGGATTTTCTACTCACGACTCGTGATTTGGAACATAATAATTGGATAAATACATTTTCATCTTTGTCAAAACATTTCAAATAAATACATGCGACAAAGGCACTTTCACTACTGTCAGAAAATGCATGTAACTTTAATTTCACTGAAGAATCTATCAACACAAACCGAGGTATAGCAATTTCTTGTAGTAATGAAAATTGGGACAAATAGTTTTTCCACTTGTATGCCTGCTCTGTAGGTAGTCTTTCATCCCAAGAGATTTTGGTTTTCCAAATTTCTTGAAGAAATATTTTACCTAGTAAAATAACTGGTCCAATAAGTCCTAAGGGATCAAAGAATTTAGCCAAGTCGGCAAGAACTGTACGTTTTGTGACTTCTTGATCGTATTGTACGTATAGCAAAATTTGAATGCGTCTTGAATTGGATCCCAAACCAATCCGAGTGTTTTAATCACCTCAGATTGATAAATCGTTAACATTTTCTCACGATTTTCTTGGGGTATGTTTTCAAGGATTCGCTGATCATTTGAGCAAAATTTCGTGAAGTCGAAATTCCCTTGTCTAAGTAATGACCTAGTTTCGTCTAGTAGCATCTTGGCATCATGGATGATGTTTGCTCCTGTAAGGCAGTCATCCACATAAATATTTTGGGTAGGTAATAATTTTAGATGCATTAGGATATGCATGTTGAAAATCAGATGATAATTTTACTAGGCATCTGGTTTATAAAAAGGAAGCAGAACCATACGTAACTGTATTAAGTTGAAATATTTTTAAAGGATCATTATTACTCTCCCTCCAAAGAATGAGCTGATATGCTCTATCATTTGGATGAACTAACACTTGTCTGTACATTTTACTTATATCGCCAGTAAATACGTATTTATGTAATCTAAAATTTGCAATGACTGAAAATAGATCTGGTTGTACTGTTGGGCCAACCATAAGTATATCATTGAGTGAATGACCTGATGTTCTTTTTGCAGATGCATCAAAAACAACTTTTAAATTTCTAGATGAACTAACAGGTTTGAATACGCAGTGATGTGGGAGAAAATAATGCGAATTTGATATTTTATCTTGGTCAATCTGAGTCATGTGGCCAAGACTTTCATATTCATTTATAAAATTGATATAGCCCTTTTTTAACTCTGCATTGCGCTCAAATTTTTTTCTAAGTAATGAAAACGTTTTTTAGCCGTCTCCATAGAATTCCTTAACATTTTATATGGGTCTTCTTTAAAGGGGAGACGTACTATGTATTGACCTTGAGGAGTGTTTTCCATATAGTCTTTGAAATGTTTTTCACATTGAAATTCTTCTTCGGTGTAGACCTTCGATTCTAACTCCCCTATTAATAAATCAATATGTCGTGAATTAAAGGTATTCGGGTCAGCGAGCTTGATGTTTGATGTTAATTTTAAAATCTTATAATCGAAAGGGGTTGCTGCCATGTAATCGCTTATTGTAGGCAGTATACAGGCTTCTATCTTCGCTTGGTAGGAAGAGGTTCTTGATTCTATAGGAATTTTTATAACGAAATAAGACTCATTTTCCTTTCCTCCTATTCCACTTATGATGGCATTCCTTTTTTGTCTTTTGTATCCTAACTGTTGAGCTAGAGAGGTTGTTATGAAATTGAGCTGCGAACCTGGATCTAACATGTCTCTACAGGGAACACGCACGCCATTTGAACAGACAATGTTAACTATTGCAGTGGCAAGGTAGACGGCCCCTTAACGCAACTCCTAATGAGCTGGCTCTATCCCCAGAAGAATCCCTTTTTTGGTCAACATCGCTTTCACATGACTTATTGGATGTCGGGCTAAAATTTGCTTCCTTCTCTCCAGGATAGTGTAGTACGGTGTTATGTCTCCCGTTGCAAGTTTTGCACCTCCGTTGCTGCTGACACGATGAAAAATGATGTCCCTGCAGACAGTTCGTGCACAATTGGAGCTTTCGAACGTTCTGGTTTCGCTGTTCCACTGAAAGAGATAAAAACTTTTTGCAGTTAAAGATTTTATGGTTATTAGCTTTACAAAAATTGCATTTTGAGACTTCCCTAGAGCTTTGAGAAGTGGCGGTTACCACTTTCTTCTTATCACCTGGCTTAACTGCTTCAAGGACCTGGAACCGGCATTCAATGTACTCCAACAGCTGCGTCAAAGTTGGACTGCTCTTCGGTGGCTTCCAGTGATTCTTCAAACAGCATCCGGGTGTCCTTGTACAATTTTTCCAGCAGGAGATAAACGATTATCGGATCCCATCCAGAAGTGTCGTAGTCGAGATTGTTGGTGGCTTGCATGACTTCCTTCGTAGTGTCATGAAGCCGTTTTAAACTGTTTTCGTTGTCACTAACGATTTTATATTGGAATAATCTGCTCAACTGCGCCGTCAGCAATAGCCGCTTGTTGTCAAATCGGTCTGCTAGTGTGTTCCATACCAGATCATAATTGCTATCCGTTGCATGAAAATGCTGAATTAAATTTTGGGCATCGCCAGTGACATTTATCTTGAGGAAGTATAGCTTCTGTGCCGGCGGGATTGGTTGATTGTGCACCATTTGCGTGTACAAAGCAAAGAATTGGGGCCAATTGAGGTAGCTACCATCAAACTTTGGTATCTCAATTTTTGGCAATTTTATTGACGTAGTTCTTACTTGGTCGGATGATGTATTAGTCAATGTGTTGCCCGGCAAGTAAGTGATTCTTGAATCCAATAGGTCCTGCTCAAAATAAAGCTCAATATCGCCTACAGATGCATCGTCTCCTGTAAAACAACTTGGCATTTGTTCAACGATACCAGGAAGATTTTACTTAACAATCGGAACTTGTGTTCCTTCGTTAACCTAGCGTTGCTAGTGTTGCCTTCAGAATGGGGCTTATTCAGCCCTGCTGGAACCTGGAATGATTTCAGTTTGGCGTCATCCCGATGTTTTTTGTGCTCTTCTTGGGACTGGACTGTTCCTGATCCTGGATGCTCTAGCAGAGGAATGGTTGCTGGGGTCTTTTCCCCTTGTCCATTGGATTTGGCTGAATCCTAGTCCTCCAGCTCAGCATAACGCTTGGTCATGTCGTTTTTCATTGACTCGTAGACCTTTTTCACTTCATCATAATACGCCTTCGTGAAGTAGTCGTGGTCGACTGCCGACGGATGATTGTTCCGTATATCGCTGTCCACGCTATCGAAGGACTCCCATAAGGACTGGAGTCTGGTTCACCGTGTCCTTAGATAATGGACATTCTTTCGGTCAGCACCGTCCTTTCCGTAATTGCGCACGAGGGTGAAGATTTCCTTGCCTACCTCCTCCTGTTGACTCGTGAGTTGTTCCAATGTGTTCATGATTATTAGTTTTTTTTGTTTTTGTTTTTTATTACTTTCCCTTTTTTTCAAATAAAATTTTTTAGAGTCTTTTTTGTTTATTTTATTATTAATTTTAATTTCACTATGCACAATACACAGGTCACTAAACTTTTTTAGATGGTCCTGTCACGGTCGCCAAATGTTCTGTTTAATATCAAAGGTTCTCTTTAATATAATAATGAAGAAAAAAGAAATAATAAAACAATTAATTTAACGTAATAAAATATTTATTGACAAGTTGAAGTGAAGTAGTTGAAGTGTGAACACCGAGTGACTAGACTGGCTGGACAGAAGGCTTGCAGAAGGCAAAACCCAAAGTTTGCCCAGTCAGCATTATAAGCTTATAATAGCTGCGTTTTATTATCACCATGATCTGATCCGGATCAGATCATGATAATAAAACAGCTTTGGATCATCAATTTACTTATTACGTCACGTTTGGCAGCAGTTTGAAATTTATTCATTCTGTCATTACATCGGAGTTGCCCTACGATAATTTTGTTGAACGATTATTCTGTTGTTTTTTAATGGAAAAAAGCTTTTGCTATGTAATTGAAAAATATCTCATTCCCGGATAATAAATGTGTGAAAGTGGCAGCACAGTTTTTATTGAAAATATACGCCAACATTTCAACTTGTGTGCGGAAGAAGAACTAATATTTGGATCATAAAAATTGATCCAAGTAAAAAGTAGGATTTCGATTTGTTGTTGTTTCACATATAAATCAATGATCTGATCTGGATCATTGTGATAATAAAACGCAGCTAATATGTACCTATGTGTATCTAAAATTAAAGATGCGCGAGGACAGATATTGAACTTTTATTTGTTTCATATTTCATCTGGCCACACGATTCATGATATTTGATATAGCTATGTATTTTATTTAAATTGTTATTATTTGTGGGAAGCGATAAGGAAATCACTTCCCATCGTGTCAGCACATTTCCGTCATGTGAAAATGATGTTGACTGTATTTTGAACATTGTCCAAATAATATTTTGATTTCAAAAAAATTTCAAACATTTTTTTGGATTTTTAAAAAATATTTTTAAACTTTTTTTCAAAATTCTATATCTCAAAAACGGATCAGTATTAAAAATTGAAATTCAAATGTATACTGCATACCAAGATTAATTTTACGACATTTTTGAAAAATTTCTTAGGTATAGGTATACAAAATTAATTGAAAACATAAAAAAAGACTCCAAGGATTACAAGGTTAGGTTAGGTTAGGTTACAGTGGCTGCGGATTCAGAATCCACACACTAAGGCCAAAAGAAAAGGCCCATTGTGATACCACATGAATCTAGAGAATTACTTCTTACAAGTCGAACCATTTTGAGCCTTTTATAAAGCGAAGAAGATATTTGATATCCTTAATACCTTATTAGCTAGTTCACTGGGGTTATCATAAAAGTACTCTCCCAGATGAAGTTTGCGTCTTAGTGAAAGAGCAGGGCAAGTGCAGAGAAGGTGAGAGATTGTTTCCTCTTCTTCCTCATACATACAGCTTCTGCAGAAGTCAGTTGAGGCTACACCAAGTCGTATTGCGTGTCTGCCTATAAGACAGTGTCCCGTAAGGACACCTATCAGGGAGCTAATATGAAGTCTGCTTTGAGATTACAAGTCTTTAGAGCGCTTTAAGTCCAGTGAAGGCCATATGAGTTTCGTAGCTGCGCACGTTGGTAAATTGTGCCACCTATAGTTTGTTATCGTTAAAGCTGCTTCTTTTAGCAAAAGTTTACATGTAGCATTCGGTATACCTATCTTCTCCCTTTCAGGTGAAATAGGTATGACGGTTCCATTTTTAGCGAGCTCATCGGCTCTACAATTTCCTTTGATGTCTCTGTGACCCGGCACCCAACAGAGGTGAATGTTAAATTGCTGCGCCATCTCCATCAGAGACGATCGGCAATCGAGGTCCGTTTGAGATTTGGTTGAGACACCGTCGAGAGATTTAATAGCAGCCTGACTGTCAGAGAAGATGCGGATATCAGAAGTTGATATCACGTTTTCTCTTAGCCAGGAGAGAACCTCTTTGATCGCTAAAATTTCCGCTTGGAAGACGCTACAATGATTGGGGAGGCGGAATGAGATGCTTAGATTAAGCTTTTCTGAGTACACACCACTACCAACTCCATCACTTGTCTTGGATCCATCTGTATAAAAATGAATGCTTTTGTCATCCAGAAGTTTTTTGTCTTCCCATTCTTCTCTGGATGGAATGGATATCTGGAAGTTTTTACCAAATTGGGGTTTTGGAATGGTGTAGTCTATGTACTTTGGTATAGAACCGAAAGAGTTCAAAATGATGGAGTGTCCCACATTATTGTTGGTCCATTGAGATGAGGCGTTGAGTCTTATAGCTGTACTCGCTGCCACTTGTTTGCTAAAAATGTCGAGGGGTGCCAGATGGAGGAGAGTCCCTAACGCTGCTGAGGGTGTGGTTCTCAAAGCCCCGCTTATACAAAGACATGCAGTGCGTTGGACTCTGCTGAGTTTGTCGCAGTAAGTGACTTTCTCCATTGCAGTCCACCATACTGCAACCCCGTACATGAGAATTGGTCGAATGACCGATGTGTATAGCCAATAGGTTATGCGAGGTTAAAAACCCCATTTGCTTCCTATGGCTTTCTTGCAAGAGAAAAGAGCTACTGTGGCTTTCTTAACTCTTTCCTGAATATTAGGTTTCCAACTTAATTTTTTGTCTAATATCAGACCAAGATATTTGGCTTCATTGGTAAAAATTAGTGGTACACCTTTTATTGAAGGGGGTACAATTACTGGGATCTTGTATTTCCGTGTAAAAAGGACAAGGTCTGTTTTTTTGAGGATTAATACTAAGCCCACAGCGATCAGCCCATCTAGTGAGCATATTAAGTGCGTTTTGGAGGAGGTCTCTCAGTGTATTAGGATGTTTTCCTGTGACGGCGATAGCAACATCATCGGCATACGCAATCACTCTGTAGCCTTCCCTCTCGAGGGATATTAGCAATTCGTTAACTACTATGTTCCACAGGAGAGGGGACACCCCTTTTCGTACAAAAATCCCCCATCTTAGAGTTGATGATCCTGCTTTTAAGCATTAGATTAATCAGCTCACAGAGTGAGTATTCGACGTTTAGGGTCGTCATAGCAGAAGTGATAGCAGATGTGTCAACGTTGTTGAAAGCACCTTCAATATCCAGGAAGGCAACCATAGTATATTCCTTTTGCTCTAGGGAGTATTCGATAGTTCTTACCAGAGTATGCAAGGTTGTTTCTACCGATTTCCCTTTGCAGTAAGCATGCTGAGATATCGATAGTCTCTTATCAATGCTATTACGTATATGGATATCAATCAATCGTTCCAGCGTTTTGAGAATGAAAGATGATAGACTAATAGTTCTTAGATCTTTAGGGTTGACATGCGAGCATTTGCCCGCCTTGAGAATTAATACTACCTTTACCTCTCTCCATCGCTGCGGTATATAGGCCAGATCTAGACAACTTTTGAACATTATCTAAATGATGGGCAGAGTTATATCGATGGTATGTTGAAGCTCAGCTGGTATGATTTGATCTGGACCTGGAGATTTATAAGGTTTAAAGCTATTCAGAGCCCATGTCAATTTTTCTTTTGTGACAAGACCTTGAGGAAAAGTTAAGTTAATACCCGATCCAGGACGGTTTATTGTATTAACGGATTTGGAGCTATCTGGGAAGTGGGTATCTAATAGCAGGTTTAGCGTTTCTTCGCAAGAGTTAGTCCATCCATCTGAGTTTTTGAGACAACTAGGCATGGTTGGATTTGTCGAGAGAATCTTCCTTAGCCGCGATGCCTCCGAGGACTCTTCTATTGAGCTACAGAAGGATCTCCATGAGGATCTTTTGGCTATTCGCAATTCTTGTTTATACTTTTTGAGGGATTCCTTATAGGAATCCCAATCTTGGAAGAGTCTAGACTTTTTTGCACGGTTAAAAAGCCTTCTACAACCTTTCCTGAGTATTTCTAGTTCAGCAGCCCACCAATATGGTTTCCTCTTTCCCCGCACTGTAGTGAGGGGACAGGCAGTTTCCATAGCTTTATTGAGGGCTGCTGTAAGCTCATCAACTTTTTTATCGAGTTCAAGAGCGCATAAGGGAGGATCACAAAGTTCTGGTTTAATCAGACTTTTCAGAGTTGTCCTATATTTTGGCCAATCTGTTTTCCTATAATTCCGGAAATGGATCGGTTTTGGGGACTCTTCAATAAGAGTGAATTGGATGTACCTATGATCAGAGAACGAGTGCTCCTTTGATACTCTCCAATTCAATACTTTATTCGAGAGATGTAACGAGACAAGAGTGATATCTAAGACTTCTTGTCGATTTTTAGTAACAAAGGTTGGTTCATTACCAACGTTACTTACTACCAGACTAGTTGTTAAAATATAATCAAAAAGAGACTCACCTCTGTCATTTATATCGGTACTACCCCACGTAGTATGGTGCGCATTGGCATCACAACCGATAATTATGTTGGTTTTTTGTCTTCTGGATTCAGCGACCGTCTTCTCCAAAGTGGTACCAGGCAGTGGACCATGGTAGTCGTGGCCCAAATGCGCTGATACCAGCCAGTAGGTATGGTTGTCTATTACCATACTGGCTGTGGTGACGTCTTTATCACTGAAATTAGGGAGTAAAAATACATTTAGACTACGTTTAACTAGAATGCAGGACCGTGGGTTACCTTTTCCTGTTACATATAATACGTAGTAGCCAGGAGTTCTTAATCCTCGAACCAGGGACTCCACAATCAAGGGCTCTTGGATAAGAACGACATCTTCCCCAGTTTTTGACAGGCGGAGAAGAAGGGAGGCCGAAGCCTTTTTAGAGTGTTGAAGATTAATCTGTACTATTTGCAGCATTTTGGCTACAACTAGGAAGATCAACCTCCACCACTGTTAAATCCAGTTCATCCAGATTGGACGAAGAGGAACCTAGCAGTTCATCTTCTTCCTCACTGGAGAGAACTTTGTTGGATGAGTCATCAGTCTCCATTAGGGATAAACTTTTGACGGTTTCGGAAGAAGACTGTGCCACGACAGAAGAGGGCCCTGGTACATATAGCACTGGGACCCCCACGTCTGGCGACACAGCTTTTGAGTGTACGGAAGAAGATTGTGCCGCGACAGAAGAGGACCCAGGTACACCATCGTCAACATCCATGGATGGGAAGATATAGATCGCGCGACCTCTGATCGTTACAAACGATGAGTTTGACATGACCTTTATGCCAACCCCCTTGGTTTGTTACAGGTGGTGAACCCGGATGCGCTCGCATGACTTTGAGAAAGCCAGCCGAGAGCTTCAGTTTCACCATCTGCCAACGGTCAGAGGTAATCGCGCCATCAATATTGCTTCTGTCAATGACCGCAACCACGATTTTGTTGTGCTCCTTAAGCACATCACTAAAAGGTTTAGTGAGAGGTACTTTAGGAATGTTGGGAGTGCTGGTGTTCTGCACTTTGGGTTTCTTAGGGATGGGAGTGGACTCCTCCAGAGACCTTTGTCGCTTTGACGTGGGGTCGCAGCTGGTCTTAGTTTTGGCTAAGATGGATTTAGCCCACTCAATCCTCTTGCTATGGATGGGATTACTTCCACCCCCCAATGTTGCACCAGGGGATTTTAGCAATCTCATCGCATAGCGACGTTGTTTGTAAAGGACCCTAGGTTGGATGGTGGTCTTCGTAGTGGAGGCAGGGTCGTTATTCACGACGCTGCTAACACCACGGAGACTACCACTTGGACCATCCTGGAGAGGTTTACTCTCTTTGGTAGTGGAACTACCGACATGAGGAGGCGCCTTCGCCAGGTATACCTCCTGTACCGCACTAGAAGCTGGGCAATGACTTGGCACAGACCCCTCTCCTATGTTTGGCACAGGATTAACGACAGCCGACATTATCGCCGAACTGTCACCCAGGCCCCGATCTAGGGTGGGGCAAACGGGGCAATCGCCTAGGGCGGCAAAAATTAGGGGCGGCAAAATCGATGGTTGAAAAAAAATTAATGACTTTTTTTTTATACTACAATGTTACTACATAAATGAAGTCCCGATCCCCGACTGAGAGTGTTTTTCGCTCTTTTCCTACAAACAACAACTACACATTGCTTACTTGAGAATTGAGATCTTAAGAACATTTTTGTGTTCGTGCTCGTGCGTCACGCCTCATGGGAAATGGGAGCGTTTGCGTCAATAAGAAAGAGGAGACTAGGACTATTTGAAGTTTGAACTGAACTAACCTTAAAGCACAGACAAGTAATTATACAGATGTCTCATCCATATGGAAAAAAGTGTTCTATGAAATCGAAATTCGCCAAAAAAGCTTTTTTTTTCAAAGCTTGCATGAAATTCTTTCGTCTTATTTTGTTTATGAACAGGGTAAGACATCTGCCTGTTTTTTTTTCGTTTTCTTCCTTTCCTTATTCTTTTTCAACCCTTATAATTGTCGCACACGAAATCGATTAATAGCATAATAGCTATGCCTTCCTGTTGATCTTTTTAAGGCAAGGGAAATATAAGAAAAAAAAAATGCGTCTACCTGCCTTCTGCCTACGTGCCTATACATGCGTAACATAGAGAAAAAAAATTATTTGAAGCGATAACAGAATTGGTAGAGTAAAAACAATTTAATTTGTCTGATATTTCAAGAATGCTTATGATTTTTTTTCTAAAATAGGTAGAATTTTATTCTTACGGTATCTTTTTACTTGCGACATATAGAATACATGGCAAGTATTGAATTCGTAAAAAAAAATTGAGATGATGATGAGATATGACATTACGACATTAGAAGTAGAAACAGTGCGTCCGGCGATAACGTCAGACTGTCTGTTTTTTTAAACTTCCTCGAATTTTTTTTTTTCAAAACACTGATGTATTTTATGTAAAAAAAAATGTTTTTTTTTTTTTTTTGTTATAATATAAGAAAATAAAAGTCCGATCAGTGAACTTTGTTTATTGGGAGTATGTATATATGTATTGCAAAAAGTTTTAATTAAATCAGTTTTCTTTTTATATATTAAAACTAGCTGACCCGACAGACTTCGTACTGCCTCAAACGATATAGAAAAGACCTAGACTTTTGTAGCCCGCTACCATACCACCCGCTAACCTCTACCCACTTCTCCACTACCGTCTACCCGCTACCCCGTTATACCCAGTTATCATGTTACCCGCTACCCCGCAACCCAATACTTACACACGTTACCTGCTTAAACGGTAATCGCTACATACTACCCGCTACACCACTTCCCGTTACCGAATACATCTAAACGCTACCCGCTACACCAGTAATTGCTACCCACTACCCGCTACCGACTACCTCGCTTCCCCACTACCCGGTACCCTGGACCTAAGCCTTATTCACCTCTACTTAGCAAAACATCCCAAGCTCATATTAATGTATAGTTTTGTAGTTCAGTGAAGAGCATCAAATATATTTTCACGTATGTGAATAAAGGCAGTGATATGGCATTGTTTGCTGTTTGAATGATGACAAACAGTATACTATGAACATGTTTATTTATCTCTTATTATTTATCTTACCTTTCACAATAAAAAGCTTTAATGTCACTATCACTACTGCGATCAATGTACAAACAATATTAATAATCGACGAAATTTTCATGAAAACTGAGTAAGAAGTGGCTCTGAAAAAGTAGGGGGTAGGAAGTTGAAAATCAAGGACTGAATGTATTTCTTAATGCCACACCATACAAAATTATTTAAAAAAAGTGTGCACGACTCGGTCGTACGAACTTGCTCCTGAATTCAAAATTATAACTCATCAAAAACATTAAGATACAGAATTTTGAAAAACAAGTTTAAAAATATTTTTTAAAAATCCAAAAAAAAAATTTGGAATTTTTTTTTAATACAAAATATTATTTGGAAAATATAAACGTACATACTTTCAAAAAAAATGTTCACGACTCGGTCGTACGAACCTGCTCCTGTATATCAAATTATAACTCATACAAAAAAAAATTAAACAAAAAAAAATTCATAAATAAAAATTTAAATTGAAATATGTACCTCAAAAATAGATTCAATCTGAAAAAAAAATTGATGTCATATGATTTCTTAAGAAACTGTTGATTTTTTAAATTTTTTAATTTATTAAAAAAAATTAAAATTTGAAAATGTACCTCGTTAATACATTTAATTCAATAAATCAAATTTTTCAAAGATGTCTTAAAATTAATTTGGGTATGCAGTATTCAAGAATATGTAAATATACATTTTATAAGTAAATTTAGATTTTTAATATTGATCCGTTTTTCAGATACACGATTTTGAAAAAAAGTTTAAAAATATGTTTTTAAAATCCAAAAAAATTTTTGAAATTTTTTTCAATACAAAATATTATTTGGACAGTAAGTATATACTTACTTAAAAAAAAATAACCTGATCAGATTTTTATTTTTCGAGAAAATCTGATAGCAAAAAAAAGGTTCTATGGGAGGTACAGTTTTGGAGCAATACAAAAATATTTTTTTACGTAAGACACATCAGTATTAAAAAAAAAAAATTCGAGAAAGTTTAAAAAAAAAAATTAAACTTTTATTTTTAACCCAAAAAAATCGTATGGTGGCTACCCTAAATTTTGATCTTAAAAAAAAAATTAAAAACTGGGATATGAGCTTTTGCTCAAACCTCTAATTTTCAAGTTTGAAGTCAATCGGACCAGTCGCTAAGGCTGTAGGTGCCTGTAAACTTCCAGACAGCCAAACAGACGGAATCGCCGGACCCACTTTTTCGACTTCTCTATCATCGTAATGTCATATATCATCATCATGTCAAATTTTTTTTTACGAATTCAATACTTGCCATATACCTATTCTACAGGGTGTCCCAAAATTCAACGATAAGCCGGAACCAGGGGGTGGCCCTATTCATGGCTGCATGGAAAAAAAATATAAAAAAAATCAAACGCCATTTTGTTTCAAATTACAACAAAAAATGAAAATTTTCAAAAAAAAAAAACTCTTGACATTTTTTGCTACTGTGACCACAATTTTTCATTAATTTTTGATTTTATATTTTTATCAGAATCTTAATACATGTAGCATCCTTTCCTTGTTTCTTAAAATTCCAAATTTTCAGCGGTTTTTCCACGACAATTAATTAAAAAAAAAAGTTTAGCCAAAGTGTTATACAATTTTAGAATCTTGATAATCTGCGCCAATTTAAAAAAAAAGACTCCATGGTAGTGTCCATACATTTTCTTATAACCACGATGACTGAAAGTGGATTGAAACTAAAAAAAAATAAAAAATTTTGGAAAAAAAACTTTTTTCATTAATTGTCGTGGAAAAACCGCTGAAAATTTGCAATTTTGAAACAAGGAAAGGATGCTACATGTTTTAAGATTCTGATAAAAATATAAAATCAAAAATTAATGAAAAATTGCGGTCACAGTAGCAAAAAATGTCAAGAGAGATTTTTTTTTTTGAGAATTTACATATTTTGTTGTAATTTTGAAACAAAATGGCGTTTGATTTTTTTTTTTTCAATGCAGTCATGAATAGGTCCACCCCGTGGTTCCCGCTTATCGTTGAATTTTGGGACACCCTGTATATGTCGCAAGTAAAAATTACCCTGATTTGACTTTTATTTTTCGAGAAAATCTGATAACAAAAAAACGGATCTATGGGAGGTACCGTTTTGGAGCAATACAAAATTATGTTTTTTTTACATAAAAAACATCAGTGTTTTAAACAAAAATTTTCGAGGAAGTTTAAAAAAAATCGTAGGAGCCGTTTTTGAAAAAACTTTTGGTTTTAGGTCAAGAAAATCGTATGGTGGCTACCCTAAATTTTGATCTTAACCCTCCAGTGGGCGCGTGGTTAAAAGAGACACGAGTGGTCGCGTGGTCTACGACTGTAGACCATTTTGTTTTGCCAAAAAATATATATACTATAGCGTTTTAAGTATCCAAATCGTGGTCAAATCATAGAGGAACATATTTTGTTTCATATTCATCACTCAAAGATAAAAAGTTATTGATACACTGAAAAAAATAATCGGAATAAAAAAACAATCCCAATTTTACGATTTTTCGTAATCATTTTTTATAAAAAATAAATTAATACTTTAAAAGAGTTAATAACAAAAAAAACATATTTTTTTCAATAAATGATTAACCAAATAAAGTAATGAATAAGAAAAAAGGAAAATTGTACACAAAACAAAAGAAATATAAGACTTGAAAAATTCAGATTTTCGTGTTCACGTTTTTGTCTTTTTTTCATAAAAAATCAAACAAAACAGTACAGCAAACATAAAAAAAACTATTCGAAAAACATAGAACACAAATTCATTAATAAGTTAAAAAAAAAATATATTAAAATGTGCACTATAAATCACAATAAACGCATATACATTTCAAGTGGTACCTACAAGCAAATTTAACACTTTTTTCGCACCTCACCCTAGAGGTCAGCTCACGGACCCAAAAATAGGTCCCTGAGATAGTAGAAGCAATTTTCTTCACTAAATAATTAATTTTTTAATAAAAGTAGTTAAAAATCTACAATCTCTTACCTATAATAATACAATTGAAGACAACTTTTTTTGTTACACGAGTGGTCGCGTGGTCTACGATGGTAGACCAAGAGACTTTGAATACCTTTTAAGCTTTCGTATGCCCCCTCCGAAGAAAAATAGCATATTAATTGGGTAGAGCAACTAATTATCTACAGCTATTGTGAACGATGGCGGAAAAAATTTGTTTTTCTGCGAACGGCGGCGTTTTAAAAAAGACTGGTCTACGACCGTAGACCACGCGCCCACTGGAGGGTTAAGAAAAATCATAAAAACAACCCACGCGAATTCGCTCAAACCTCTAATTTTCAAGTTTGAAGTCAATCGGACCAGTGGTTAGGGCTGTAGGTGCGTTTACAGACAGACAGACAGACGAACGGAATCGCCGGACTCATTTTTTTCGAATTCTCTATTATCGTAATGTCATATCTCATCATTATCTCAACTTTTTTTTTACGAATTCAATAGGTACCTACTTGCCATATATTCTATATGTCGCAAGTAAAAAACGGTTAAATGAAAGGTACCGAAGCAATAGAAAAATATTATTTTTACATAACATACATCAGTGTTCAAAAAGTAAAATTTGGAGGAAGTTTAAAGAAAATCGTTAGATCTGTTTTTGGGAAAATTGAAACTTTTGATTTTCGTCCAAAAAAATTGTATGGTGCGTTTGCAGAGAGAAAGCCAGACGAACGGAAACGCCATACCTAGTTTTTTCGACTTCTCTATCATCGTAATGTCATATCTCATCAAAATCTCAACTTTTGTTTTTTTGTACGAATTCACTACTACTTGCCTTCTTCATAATATGTACTTCTTTGTGTGACAAGTAAAAACGCACTCGATTCACTTAGTTTTTTTTTATTTTTTTAATAGGCTTTTTACAATATTTAATTTACAACACGATCCACGATTTTAGCACTAGCACCACTAGGAAAATACATTTTTTATGAGTAATCCATGCATATTCACCTGTATAAGCAATAGGCAAAAAAAAATCACACACAGATGCAAAAATAAGCAAGGCAAAACAGATCCATTTGTATCTACTGTTCAAAATACAGTCAACATCATTTTCACATGACAGAAATGTGCTGACACGATGGGAAGTGATTTCCTTATCGCTTCCCACAAATAATAACAATTTAAATAAAATATTTAGCTATATCAAATATCATTAATCGTGAGGCCAGACGAAATATGAAACAAATAAAAGTTCAATATCTGGCCTCGCGCACCTTTAATTTTAGATACACATTCATATTATAAGCTAATAATGCTGACTGGGCAACCTTTGGGTTTTGCCTTCTGCAAGCCTTCTGTCCAGCCAGTCTAGTCACTCAGTGTTCACACTTCAATTTCTTCAGTTCAACTTGCCAATAAATATTTTATTAAGTTAAAGTTTGTTTTATTGTTTCTTTTTTCTTGATTTCCATATTAAAGAGTACCTGTGATATTAAACAGAACATTTGGCGACCGTGACAGGACCATCTAAAAAAGTTTAGTGACCTGTGTATTGTGCGAAGTGAAGTTAAAATTAATAATAAAACAAACAAAGAAAAAACTCTAAAAAATTTTATTTGAAAAAAAAGTGAAAGTAATTAATCATGAACACATTGGAACAACTCACGAGTCAACAGGAGGAGGTAGGCAAGGAAATTTGCACCCTCGCGCGCAACTACGGAAAGGACGGTGCTGACCGAAAGAATGTCCAATATCTAAGGACACGGTGGACCAAACTCCAGTCCTTATGGGAGTCCTTCGATAGCGTGGACAGCGATATACGGAACAATCATCCGTCGGCAGCCGACCACGACTACTTCACGAAGGCGTATTATGATGAAGTGAAAAAGGTGTACGAGTCAATAAAAAACGACATGACCAAGCGTTATGCTGAGCTGGAGGACAAGGATACATCCAAATCCAATGGACAAGGGGAAAAGACCTCAGCAACCATTCCTCTGCTAGAGCATCCAGGATCAGGAGCAGTCCAGTCCCAAGAAGAGCACAAAAAAGATCGGGACGACGACACCCAACTAAAATCATTCCAGGTTCCTGCAGGGCTGAATAAGCCACATTCTGAGGGTAATACTGGCAACGCTAGGATAACGAAGGAACACAAGTTCCGATTGTTAAGTAAAATCTTCCTGGCATCGTTGAACAAATGCCAAGTTGTTTTACAGGAAACAAGGCCAAAGGAATTCGAGCAAAAGGTGAAAACACTAGCAAGCAATTGGGAAGACGTAACAACTGCATACAGACGCCTTGGAGACGATGCATCTGTAGGCGATATTGAGCTTTATTTTGAGCTTCAGGACCTATTGGACTCAAGAATCAGTTACTTGCCAGGCAACACATTGACTAATACATCATTCCCATCCGACCAAGTAAGGACTACGTCAATAAAATTGCCAAAAATTGAGATACCAAAGTTTGATGGTAGCTACCTCAATTGGCCCCAATTCTTTGATTTGTACACGCAAATGGTGCACAATCAACCAATCCCGCCGGCACAGAAGCTATACTTCCTCAAGACAAATGTCACTGGCGATGCCCAAAATTTAATTCAGCATTTTCATGCAACGGATACCAATTATAATCTGGCATGGAACACACTAGTAGACCGATTTGACAACAAGCGGCTATTGTTGACGGCGCAGCTGAGCAGATTATTCCAACATAAAATGGTTAGTGACAACGCCAACAGTTTAAAACGGCTTCATGACACTACGAAGGAAGTCATGCAAGCCACCAACAACCTCGGCTACGATACTTCTGGATGGGATCCGATAATCGTTTATCTCCTGCTGGAAAAATTGGACAAGGACACCCGGATGCTGTTTGAAGAATCACTGGAAGCACCGAAGAGCAGTCCAACTTTAACGCAGCTGTTGGAGTACATTGAATGCCGGTTCCAGGCGCTTGAAGCAGTTAAGCCAGGTGATAAGAAGAAAGTGGTGACCGCCGCTTCTCAAAGCTCTAGGGAAGTCTCAAAATGCAATTTTTGTAAAGCTAATAACCATAAGATCTTTAACTGCAAAAAGTTTTTATCTCTTTCAGTGGAACAGCGAAACCAGAACGTTCGAAAGCTCCAATTGTGCACGAACTGTCTGCAAGGACATCATTTTTCATCGTGTCAGCAGCAACGGAGGTGCAAAACTTGCAACGGGAGACACAACACCATACTACACTATCCTGGAAAGAAGGAAGCAAATGTTAGCCCGATATCCGGTAAGTCATGTGAAAACGATGTTGACCAAAAAAGTGATTCTTCTGAAGATAGAGCCAGCTCATTAGGAGTTGCGTTAAGGGGCCGTGAGGTCTACCTTGCTACAGCAATAGTTAACATTGTCTGTTCAAATGGCGTGCGTGTTCCCTGTGGAGCCATGTTAGATTCAGGTTCGCAACTCAATTTCATAACAACCTCTCTAGCTCAACAGTTAGGATACAAAAGACAAAAAAGGAATGTCATCATAAGTGGAATAGGAGGAAAGGAAAATGAGTCTAACTTCGTTATGAAAATTCCTATAGAATCAAGAACCTCCTCCTACCGAGCGAAGATAGAAGCCTGTATACTGCCTACAATAAGCGATTACATGGCAGCAACCCCTTTCGATTATAAGATTTTAAAATTACCATCAAATATCCAGCTCGCTGACCCGGATACCTTTAATTCACGACATATTGATTTATTAATAGGGGCTGAGTTATTTTTCGACTTGATTTTACCAAGTAAACATAAAATTTCCGATAATCTTCCATTTTTGAGAAACACAAAGCTAGGTTGGCTCCTAGCAGGAAGTATACTAGATTCTGAAGGCAATTCATTTTGTCATTCAGTAACAAAACCTACTTTGACCTCATTAGATAAATTGGTTAGATCATTTTGGGAAAGTGATTCATTTGAAATCGAATCGAACGTCTACACCGAAGAAGAATTTCAATGTGAAAAACATTTCAAAGACCATGTGGAAAACACTCCTCAAGGTCAATACATAGTACGTCTACCCTTTAAAGAAGACCCATATAAAATGTTAGGGAATTCAATGGAGACGGCTAAAAAACGTTTTCAATACTTAGAAAAAAAACTTGATCGCAATGCAGAGTTAAAAAAGGGCTATATCAATTTTATAAATGAATATGAAAATCTTGGCCACATGACTCAGATTGCCCAAGATAAAATATCAATGTCGCATTATTTTCTCCCACATCACTGCGTATTCAAACCTGATAGTTCATCTACAAAGCTAAGAGTTGTTTTTGATGCATCTGCAAAAACAACATCAGGTCATTCACTCAATGATATACTTATGGTTGGCCCAACGGTACAACCAGATCTATTTTCAGTCATTGCAAATTTTAGATTACATAAATACGTATTTACTGGCGATATAAGTAAAATGTACAGACAAGTGTTAGTTCATCCAAATGATAGAGCATATCAGCTCATTCTTTGGAGGGAGAGTAATGATGATCCTTTAAAAATATTTCAACTTAATACAGTTACGTATGGAATGGCTTCTGCCTCCTTTTTATCAACCAGATGCCTTGTAAAATTATCATCTGATTTTCAACATGCATATCCCAATGCATCTAAAATTATTACCCAAAATATTTATGTGGATGACTGCCTTACAGGAGCAGACACCATCCATGATGCCAAGATGCTACTAGACGAAACTAGGTCATTACTTAGACAAGGGAATTTTGACTTGACGAAATTTTGCTCAAATGATCAGCGAATCCTTGAAAACATACCCAAAGAAAATCGTGAGAAAATGTTAACGATTTATCAATCTGAGGTAATTAAAACACTCGGATTGGTTTGGGATCCAATTCAAGACGCATTCAAATTCTGCTATACGTACAATACGCCCTCTGATCAAGAAGTCACAAAACGTACAGTTCTTGCCGACTTGGCTAAATTCTTTGATCCCTTAGGACTTATTGGACCAGTTATTTTACTAGGTAAAATATTTCTTCAAGAAATTTGGAAAACCAAAATCTCTTGGGATGAAAGACTACCTACAGAGCAGGCACACAAGTGGAAAAACTATTTGTCCCAATTTTCATTACTGCAAGAAATTGCTATACCTCGGTTCGTGTTGATAGATTCTTCAGTGAAATTAGAGTTACATGCATTTTCTGACAGTAGTGAAAGTGCCTTTGGCGCATGTATTTATTTGAAATCTTTTGACAAAGATGAAAATATATTTATCCAATTATTATGTTCCAAATCACGAGTTGTTCCTTTAAAGGCAACAACTATAGCACGGCTAGAACTTCAAGCAGCAGTACTGTTAGTAGACTTAATACAAAAGGTACTACCAATAATATGCAAGCCAATTTCATCTGTAAGCTATTACACAGATTCAACAACAGTTTTATCATGGATAAGGGCACCTTCCTACACTTGGGAGACCTACATTGCAAATCGTGTTGCTAAAATTCAATCTAAATCAGACTTCAATCAATGGAATTATGTAAAGGGTGAAATAAACCCTGCAGATCTAATATCGCGTGGACTAGGAATGCGCGATATCCTTAAATCAAATGTTTGGTTCAATGGCCCAGAATTTTTAAAGCAAAATAAGAATTCAAAAACTCAAATAGATTATATTACTCCCGAAGAAATACCAGGGCGTCGCAACCAAAAAACGGTGTTGATTATGTCATGTCAAAATAATTTAATCAGTTCTATTGACCATAAAAACTCGTTTTATACCTTGCAAAAAATATTTGCATTTTCCTTTAGATTTTTAATGCGTGTTAAACATCAATGTAATAGGAATAAGTAGGGCAACCAAAAATATGCTCTATAAAAACCAATTAAATATGCTCTAAAAAGCCAATTATATGCTCTAAAAATATGCTCTAAAAAATGTTGAAATAGCGTACTTAAATTTTGATTTTGATTTTTTTTTGGATTTTTGACTTGTCACAAAAAAAAAGAAAAAAAAGAGGTCAAAATATCCTTAGAGACAAATAAAAGAACAAAAGAACAAAAAAAAAAAAAAAACATAAAAAGCTAAATAAATACCAAAAATCAAAAATGAAAATATAAACCAGAATAATTAAAAAAAAAATATTTGTTAAAATTTTGTTTGCACTTAAGGAAAACAGTTTTACTTAAAATTTTTTCTCTGAAAACATTTTTGTAGGTACATCATCCGCCAGTTATACGTGCAAACCTTAATGCCATTATTTCAGATGCAGTTTTTTTTCTACAAATAAATTCTGCCATAATAAACAAATTGAGCCCTCTTATTTTTCTGAAATATCGATAATTTTATTTATTTTTTCGTTATTGGAGTCGATGGTATTAATTTTAACTTGGGCATCGATCAATAATTTTATGTTAGCCAAAGGCCGCTTGTTTCCAGTTGTGCAATGCATTTCAATAAAAATGTATAATTGGATGATAGAAATATCAAGTCACGTTTAATGCCACTTCATTAAAACAATTTTTTAACACCTCGTATTTCAGCAGATTCCTCTTCATGTAGTGTTTCGAAAAAGCTTTCCACTTTTTTTTAAACATTTCTACACAGTAAACTGCTTCCCTCCAAGATACCCAATTAGTCGTAATCGTTTGCGAAGGAAGCGGTGTTTCCGGTGCAATATCCTTGAATACCCTTATTCTTGACGGAGCTTTTAAACACTTTTTTCACGTTTGCGATGAAAATATCAACTTCTGGAAATTGACCTCGAAGTGTTTCACAAATTCTATGGAGCCTGTGGGCCTCACAAGTGACATGCGTTACTTTTGGATAAAATACTTGAATAGCATCGCGAATTTTTCGAAAAAAAAGTTTAAAAAAAAATATTTACCATAACATTTGCAACAAAAATTACAAATAATTATGAAATATGCCAAAATATGCATTTTAAAGCAAAATATGCAAAAATATGCATTTATAACAAAATATGCTAAAATATGCTCTAACGAATAGGGTCCAAAATGTTTGTTTTTTCATGAAACGTATTTCTATCTTGTCAATTGTCAAATTCGACGTTCCAAAAAAAACATGCTCGAGCATATTTTTGGTTGCCCTAGGAATAAGATTGATGATTCCCTAACGGTAGAAGAGATACAACAGGGTACTCTTCTATTATTCAGAAATGTGCAAATAACAGCATTCCCAGAGGAATATAAGGCTTTGCAGATTGGGAAACCTTTAAGCAATACCTCTAAAATATTGGGACTAAGTCCGTACTACGATAAGACTACAAGGCTCATACGTGTGGGAGGAAGACTTAAAAACGCTGATATTCCCTTTGAAGCAAAAAATCAGATACTTCTCCCGAAACATAATGTAGTCACAACACTTCTCTTGGACTATTTGCATAGAAAACATTTGCATGCCTCTCATAGAACCTTAATTTCTATCTCCAGGCAACAGTATTGGATCGTAAGCGTAGGACGTGAAGCACGTAATGTTCTTTTCAAATGCATTACATGCTTCCGTACTAGGCCAAGATCAATAAATCAATTAATGGGAAATTTACCCGAAGAAAGAGTGGTACCTTCACGACCATTCTATTATTCGGGGGTCGACTTTTGTGGACCAATTCGAACACATTATAAGGTTCGAGGAAAAACCCCAACAAAATCCTATCTAGCAGTCTTTGTATGTTTTTCTACTAAGGCTGTTCACATTGAAGTAGTAAGCAATCTCTCAACCGAAGCGTTTATCAATTGCCTTAAACGATTTGTTGGAAGAAGAGGAATGTGTCACACCATTTTTTGCGATAATGCTACAAATTTTATTGGGGCAAAAAATCTGTTAAACGATTTTAAAACCTTTCTGAATTCCTCGGATACTGAAACATCAATAAATCAAAATTGCCTGAAGATGGGAATTAATTGGAAACACATTCCACCTCGATCTCCTCATTTTGGTGGGCTTTGGGAGGCTGCTGTTAAATCAGCAAAAACATTACTCCTCAAATATTTAGGTGAAGCTTCCTTGACTTATGAGGAACTTTCAACTGTTGTCGTTCAGATCGAATCTATATTGAATTCGCGCCCTCTTACACCTATCTCTTCAGATGTTAATGACCTAAATCCATTAACACCAGGCCACTTCCTCATCGGAGCTCCTTTGACCTCTTTACCAGAACCACACGTAGATGATTGTAAAATTTCGAGAATAGACAAATTTCGTCAAATACAACTCATCCAACAACACTTCTGGAAAAGATGGTCAAACGAATACCTCCATCTTCTGCAACAGAAGCTAAAATGGAAGGAACAGTATCAAAATCTAGTACCCGGAACGATGGTTGTTCTAAAGGATTCACACCAGCCTCCAATGAAATGGAAGTTGGGACGTGTAACTGAAGTGGTTAAAGGGAGTGATGGATTAGTGAGAGTGGCAAATATCAAAACAGACACGGGAACGTATCAAAGAGCCATCCAAAATGTATGCCCTTTACCTATTGACAGCGGTAAACAAGAAGAAGATCTTTCAAGATCCGAATTGAGAGATCAATCAATGAAATTAAGGAGTGGAAAATCCCTCAGAGTGTCCATTCTGTCACTTATTTGCCTAGTATTCCTTTTATTCCCCTTAGTCTCAACGTTAGAAAACGAGCCATTATTTATTTCCAAATTTGAAAACTCTACAGGTATATATTTTGAAGACATAGGCAGCGCTAGCACAGTAAACAGTTTTTGGAGCATATATATATTCTATAACTTATCGTCGTATTGGCTAGAATTAGGGGATGTTAAAATTTATCTTAACAGAATAGATAAAATTTGTTTCAATGAATTAAAAACAAATACTTACTGTTCACCTACGATTGACTCATTTAAACATAGAATATTTGCAATCGAATCCAACAATGACTTAATTCATAATTATCACACTTCTTATACCAAACGAGTAAGAGTTTCCAGATCCCCCTTTGACTTCATTGGAAATGTTGCCCATAGTTTATTTGGCATTTTAGATCAAAATGATGCAAAGGAAATAGAACATCAAATTTCTATGGTCGATCAAAACGAGCAACATCTTCTGCATCTCTTCAAAAAACAAAGCTCAATTGCAGATTCCACAGTCAATTTAATGAAACGTAACAATGAACAATATCAGGGTCTGAAAAATATTTTTCAGACATCCTTAAATAATCTCGAGAAGCATCAAGAAATAATTGATGCAAGTCAAACCTTTTCAGCCTTAAGTTCGTTTATGATATTATCGCTTACAAATTTAGAGAGAATGCAAGACATATTGCTTGATGTTCTGCTTAGCCTCAATGGAGCCAAAATGAATCCTCATTTCATATCCACGTCCCAATTTATGAAGCAACTTCAAATAATAAGGAATAACCTTCCATCTAATATTAACATTCCAAGAGCATCAGTTCTTGATATTTTTAAATTGTCATCAATCAAGGGACGAAGTCTAAATGACTCATTAGTATTTGAAATGGTGATTCCGTTAGTAGACAATCAGGAATTCCAACTTTTTAATCTGGTGCCATTCCCGATTTTTCAAAATAATGCGAGCTTTGTTTTGGAATTATCATCCCGTTATTTGGCAGTCACTCCTACCAGGGACAGATACTTCGAACTGTCGGATAACCAACTAATGTTATGTAATCTTCTCTCAACAAGAAATTATATATGCAATCAACAACTGCCAACAATGATCCATCAGGCAAATAGTAATACATGTGAAATTTCATTGCTTAATCATCAAACAAGTGCTCTAAATCACTGTTCTTTAAGAAAAACTATCTTTCAAGACCAATGGATCAGTTTGAGAGCTTCAAATAGTTGGATATTTGCCCTTAAAGACGCTACCACTGGTCTTCTTATATGTGATGGTATTACAAAAAGTTTAACCTTAAATGGAAGTGGTCTGATAGAATTTTCAAAACCATGCACTCTGAAACTGCCACACATAATTATAAGTGGACGAGTGAAACCCAATAGTAGTATGCAAAACTCATTCGTTCCCTCTCTGAAGATCTCAGAAGCAATTAGACCAACAACTCCATATAAAGATAGAGATTTTGTCGCATTCTCAAAAAATAATACTGATTTTGCTGGAGTTGAAGATTTAAGGAATAAAATAAAAGAAGTAGTTAATGAGTTAGATCAGGATTCGAATCAATCAAATGTTATGAATTTTCATGACTACCATCATTATGGAATGAATTTTATCTTCTCTTTATTGATACTTGGGGTCATTATCTTCTATTGTCTTAAGAAAAGGAATTCGCAACCCCCTCCCAGGGCACACGCATCTCGTTTTGAAGTGGATACATCTTTTTAATGAAATATTTTTTTTTCTCTCTCTTCACTTTCTTCCTTTAACTTTTGAGGGATTGAGTCCCTCAAAGGAGGGGAGTATGTTCAAAATACAGTCAACATCATTTTCACATGACAGAAATGTGCTGACACGATGGGAAGTGATTTCCTTATCGCTTCCCACAAATAATAACAATTTAAATAAAATATTTAGCTATATCAAATATCATTAATCGTGAGGCCAGACGAAATATGAAACAAATAAAAGTTCAATATCTGGCCTCGCGCACCTTTAATTTTAGATACACATTCATATTATAAGCTAATAATGCTGACTGGGCAACCTTTGGGTTTTGCCTTCTGCAAGCCTTCTGTCCAGCCAGTCTAGTCACTCAGTGTTCACACTTCAATTTCTTCAGTTCAACTTGCCAATAAATATTTTATTAAGTTAAAGTTTGTTTTATTGTTTCTTTTTTCTTGATTTCCATATTAAAGAGTACCTGTGATATTAAACAGAACATCTACATTACTCATTATCATTAGTCATAGTCATTCATTATAAATTACAATATTCTCATCGGTCGGACCTCGGAAAAGGAAAAGAAAACAAAAAGATTCGAGAGAAAGAGGAAACAGAGAGAACGTTTCAATAAAGTCAAAATAGCTTTATGAGCTTTCGTAAGACGGGCATGGAGCTTTTCTATGAACAGGCAAAGAACTTTTTTGTCTGTTCATAGTCGATCGTCAATGAAAAGAATATGAGCCACTTTTTACTATGGGGATGAGACATCTGTATAATTACTTGTCTGTGCTTAAAGCTTACACGTCTGCGAAGTTTTATTTTTTGGAAAACATCGGCAGTTCCTACCTACAAGTCGACACGAAGCTAAGATGAAATTATAATTTGTTTTTGTTCCTTTTGATAAATGTGATTTTTGAGTAAGAACAAAACTATTTGGGGCTCTTTATTTTTGTTTCTAAAAAAATATATATTTTTATTGAATTTGTATTGTTTTCAGATAATAAAAAATAAGCACGACTCGGTCGTACGAACTTGCTCCTGTATTCCAAATTATAACTCATAAAAAAAAAATATAATAAAAAATAATTAAAAAAAATAAAATGCATAAATAAAAATTTAAATTGAAATAATTATGTACCTCAAAAATCTATATGATTTCTTAAGAAATTGTTGATTTTTCTACGATTTACGTAGGAGCAGTTTTTTTTTTAAATTAATTTTTTATATATACAATTTTTCGAAAATGTCTTAAAATTAATTTGGGTAGCTATGCAGTATTCAAGAATATGTAAATATACAATTTATAAGTAAATTTCGATTTTTAATTTTGATCCGTTTTTGAGATACAGAATTTTGAAAAAAAGGAAAAATTTTGAAAACAAAATATTATTTGAGCAATATATACGTACTTTCAAAAAAAAAAAAATACGCTGATCGGACTTTTATTTTTTGAGAAAATCTAATAACAAAAAAATGGTTCTATGGGAGGTACCGTTTTGGAGCAATACAATTTTTTTCACATAAAATATATGAATGTTTAAAAAATTAAATATGAGGAAGTTTAAAAAAATCGTAGGAGCCGTTTTGAAGAAAATTGAAAGTTTTGGTTTTTAGTCAAAAAAAAATCGTATGGTGGCAACCCTAAATTTTGATCTTAAAAAAAATCAAGTGGGATACGAGTTTTTGCTCAAACCTCTAATTTTAAAGTTTGAAATGAATCGGACCAGTGGTTAAGGCTGTAGGTGCCTGTAAACTCACAGACAGACAGACGGACGGAATCGCCGGACCCACTTCTTTCGATTTCTCTATCATCGTTATGTCATATCTCATCAAAATCTCAACTTTTTTTACGAATTCAATACATACTTGCCATTATATTCTATGTGTCGCAAGTAAACATTTTGCAGAGCAAAAAGTGCATAGAAAATAATTTAAGTAAAAACTTTATTTGTTGTTATACCATTGTTTAATTATTTACTTAAATATTTTACATGAATTTGTCTATTATAAAAGATACAATTATTATTTGCTGTTTTTTTAGTTATTGCGATTTTGAGGTTATGTGAAAAATGTTTGTATTACTTTTAAGTTTTGTTACCTTAAAAATAATTTTTCAATTGAAATTGTTTTGTTTTCAGAAATGAATTATTATTCCTTTATGTTTTTGGGGTACATTTAATTTTTTTTATGAATTTTAATTACCTACGTTTTATTTTTTAATGTTTTCTTGTGATGTAAGTTTTGGAATACAGGAGCAAGTTTGTACGACCCATTATTTTCAGTTTGACAACTAAGGGTCAGTTCATAGCTTTCATTGGTTTAAATCATTTGAACAAATCAGTGGAATTTATTTGAATTTTTTTGACAAGTCTGGCATAGCTCTCATTGAAATGTTATGTCATTGAACAAAAATGTCAGTGAAATGGAAAATACTACTTGAGCCTTGTGCCTTGTGCGTCACACAACACTCTAGATATTTGTTTACCTCTAGTATTAATTTGGACCCAATTTATCTAATTTCTAATTTTTGATAATTTTTATTTTCTTTTTGTTGTCGATTCATTTTTGTTTATTTATTTTTCAAAGAGAATTGTGGTTAAACTAGATCATAGAGAGAACCACTGACATTCTGGAACAAAAAGAAATACGAACATTTTCATTGGTCCGCTGGTACTGTGAAACATGGAATGACAAATCAGCTGATCACTGAAAACGATTACATCATTGAAAAAATTAAAAGAATTTTAAACAAAATGTTTGGGTTTAATTAAATGTTTTAATTGATAACAAAAATTCTTGACCTCTTAACCTTCATTTTGGTACCAAACCTAACAATTATTTCTTGTTTTATTGCTTTTAAAACCTGAATGAAAATTATCAATATGACGAAAACCAATGAAAGCTATGCCCTGACCCTAAAACGTAATAGCCATTGTATTTCTATTTAGCTAGTACCCGCGACCTGGAAATCGATTGTAGTGCCATCTTGAGTTCTAGCACAATGCTATTTTTTTTTTTTTACATAAGTTTGGTATTGAGATTTTTTTTTTGTTTTTTGGTTTTGATGTAGCATAAAAAATCGAAAAACTCATTCTTGATGATACTAGGTGTTTTTATATAGAATGGTAATAGCATTCAGTATAGATGCTCAGTTTTTAACAGGGACGTTACTTAGGTAAGTAAAGGTCGAAAATCACTTATAAATACAAATTTTTAGTAGGCCTGCTTAGCTAAGTAATCTTTGGGAGCCTGCTTAAGGAATCATAATAATTGTATTGTATTGTATAGTTTTATTTGGCATATAATATATAAACGCCATTGATCTTACAACTAATGCTCATTTAAATCGTTCATTTTATCAATACCTAGGCCAGTTCCATCTAACAACATCTCACTGAGATCTCAGACTCCGTATTCACAAATTTTTTTTCACACGTTAGAATTTTTTACAAAACTGTACTACAAAATTTCACTAAATCGGAATTTATATGTGACGAGTTTCTTACTAATCATGATTTTTCTGACAACTTTTTAAAAAAACATTGACTCTGTTTACGTTGGGCTAAGGCTGAACTCTTTATCAAAACTAACAAAATGCAAAGGAATGAAATAATATTATTTAAAGGTGTTTGTTGCGAATATCATGAAACTCTGTGTTTGCAAATTTCACAGCGAAAAGATTTCGATGACGAAGTTTTCAAATCTATTCAAGGCATCGACCCTTTGAACATGGCAGAAGAGCAATAATTGATTAATGCAAATCAAATTGAAGAGCTTGACATGGAGTGGCGAACACTTCTAAACCAAGCCATGGTCTCTAATTCTCTAGACATTGAAGAATTTTGGGCAGAAATACTTTCTCTAAAAAATGCTTTGAATGAAACACTTTTTCCTCTGACAAGGGATTTTGTAAGTGCTTTATTAAGTCTTCCTCACAGCAGTGCATCGGCAGAGCGAGTATTTTCCCAAATCTTTTTGATTAAAGACAAAAAACGAAACAGCCTGGAGGTTGATTCTTTAAATGCAATCATGAGTTGCAAGGAACTGTTGAATGGAGTTGATTTCTGCAAATGGAATCCTTCAAAACGACTTTTGAAAGCCTATAGGGATAGGCAATAATATTTCTTTCTTTATTTTTCACTAACCATAATATGAATCAAAATACCTTGCTTGCAGTCGATCTCTGACTTTCGAGCAGAAAAGACTTAGGCAGTTTGGAGTTTATTTACAAGTGTTGTGAAAATTAGAGAAGTCATTAAATTCTTAGCTAGTCACTCATTAAATAAGTAGTTCGATAGCGCAGCGCTGCGCTAGTGTGTTGGCTTCCAGTCGATCTTTGACTTTCGTTCAGGAAAGACTTAAGCAGCGGAGATATTTTTTCAAGTGTGTGAAAATTAGTAGAAGTTTAAATAAGTGATTTAGTCGCAAGTTTTTTAACTAATTCGAAAGCCCAGTGGTAGAGTGGTGGCTTCCGAATCCAGGGGTCGCGGGTTCAATTCCCACTCAGAGGCAACAAAAATTATTGAAGCTTTTTTTCACAACCGTGAAGTGGAAAATTTAATTTTCTGGGAGAAAAAGAAGATGGGAAGGGCGAAGAAGGCGGGGGCATCGAAAGATGCCTCTGCGAATACATCGGATGAGTCTGCGGTAAAATCGGACCATCATCCAAAAACAGCTACTGGAGAGAAACCAACATCTTCAACAACAACAAAGCCCAACGTAGAGGTACCGCAGAAACGGAGGCGGTCCCATAGACCAACACCAATTCTGGTAAAGAGGCGGGCACCAGGCACCCAGCTATGCTGCAAGCTGAGGGGAGCGAAGAGCGGCCAGCTAAGACCATAGCAGCAAACAAAATTCAAAGCAACTGAATACCTCACCATCCGATGACGACATCGAATTAATGTCTGATGGTGGTGAGGTATTGTACAGGTCCGGGGACAGCAACAAATTTGCGTCCCTGTCGACAGAGTCGTCCTCAGAGGAGGAAGAGATTGAGGCGGAAAATGCCCAATCAATTATTAATGTGCTCAACGAAGAAATTGAATCAATTAAGAAGAAGATGGAGCCATATCTTCAACTTCTGAAGAAGAAGCAAGAGGCGAGTCGTGAGAGGGAAGCAGAGCTTCATAAGAAACTTGCCGAGGAGAAGCAGCAACAAAAATAAAAACAACAACAACAACAGCAGCAAAGCCAGCAACAACAACAAAAGCAGCAGCAGATCCAAGCTGCTCCAAGTAAGCAGGTGGCACCCAAGCAACAAACGGTGTCCCCACAACCACAGAAACAGCCGTGCACACCAAACACAGGGGCGGCTCAGTCAGGCCCCAGCACATCGGGGGCCCCAAAACCAATGGCAGCATCAGCTCCAGCGGTAGCATCAGCAGCAGTAACACCAGAGGAACAACCAAAAGCGTCAACGTCAGCAGCAGCGAAGCAGCAGCAACAGCAACACCAGAAACAACTTCAGCCTAAATCCAAAAAAGTGCCACCAATCAGGACCTACAAGGTCGACCTACAGGACGTTAAACAGGTATGTAAGTCGGCCACTGGTAGCAATTTTGTTATTAAAATAATTAACGGAAAACAAAAGCGGTATTCAGTCCAATGCTTCACATTGGCCGAATACAAGTTCGTCAAAGAGTGTCTGAAAAAAGCCACTGCTGAATTCTTTAGCTTCACTCCTAGGAGTGAAAAACCGAAGACGGTTCTTTTGAAGGGCATCAGTTCCTGCACGGAACCAAAAGAGCTCCTAGCTGAGCTCCGTCAGAATGCCAGCGATGACCTCGAATTCATCGGAGTCAAGCCTTTTACTACGGTAAGGTCCAGGCGGGAGGGGCATAAACTGCCAATTTTCATTGTTACTCTGTCGCCCCAAAGTAGACATGGAGAGTCTCAGGAATATTACTGTCCTAGACTACCAGGTCATACACTGGGAAAAATTAATGAGGCACGACGACATGCTGCAATGCATGCGCTGCCAAAGAATCGGTCACGCTGCAGCCAATTGCGAAATGCAGTTGCGCTGTGTGAAATGCGCCGAAACCCACAATAGGGGTGAATGTAGGCTAGGGACTGAGCGGGTCGAAGACATGACCCAGCTCAAGTGTGTTAAATGCGGGAACGAGGGGCACCCTGCAAATTATCGGGGCTGTCCTAAGGTCCAAGAGATACGGGACAAACAGGCCAGCCAAAAAGCCGCAGAAAGTCGACCCGTACGACAAGTTCCGACAACAAATTCATTCGTGAGACCCGATGTTTCTTACGCCAGATCTGCCAAAGGAATGGGTAAAGCGTGACAGGCTCCACCACAGGTCGCCCCACAGGCCCAAGTGCCTAAGGCGCCGGCGGGGCAGCCAGACATTCTGTCCTTGTTGCTGAGCATTCAAGGCCAGTTGGCAAGACTGCAAAGTCAGATCGTGGAGCAAGCCGGAAGAGTAGATAAACTCTACTCTGTGATGGCTGGCCAAACGCAACTTCAGGGTTAAGGGCGCGCTGCCGAAGACGCGCCTTAGGATCCTAGGTGTTTGAGATTCAACTCAACTATGTTTAAATAATTTTAATTAATTTAAATTTACCTATTTAAAACTAACGAATGAATTTTAACCTAATAACCGAATATTGTAACTTTACCCTATAAAGTCTTTCTTATTGTTTTTTTTTTCTTGCATCGGATTATAATCCGTTTCATAATCCTCTTAATCTTGTTGTTTGCTTAACAGGTATGTAAATAGCTTCCCATTAGCAATGCAAAATTATTATGTATGTACATGAAAGCTTTTGTTGTAAGAAATTGGAGATGTACTTTCACTTTCATCTCGATCTACAATCAGACCAGACGTTTTTGGACTAAGGTGGTAAAATAAATGAATATTGTAACGTTTTAAACATCATATATTTTATTACTGACCATGTCTTCCACATCATTTTAAATTCGCCCTTTCTATAATGAATTGATTTTCGCTGCAATTAGGATTTGCTTTTCTCTAATCGAAATCATTGGTCCTTCGAGCCGGATTTTATTGAAATTTATGGAATTGGTGTTTGACGCAAAACTAGTCCGTGTTAAAAGACTAACTCAAATCGTGTGAAAACTCAAATCAGTGATTTTAATTACTAAAACTACATTTACGCATTCGAACGCACTAACCACAGATAATAAATTTATACAGATGTCTCACCCTTATGGCGAGAAATGATATATGAAACTGAAAGCTACCAAAAAAAAAGCTTTTTCCAAAAGCTTTAACGCATTCACTTAATGCATTAAAAATCTATTTTCGCTCGCCTCATTGCCCATAAATGAATACTTTGGCAGGGAAAAAAGCTTCAAAAAGCTCCTTGTCTGTTACGGCGTTGTCAAAGCAAAATATGTTTCATTTTTTTCTGCAGGGATGAGACATCTGTATAAATTTATTATTTGTGCACTAACTTTATAGACAAAAGACATTAATATCGAGTTATTTTCTTCAACTAAGAACAATTTTGTTTTAATTAAAATGACTTCACAACAGTTACGTGGTCATGCTAAAGGAGCCATTACACGTGCAGCGGCGTTTAGTGAATCATTATCGGGCGATGAAGATGTAGCAATGTTAGAGGTTAGGTTAGCTAAATTAGAAGTCGCTTGGAAGGAATTTTCACTTCATCATATTTCATGTTTGGCAGAATTGGAAGATGATAACGATGAGGTGTCAGCTCTAGAAAAGGAGTTTGAGGAGTACGAAGCTAAATATTTTAGTGCGCACACACAATTAACAAAAGCTAATCGCGAAAAGCAAAACGCTGTAAGACAAACTCAACTTTTTGAGCAGCTTGCCCAACAACAATCCTCGCTTCTACAACAAATCAATTCTTCGAAATCGCCTTCGAATGTTAGTCTACCTAAGATTAACATTCCTCCGTTTTCCGGCAATTTCAAAGATTGGCCAACATTCCGTGATATGTTTATCGACACGGTAGACACAAACGCTAAGCTAACTTCTACACAGAAATTTCATTTTCTTAAGTCATTTTTAAGGGATGAAGCCGCCGATTTAATCAGCCATATTCCTCCCACAGATGCTAATTACCTAAGTGCATGGTCGAAACTTGAAAAACGGTATAATCGCGTGAACTTGCTTGTGCAGTCTCTCATACAATCGTTTGTATCGCTACCTTCTATGAATTCATCTAATTCTGATATCCTTCGAAAGATTACGGACGGTGCCGATGAAGTTATTCGTGGTCTTGAGGCAGCTTAACAGGAAGGTCGCGACCCTTGGCTTATTTTCCTTCTGCTCAATAAATTGGATGATGAAACAAGACATGCATGGGCTAAAGAAGTAGGCTCTAGGGATGATTGTTCAGTGCAGGAGTTGATTGATTTCCTTGAATTACGATGTGATGCATTCGAATCTTGTAAGCCTATAAACGCTTCGGGTACGCGTAAAAGGCAACCGGTATCAATTCGCTCACATGTGGCTGAGCCAGCTGAACAAACCCTTAAGTGTCTGAAATGCAAACTTGACCATCATTTGTCACAATGTGCTACGTTTATTTCTCTGAGTCTTGACTCTCGTCGGAAATTTGTTAAAGAGAATTCATTGTGTTTTAATTGCCTTCGTTCTGGCCATTCATCATACAAATGTTTCAGCCATTCACGTTGTCGTGTCTGTAAATCTCGACATCACACACTAGTCCACTCCAATGAAACTAGTGGTAATCACGGTCAAGCGTCTCCGAAAATTAAACCTTCGATGGATTTATGTACAAAACCTCCTGCTTCCGCTAGTGTTCAAAGTACTAGTTCCGATTCTCCATTGTTGACAAACCACTCCCTCTATGTAAGTCTTCGAAAGGAAACTGTTTTGCCTACCATTCTGGCAAATGTTCAAGATCGTCAAGGCCAACTACTCAATTGTCGTGTTCTATTAGATACAGGGTCGCAGTCGTCATTCATCACCGAGGCATTAGCTCAACGGATTGGTCTTCGTCGCAAACACTCAAGGATTCCCATCTTAGGACTTTCATCAGCAAATGCAGGACACACTAACGGATGCATTTCGATCTCGTTAGTTTCACGAATCAACAACACAGTTCTGCAATGTGATGCACATATTTTGGGAAAACTTACTTCTAACCTACCAGCACATTCTATTGACATTTCTTCGTGGTCTTACATCCAAGGGTTGCAGTTAGCTGATCCACTATTTAATGTTTCGAGTTCGGTAGACGTTTTGTTAGGAGCAGATAGGGTTTGGTCAATTCTTAAGCCGGAACAAATACTTGGCCCAGAAGGTAAGCCATTGGCACACAATACTTTGTTTGGATGGGTCGTCACAGGAGAGCTCGCTTACAGTCAGGTTTCTTGTGTTGGAATCTGTAATTCTGACTCAGCTGTTTATACTGATTCTCTTCTGCAACGTTTATGGGAAATAGATGAAATCCCTTCAACTGCAGACCAAGCTGATAACGATCCTGCTGAATTACTGTTTCGAGAATCTGTATCACGTTCTGAAGATGGGAGATATGTCGTCCCTCTTCTTTTAAAATGTCCTTCGCCTTCCTTTGGAAGTACTCTAGGTGCAGCCATATCGCGTTTGCATTCTATGGAGCGTCGATTCCAAACAAACTCTGATTTAAGGCGACAATATAGTCAGTTTATGGATGAGTATATGAATCTTGGTCACATGGAACGAATACCTAATGAGGAGGTCACAAATCTCAATGGAAGACACTTTTATCTTCCACACCAAGCGGTGCTAAAACCCGAGAGCTCATCGACTAAGCTTCGGGTTGTTTTCGATGGTTCTGTAAATGTGCGAATGTAAAATATTCGCGTGGATTAATACGCAGCCTTATATTAATTAATTTCTTAAATGTCATTTAATTCATTTATTTGTTATTGGAATTACGTTCCACAAAAATGTCAAACTTAACCTTAAACACTTTACAATGTCAAATAAGCTTAATAATTAATGGTATTATTGGCTAAAACGAGTGTACAACTCATATTATAAGAAAAATTAAAACTTAAATTGTTAAGAATACTACGAGATAACGTCTTTTAATTCATCTGAGCTTTTCTAATAGTTTCTTAAACTAGCTAGTCGATACAGTAAAGGACTCACATGGGCAGTCAATTAATGACCATATGTATATAGGGTCTCCTATACAACGAGATCTTATTGGTGTCTGCCTTCGCTTTCGCCAACATCGGTTCGTATTTACAGCTGATATAGTCAAGATGTTTCGACAAATTCTTATCCGTAATTTAGAAACAGACTATCAGCGTATAGTCTGGCGTAATTCTCCAAACGAAGCTGTCCAACACTTTCGACTTAAAACCGTAACTTACGGCACTGCTTCTGCTCCGTTTTTAGCTGTACGTACTTTAAAACAGCTTGCTGATGATTACAGAGTGACACATCCCATCGCCGCGAGAATCCTATTGAACGATGTCTACGTTGATGACATTATGACTGGAGCAGACTCTATAGAAAGTCTTTTACAAATGCAGTCAGAACTTGTAGAACTGTTATCCATTGCCAAAATCCAGCTCAGAAAATGGAGCTCAAATTGTTGGGCTCTCCTCGCTTACTAACCACCGGAAGATTGCGAATTTTCGTTTTTTGATTCCGACAGCTCTTCTTCGCTCAGGTATGTTTTGGAACCCAAGCAGTGATATATTTTCGTTTCGCCTAAATCAACCCAACCTAAATAAATCACCAACAAGAAGAACTCTTCTCTCGGAAATAGCTAGAATTTTCGACCCATCAGGATTTTTGGCTCCATCAGTGATTGTATTTAAGATTATGTTCCAAGAACTTTGATCATCTGAGCTAAGACTAGGATGGGATGATCCACTGCCAGAAAGGATAGCAACTCAATGGATAAACTATCGATGAGAACTTCCGTTATTTCAAGACATTGAGATACCTCGCAATGTTTTTTCTGGAAAGGATGTGGAACTTCATGGGTTCTCAGATGCCTCGTTGTTAGCATAAGCAGCCGTTGTTTACGCGCGATCGATATCGGTTACAGGTGACGTTAAAATGACAATAGTCGCGGCAAAAACAAAGGTGGCTCCTTTAAAACCCCTTTCTATCCCGCGACTAGAACTCTGTGGTGCCCTTCTCCTGTCAAAACTCTTAAAACTTGTAAAATCTTCTCTGAATGTAGACAGACCTATACCTATTTCAGCGTCATGTGACTCAGAAATAGTGCTACATTGGCTTTCGTCGCCTCCTAGACGCTGGGCAACATTTGTGGCGAACCGGACTGCAGCCATTTTGGAAACGGTTCCAAGTCATTCGTGGAAATATATTCAATCTCACTTTAACCCAGCTGATTGTGCTTCGCGCGGTGTAAGCCCTTCGAGTCTCGTTAACCATAGTCTTTGGTGGACCGGTCTACCTTGGCTTTCGGAACCCAAAGAAAGTTGGCCCCTTTCCCCCAGATGCAATAATTCTGATATTGCCAATAGTGATTCTGTCCAAATCGAAACAAGGCGAATGCCCAAAACTGTGCTTTTAATCTCGTGTACCTCATTCCTAATTCAAAACTTAATCGACAACATATCTTCTTGGCATCGGTTAATAAGAGTGTTTGCATATATTCTTCGCTTCATTTCAAACACACGCGTTCGACCGCCAGCCGTGCGCGAATCTGGTGGCTTGAAATTCCAAGACATTCACTCTGCGAAACTTGCCATCCTGAAATACGTGCAGCAAACTTTCTTTTCAAATGATATCGAGGATTTGCTTACGACAAAGTCCTTATCACCGAAATCAACGCTACTTCGATATTCAGCATTTCTGGACAGCGATGGACTTCTACGTGTTGGGGGTCGCATAACACATGCAGCAATTTCATATAATCTTAAACATCCAATAATACTTCCAAAGCCAAAAACTAATAAAATTTCCCTTCTCATAATACAGGATGTTCATCTGAGGTACGCGCATGCAGGATTTTCTGAAACATTTACATTTGTCCGACAGCAATTTTGGATATTGGGTAGCCGAAACATCGTTCGAAAGGTCATTCATCATTGCAAACCATGCTTTATGCAGCGACGATCAACGTGTGAGCAGCTTATGGCCAATCTTCCACTTCAACGCATTCAACCCAATCGGGCTTTTACGGATACAGGTTGTGATTATGCTGGTCCGCTTACAATCAAGCTGTCTCATGGACGAAGTCCAAAACTGCTGAAGGCTTACATAGCGCTTTTTGTTTGTTTTTCCACCAAAGCTATACACCTGGAAGTAGATAGTAAGTGACCTGACAACAGATGCGTTCCTTGCTATGCCTATTCGTCTCAAGACGTGGATTGTGTAGAAACATCTACAGTGACAATGGGACTAACTTCCAACGGGCAAAGCGTTGTCTCTCTGAAATGCATAAATTAGTCCTTTCGGAAACTCACAACGATACTATAGTAGCATCGCTTGCAAAGGATGGGATCGCTTGGCATTTCATGCCACCTTCTGCACCTCACTTCGGTGGGCTGTGTGAGTCAGGCGTAAGATCTGTTAAGCTTCATCTTCGAAGAGTCGTTGGATCTACAATTTTAACCTTTGAAGAGCTTACAACTGTGACTTGTCAACTCGAAGCTATTTTAAACTCTAGACCTTTATGTTGTATTTCTGATAATGATTTAAATCCTTTGGCACCCTCCCATTTTCTCATAGGTGAACCAATGACAGCCGTGGCTGAACCTAGTCAACTCGATACGCCAACAAATCGACTTACTCGTTATAACCATCTCCAAAATATGGTTCAGGGATTCTGGAAACGATGGCACCAGGAATATTTAACGAGTCTCCAAGAACGACCCAAATGGCAACAACAACAACCTAATTTGAAACCAGGTGATCTTGTGGTGATCAAAGAGCCAAACTTACCTCCCACAAAATGGTTACTTGGTCGAATTGAACTTGTTTCACCGGGTGCAGATCAACTTGTTCGTGTGGCTAGCGTGAAGACAGCCAATGGAACCTTTAATCCACTGTCATGAAACTCTTTCAGGGGCGCCGGGATGTTTGAGATTCAACTCAACTATGTTTAAATAACTTTAATTAATTTAAATTTACCTATTTAAAACTAACGAATGAATTTTAACCTAATAACCGAACATTGTAACTTTACCCTATAAAGTCTTTCTTATTGTTTTTTTCTTGCATCGGATTATAATCCGTTTCATAATCCTCGTTACCTTGTTGTTTGCTTAACAACTATGTAAATAGCTTCCCATTAGCAATGCAAAATTATTATGTACATGAAAGCTTTTGTTGTATACTTAAAATCGATCATGCTAGGATTAATAAGAAACTGGAGATGTACTTTCTCTTTCATCTCGATCTACAAGCAGACCAGACGTTTTTGGACTAAGGTGGTAAAATAAATGAATATTGTAACGTTTTGAACATCATATGTTTTATTACCGACCATGTGGAAGACATCATTTTAAATTCGCCCTTTCTATAATTAATTGATTATCGCTGCAATTAGGGTTTGCTTTTCTCTAATCGAAATCACTAGGTTTGAATGTGAATTCATTGATTAGGATCGAACGTAGATAGAGCAAATTTGTTCCAGCTGTTAAAAGACCACAGTCCTGATGTGCTTATGGCTAGCGAAACCAAGCTAAACCAGAAACATAAACTAACTTACAACAATTACAATATCGTAAGAAGGGATCGACCCGACTCTACTCAAGGAGGCGGTGTTGCTATCTTCATACGTAAGGGCATCAATTATAAAGTCATATACAATAATGATTTGCGAAAGCTCAGGACGCTAGAAGTTTGCGTTGTATGCATCTCTCTCACTCAAGAGAAGCGGATGCATATGATTGCGGCTTATGCGGCTGACGCTCCGCAGCCTACTACCTTTATTTCTGAGCTAGATATTCTCTTCAGGGTAATAAAACTGAGCTTGGAAGAAAAGTACTTCGTTATGGCCGGAGATTTGAACGCGAAACATGAAGATTGGGGAAATCAAACAAATAATCGAAGAGGTAATCATCTTTTTAATTTGATGAATCTTTGCAGTGTTGAATATGGTGTCGACCTGCTGGCTACTGAAAGGCCATCGTTCCCAAGGAGCGGTTCCTTCCTGGACCTTTTGCTGTACGATACCAGACTGAAAATTACGGACAAAGTGGGTAATCACCCTCGAAACTGCTTACAGACAGTCGAGTACGACAGTGACAACTGCGGACTCGCTGCTGTAATTCAGATTCCGAACGAGCTTGTGGAATTGGATGAATTCGTTCCAACGCATTCTTACCATTACAGTAAGATGCGATGGCCGCGTTTCACCCAAGTCCTTGCAAGAGAACTTCGTTTGAGTGACATAGCCCCACCAAACAACAGAAACTTGACAAATACAGAAATCGACCAACACCTTGAACAGATGCACAACATAATAAAACGAACAATGGAACGGACAATACCGAAGTACAAGGAACGCGACCAAAACAACGTCTACAGTAACGCAACGATAGACGCACTGCACAGACATAAAAGTGGACTACTGACAAGACTGAAAAACTTGTACAGACGATTTACAGACCCGAACGACCTGGAGATTAGGACACTGAAGTCGTCGATAAAAAAACGTCAACACCCTCGTCAAGGAAAACTACAGGTTATCTATTAACTTGTATTGGGACAAGAAAATTCGGGCCGTTAATTCTAGTGACCCGAGTATGTTCCCTCAAATTAACAAGATATTTAGGTCCAAGAATCAGAACGACCTTCCGTGTCTTAAGCTCCAGAGAACAGTACCTAGAGAAGAGAGACGTACTTCTGACAGCGCAAATTGATCCTGAGGAAGCCGTCTTGGACGATGACTTTTTTGTGATTGAAGATCCGCAGGAGAAAGTCGAGACAGTTGGTGCTGCTTTCCAGCAAGTGTATAAGGGCGAATGCTTGCACTCGCCCGAACCACGACCTGGAGAACAGAGCCTTACTTCATCACTTCTACCTGAGGAATGATATTTCGCACTGGCGATCCGAGAACCGTGGTTTTACCCGGTTTGATGACGACTTCTTAGCAAACGCTATAATCGCCGAGCGAACGGGCTCAAGTCCCTTGCTCATCACGAAGGTAGAACTCCAGCTCATCTTCAATTCAATAAAGAACAAGAAGTCAGCTGGTGTCGACGTTATATCCAACATTGTACTAAGACACTTACCGATTGAGGCAATAGACATCTACACCATTCTGTTCAACAACGCGCTGAATAATGCATATTATCCAGAGCGTTGGAAGACAGCTGTGGTTCATCCTCTCCCGAAAATGGGAAAGGACAACTCCAATCCTTCGAATCTCCGGTCAATAAGTCTTCTTCCAAGCATCAGCAAGGTATTCGAAAAGGTAATCAATAGGGCTCTGGCTGAGTGGGCTGCGGACAACAGTATAATTCCGGATAATCAGTTCGGGTTCAAGGCAGGACATGACACTATTCATGCCACGTCTAAGCTCGTTTCTGATATTCAATGGAACAAGTCCAAGAAACAATGCACGGGTGCTGTTCTGGTGGATTTAGAGAAGGCCTTCGACACCGTATGGTTAGAAGGGTTGTACTGTACCTAAAACTCACCAGACCAGGCATCAGTAAACCATTATTGTATATGCTTTATGATATGCTCAACGGTAGAAAGTTTGTTGTCAAAAGTGGCAATGTAACTTCTACCACCACCTTTGAAATTAAAAACGGTCTTCAACAGAGAGCTGTGAACTCGCCGATCCTCTTCAGCATTTACACCAGCGATCTGATAGGTAGCTTAACTAACGCAATTGCGTATGCCGACGACCTGATTGCGTACAGAACGGCTCGAAAGGTTGAAGTTATTAGAATTCTCTTGCAGCGTGACTTCGAGAAGATTCAGCGATACTGCGACGATTGGAAACTAAAAATAAATGTCCAAAAGTCGGAGACAATTTTGTTCCGGACTCCGTTGGCTAAAGCCTCGCGAGATACGTGTAAGAATTGGCGCAAGATGGTCATTGTTGATCCTCACGGACAGGCATTGACGAGCAAAAGTGTAGTGAAGTACCTCGGTATCTGGTTGGGCCAGTATTTGTATTTCGACAGACATATAGATGCTGCTCTGACTAAGGCCAGAGGAGCCTTTGCTCTGACGAAACGGCTGTTTTACAATATTAAAAGAAAATAGAAAATAGTTTGGATGAAAATTTACAAGTTCACTGTTCAAGTTTTAAAATGTTATTAATCACGCTTCAAACAAAAACTTGCCAAGTGAACTTGTAAATTTTCATCCGAACTATTTTCTATTTTCTTTTAATATTGTTGTATTATTTTCTATGATTTAAAATATTAAATATAACACTTTTACATGTCAGAACTTGGCGTTCTTTTAGATCTCATTACTTTTGGTGGCTAACTGTTTACACAGTGTTGTTCGCACATAAGAGAACTTGGCTCTTTTTTTACATTTTATGTTTTTGTTCTGATCTTCTTATCTGCATTATTATTCAAACGAGGTTCTATACAACGGGGCTCGAATCAATAGAATTGACAATTTCGTGATAAAACTTGTTCAATTTGATTTTCGGGCCGTTCTATCCGAACGACAACTACTTTGACAATGCATGCTTGAGCGGTTTCATCCCACCAGAGGCGGCATTCCTCTTTTTAGACCAGTGCGGCATGATACAGGATAGATTGGCAGTACCGCTTATCTATCACGTCAGGCGTAAAACCGTAGACCGGCAGCTCCTGTATGAACGAGGCATCCTCGCTCGTGATGGAGCGGAGCTGCTTCGGTTCAGTAGGGCTCTGTCCGAAAAGGACCGCATTGATAGGGTGAAGCAGGAGAACCAGTTTTGGTGGCTTCAAACTGCATTTGAAATGGGTAATCCGGGGCGGGGTATTTTTGCCTTGGCCGACTTACATACTTGTTTTAGACTTAGGTTTTAGGTGTAAGTAGAGTAGGTGGTATGGTGGCACTATAGAATATAAAAAAAAAAAAAAAAAAAAAAAAAAAAAAAAAAAAAAAAAAAAAAAAAAAAAAAAAAAAAAAGCACTAAGAAATAAACATATAAAAAAGAAAAAATAAGTGAAAAAAGTGGAAAAACAAAAATCAGAAATAATGCGAAGTAAAGAAAAAGACAATTACAAACTCCAACAAGAGAACATAAATGGACACAGTTGTTTTTGCCGCTGTGGTTGTTCTAGTTTTAAGTAGTTTGTAGGTAGATTAGGTAATTTTAAGTTTTATTTTTAGGACTCTAGTTTGTAAGGAAAAACCCGAAAAAAAGATAAAGATATTAGTTTTTTTTTAATTTTCTAATAATGCAAAATAAATAATATGAAATTAAAATAAATAAACTTAGTTCGTAGGCCGAAAGGCACTGATTTTAAGAATAATGAATTACTTAGAGCGCCCGATTAGGGCCAGTAAGTTATATGTATACATATAAGTAGAATTAATTAGGCTAGTTTCACATTTTTGTCTAGCATGTAAGTAGATTTAAGATGAATTGAATTAAAAAAAAAAATTAATTTGAAAAAAAATACCTGCTTGCAAGGTACCAAAAACATTGTATTAAGTTAATTTTTTGTTGTTTTTAAAGAAATCTACTATACAGGGTGATTCACGAGCGTTGTGCCAAAAAGCTAGAGCGTGTAGGTTGAGTTGAGACAACAAAAAAATCGTATTGGAGGGGGGGGTCTATTCCCCCCCGTTTAGCCGGGAGGGGCAATTTTCTGAAAAATTGACTTATTTTGTAAAAAAAAATATTAAAAATCAACGGCTTAGTCTACAACACCGTGCTATACTTTTCTGAAAAGCTAAAAACTTCTTCTTTCACTTTGTTTTTAAAATAAATGGTTTTAACGAATAGTTTAAAAACAATAAATTTTCAAACTCAAAATTTTCAAAAAAAAAGCAAAAAAAAATTTGTTGAACTAATTTTTTTCAAAATTTTATGTAATTAAGTACTAATTTTGTTTTAAAATTTCAATGTCTTTGTTAATTTTTAGTCGAAAACAGAAAACCGGATGCAAAAATGTCTTTTCGTTTTTGAGAAATTAAAAAAAAACCAAAACCACTTTTTTCTAAGAAAATCTTTGTTTTTATTTTTACCTATCTGGACTTTTAGTTTAATTTATTAGTTTAATTTACAAATTTAAGTTTTTGTAATTGGAGTTTTATGAGGACTCAATAAAGTAGAAAAGTATTGGATTTTCCCTGGATTAACCATTTTATTCATTGATAACGTCTGAAAACTGACCAGCGATTTTTTCTTACTATACCTGGGGCCGCGGCCACTCGCCGGCGAAGGGTTCTACCTGCTGGGGGCTTAAGATTTAAACCGCAATTTTTCTTGAATGAAAAAACAATAAACAACCTAAAGGTTAATAAAAGGCATCGCATATTTACTTAACAACCATTAACAATTAAAATATTAATTCATCAACACATAACAATAACAAACTCATATGTTCGAGAAGAGTTAGTGGAAGGGAACTTCTGTTATGGTTTAACTTGTTGTCGAGATCGGGAAGCCGAAAGACTTTACGCTGAAAGATATCCCAATAGATGGCGCCCAAGTCGTAGCATGTTTTCAAGAATCCGCCGACGAGAGCACGGAGAGCTAGAAGTGAAAGGCAGACGTTTTCAATGAACAAAATGATTAATCCAGGGAAAATCCAATACTTTTCTACTTTATTGAGTCCTCATAAAACTCCAATTACAAAAAATTAAATTTGTAAATTAAACTAATAAATTAAACTAAAAGTCCAGATAGGTAAAAATAAAAACAAAGATTTTCTTAGAAAAAAGTGGTTTTGGTTTTTTTTTAATATCTCAAAAACAAAAAGACATTTTTGCATCCGGTTTTCTGTTTTCGACTAAAAATTAACAAAGACATTGAAATTTTAAAACAAAATTAGTACTTAATTACATAAAATTTTGAAAAAAATTAGTTCAACAAATTTTTTTTTGCTTTTTTTTTGAAAATTTTGAGTTTGAAAATTTATTGTTTTTAAACTATTCGTTAAAACCATTTATTTTAAAAACAAAGTGAAAGAAGAAGTTTTTAGCTTTTCAGAAAAGTATAGCACGGTGTTGTAGACTAAGCCGTTGATTTTTAATATTTTTTTTTACAAAATAAGTCAATTTTTCAGAAAATTGCCCCTCCCGGCTAAACGGGGGGGAATAGACCCCCCCCTCCCATACGATTTTTTTGTTGTCTCAACTCAACCTACACGCTCTAGCTTTTTGGCACAACGCTCGTGAATCACCCTGTATAAAAATAAGTCGGGTTTTCCTTCCTGACGATATAACTCCAGAACGCACGAACCGATTTCCACGGTTTTGCATTTGTTGGAAAGGTCTCGGGCTCCGTGAGGTTTATAGCAAAGAAAATGTATACTTTTCAAATCACAAATAGTGCCAATGTTAAAAAATAATGATTTTCTCACTACAGCAAAATAAAAACGAAACTGATCAATATAAAATATTGAAAATGTTGTATAATATGTATGTGTGTCAGAAAATTATTTTTATTCGAATTTATTATTTATTGAAATCGGTTTTGCTGTTGGCGTTGGTATTATTGTTGTATTTGTGTGTGTTGGAGTTCATTGAACCATGCATTCAAACGAATAATCCTGACACCCAAATAACCGATGAAAGCTACAATGAAGGTTTGATTCTGATTGAGGCTCAATGCTTGACTATTGCAAACAAGCTACTGATTGAAGTAGGAATGATTGCGCCAAATCGATCGATGCACGATGCATTCAACCAAGAATTAAATAGAGAGCTGCAATACAATGTTGATACATTGCAGGAATTCGTTCGAAATAATGTGCTGTTGCTGAATGAACAGCAAAAACAAGTATACGAAACATTAATGCAAGCGGTGGACAATAATTACTGGTGGTCTATTCTTCCTGTACGCACCTGGAGGAACAGGGAAAACATTTGTCATTTCATTGATTTTGGCCACTATTCGATCAAGATGTGACATAGCTTTGGCGTTAGCATCATCTGGAATTGCGGCGACTCTTCTAGATGGCGGTCGTACTGCACATTTTGCGCTTAAGTTGCCACTCAATTTAAACACAATTGATACTCCAACATGCAACCCTTCCCCTATCCAGTGCAATGAGAAAATTGTTGATGCAAAGCAAGCTCATTGATTGGGATGAGTGCACAATGGCACATAAGAAATCACTTGAAGCACTTAACTTCACACTGAAGGATCTTCGGCGAAATAACAACATCTTTGGCGGCTTGATGATATTGTTGGCAGGCGATTTCAGGCAGACGTTGCCAGTAATTCCCCGTGGAACGCCTGCAGATGAATTGAGTGCTTGCCTGAAGGCATCACCTTTATAGAATAACGTTAAAACATTATCGCTAACCACTAATATGAGAGTTCAACTTCAAAATGATCAAAGTGCTGCACAATTTTACAAACAATTGTTAGCTGTTGGAAATGGAAAAGTCGCAGTTGATGCGACATCTGGATTAATTACTCTTACCAACGACTTTTGCCGATTTGTAGACTCTCAATTAGCTCTTATTAAAAATGTTTTCCCAAACATTAGAGAGAATTATCAGAATTTTGTTTGGTTAAGTCAACGAGCAATTCTTGCCGCAAAGAATAATGATGTGCACGCACTGAATTTCACCATTCAATAAAAAATTGCTGGCGATTTGGTGACATACAAATCCGTTGATTCCATAACAAATCCCGATGATGTAGTAAATTATTCAACGGAGTTTTTGAACTCTGGAGTTACCAGGATTTCCACCACATAACTTGCAACTCAAAGTTGGTAAAGTTATTATGATATTTCGTAATTTGAATCCACCGCGACTTTGCAACGTTACTCGACTTTCGGTTAAAAGACTTATGCCGAATTTGATTGAGGCAACCATTATTAACGGAAAGTACGCAGGTGAAAATGTATGTATTCCTCGAATACCAATGATTCCGGCTGATCTTCCGTTTGACTTCAAACGATTGCAATTTCCAGTTCGCCTTGCGTTCGCAATGACAATTAACAAGTCGCAAGGCCAATCGCTTAGTGTTTGCGGGATAAATTTAGAAATTCATTGTTTTTCACATGGGCAGTTATACGTTGCGTGTTCACGAATTGGGAAACCATCCGCTTTGTTTGTGTTTACGTCAGACCAAAAAACAAAAACTGTGGTTTGCCAAAGAGCACTTCAATGAAACGGATAATTTGCGGACATGTATAACGCTTCGGTTCAGTATTTACATTGGATTCACTTTCATTTACTTTGAGAAGTTCAACTAAATAAAAATAACACTTCATTTTTGTAGTCGAAATGAATTCATTACTATTGTGAAATGAAATACAATTTTTCCTTTTCAAATAGGTATAAAATAAGAAAATTACAGTAAAACAAGTTACATAAAACGAAGCCATCTGGTGGCGAAACGGAGTTCGCCGGGTTTGCTAGTATTTTATAATTTATACTATCAGAATTGATAATTTATTTATTTTTTTTTTTTTGTACTTTAATGAATTAATAGGGGTATTCATGCAATAAGATAAAATTGTCGATTACGTATTTGCGTAAATTTACGCTCCGCTTTGCATGAACGCACTCATAAAGCAAGCTGTGTAAACTACTTAAATCTTAAAACGAAACTTCAAATTGTCAGTAAAATAACATAAAATAAAATGAGAACTTGATTTAAAATTTGAATTTTGTTCTGACACAGCAAAATAATATAAAATAAAATGACAACTAGATTTGAAATTTGAAATCTGAAATTTGTGTAAGTTTACGACCCCGTTTACGAGACAAAATAGTCGCGCAAATTTATAAGCCCTGTGTAAAAAAATTTCCATACAAATTTTGACATTTGAAATACGAGGTTGTAAACTTACGCCTTTTACGAGGTTTGCGAGGGATATACGACGTTGCATGAATACCCCTAATATTTTTTTTACTTTTACTATTAGAGTTAATAAATTATTTATTTATTTTTTTTTATTTTGTTATGTTTTGTTGTCGTTTTAAAAATAATGTTTTGAAAATATGTGTGCAGACGCTAACCTTTGAAAAAAAATCGGTAGGTACTACTTTTTTGTCGAAAATACTCCCGTTTTTTTCTTTCAGTACTACCTTCAAAAATTTTTGTCAGGCAACACTGTCTCAGATATTTCTTAAGTGGAAGTGGAAGTGGAACAAAAAATCTCAGCTGAGAACTGAGATTTCTGAGATGAAATTATTTTGGATTCGATTTCCCACTTAGCTATTTTGACGTGAATGACAGATGTACAACAACAACTTGTAAGGTAACCATTTTATCTCAATGGGAACTGAGAATTATGTTCCACCGAATGATTTTGCCGCAGTCAAAATCAGGGGTGAAAAGGGGGGGGGGGGTACACCAAATCACACATACTCAAAGGAAGCCCTAAACGAAGAACATGCTCGTGCTCGCCTTACATTTGTCATAATAGGTAGATGGTTCGCTGTTGCCAAAAATTTTCGATTTTCTCATGTTCGTCGATTTCGTTGTTCGCAAGCAATGATGTATTTAACTTACACACTTTTTTATATTATTTTCTTACTAATTCAAAACTTACCGCAGTGTTATTCCCTTCTTCTTTCTTTGGTGATGGATAAAATGCAAATGAACGAGTTTCAAAAAAGGAAAAGTCTTTTTGACTTAGCTAACGAATGTGCGTTGAAAATAAATTCGAAGTTAAGGAATAACACAAGATTCTTTTTCTTTCTTTTCAAGCAGTATATCTTATGATGAAAGTGCAATGTTTCTGCATTTAACTTATTCAACAATTATCATTTACATTTTTTAATTTATTTAAAAATGAAATTAAGTTCGTGATAAATGTGGACTTACAAAATTGATCGAATAATAAATGTTTTGCATTACAAGCAAGAGAATTATCCTCGCAAAAATGTATGAAATTATTATGTTTACCTTTCAACGATGTAAACAATTAAATTGAAACGTGCTTTTGCTTCACCGCGGAAATTAAGTTTAATGACAGTTTATTTTGTGTACATCCATACGATATGCACATGGGTACAAAAATAAATAGGAAAAACATTTCCTTGATTGTTTTAAAACAATACAATCAAATTAATAACTTGAGAAATGAATTACCTATGTATACTACAATATTATTTTGATTCACATAAGCACTAAGCAATGATTAATGACAAAAAACGCAAAGAAAATCATCTATAATGAAGGTACTTTATACATATAAAAAGCTATTTACTTGTTTGTTTACTTTGTGGGTCCGAAGAAGACACAATATGTTGCGGGTGAAATAAAGAAGTTTCTTTTCTTTTCGAGACATACTCTATATTTTTTGTAGATCTACTAGAACATTAAGTACCATTCACATAAATGTAGTGTGAATCTATAAGAAAATAATTTTTCAATTATAGCCGTGTTTTGTTCGGAATTTTATACTCAGCTTAGTAAAATTTTACACGGAAGACAACAGCAAACGAATACTGAGTAAAAATATTTTAGTAATTGAAGTCAGTAATTTGCTAAGGACAAAAGTTTCGGGAATTCGAGACTTGAGTTTTTCGCTGTGTTTTTTGTGAAGATCTTGACTAGTGTTATCAAAAATATCAAAACCTTTATTTATTTATTTATTTATTTTATTTATTTATACTTGATAATCTTATACACATTAAGACAAATTGTCTTATAAAATAGATACAAGATTTATAGTGATTAAAAGTTTTAAAGCTAACATTTTAAACATTTTTTAAGACGAAAAAAAATACAAATTGTGAAAGCTTATTAAAAAAACAAACCAAAAAAAAAAGATAAATTACAAAAGGAGTAAACAGAAAAATTATACTTAGAGCGAGGCATAATGATTTTTAATTTTTTGGTTTAGTCTTGTAGCATTATTTATTTCTCTGACTTGACGAGGTAAGGAGTTCCATAAACGTGGAGAATATACAAAGAACTGACGCTCGGATGTAAGGGATTCACAGCGTGGTTGGATAAGAATTCGGGTTCTAAGTGAGGAAGCCGTTGTTAGCATAACACTAAGGTACTGGGGTTGATTGTTTAGCAGGATATTAATAAGTATAGTAAGGGCACGAAACTTCGGAGTGAATACAGAGTGGCACCATTTTGAGACCTACCTATGGTGAAAAACTGTATTCTTCAAGTTCTGTGAAAGGTTTTGATATTTGATTCAAGTGAACGAAACTCCGTTTAATACTGAGCATAGCATTTTATTGGAATTCCAATTCCTGAGCTAACCTAAATTCCTAGTAAAATAAATTCCTAATAAAACACAGCTTATATCAAACAACATTTTTTTTTCTGTCTGATTTTCCGATTGATAACCGATCCTTAATTACTTTGAAAAGGATATACTATGTCCCAGTCCCATAACTAAGATTGATGAACTTACATGTATAGATACTAGAGGTCTGCAATGAATGTCTTGAAACCAGTTACAAGACATTCGTTTTATTTCGAGTACATTTCAGTATTGTCCTTACAGCTTGCCAAATAGAATGAATGAATCAACTGATATGTGATTACTATATGAGTCTTGCACTCATTCTAAAGCAAATACTTACTGCAGTCTATTCATAAGGAACGGGTATTTCCAAATGGGGTATTCATAAAAAAGTGTACACTGCACTGAGTACACTGAGTACACGAAAATTTGGCTTACTTTCTCTTGTTTCAAATAAAAGTCAAGTTTCTTAAGTGGCAGATTAGTGAAAAATAGCTGTTTAGAAATAAGAAAAGAAATAGATCAACACAGAATGTATAACATTTAATAGTTTATAATTAAACAAGCAAATTAAATTTTTATCTTTCGTTCGTTTTATTTGTTGCACTCACTATACTCAGTGTACTCAGTGCATTTTCAAGGTTTACATTGCACACGATTTGCTCACATCAAGCTATTGCAAGCACCAAAACGTGTACTCATCTTGCTATCGGGTGATCAAGCATTGTACAGTAACTGTCTCTTGTTGTGTGGTACTCTATTTAATTGTACACTTTGTTGAGTATTTGCAATGAATAGAGTACACTGAAGTACTGCACAAGTTTAGAGAGAGCAAATGAATGCATTCATGCTGACCTCTAATAGATACCTAAGTGCAGTTTCACAAATTGTAAAATCAATTAAAACATTGAACTTATTGGACTTTGGGGTCTCTGAGTTCTAAATTTTCTAAGGATGACTCTGATTACACTTAAACAAGCTTAAGTTAAGGTTGAACTATAATGCAATTTTGCTCACGAAAGCATGCTTGAGTGAACCTGTAACGGAACCAGTTGTTCGGCCCTCTCCAACCTATACCTACCACCCTTCCGACCTTAGCTCTACAGACAACTAAGGCCAAACCAGGCAGCAGGAAGAAGAGGGTGTCCAGGCTACGGCTACGCGGCATGCTTGCATGTGCCTAAGGCTTGCTCGACGGAGGGGGGCGGGTTCTTGCAGCCGCAGCGCTGGACGTTGTTACTTTTTCATGCCGAAAATCACAAAGGGGTTCGAAAAAATTCCTGGGACCCGAAGTTATGAAGAGAGGAAGGGCGTGTTGTCGAAGGGGAGGGTCTAGATGTTAGGGACCCTCGGAGGATTTCCCACCCTATGTATCGTAAAGATACCACCATGGCTGCTGCTTCCTCCTATTTGTGCAGCAGCCCCAAACCGGATTAACTTCAACGGCTACCACTGTTCACAGTTTCACATCATCTCCCTGAAATCACCTCCACCACTGACCCAACTAAGTAAATTAAAATTCAGCCATCATACGTTCTATACATATCTCAACCAAAATTGCTAAACATATTATTATTATTTTTTTTTATGAAAATAAAAGATTGTGGTTGGTTTAATTAACAATCATTAAGTGCATCTGTTTATTATAAATGAATGAATAAATATAAAACAATGAAACAGTGAAAAGAGACTTAACTAGAGAAAGGAAACAAAATTTAATAAGAAAAGGAAATGAAAAAAAGGTAGGTTTAGTTAAGTTAATCATACACAAAAAAAAAATGAAATGACAAAACAAAACAAAAAAATATTAACATCTAAACATATGTATATGCATTTACATATATGCATCTATGTATGTATGTTTGCAACTCAAAAACAAAACTAATCTAAATCCCATTATTTGTATGTAGGTATACGTAAATATTTTTTAGAATGTAAGTAATAAAATAGAAATCAAAACAAATTACCTTAAAATCTGCAAGGTGCACCTCGTTGGATTTTGCTTGATGCTTTAATATTTAGTTTTTCAAAGGGTTTAAAGGTATTTTATTTCATTGGATCAAAATAATTCATGTATATACGTCTATGCTCATATACATATGTACATATTATTTCTAATAAAATGTTAAGATGATTTTACATACCTATATAGACTAGTGCCGATAGCTTCAAAAATGGAAAAAAAACGAAAAAAATCGCAGCAGAATAAAACAAATTAGAAATGGTGGGGGATGTGATAAAAATGAAAGGAAAAATAAATTACGGGCCATCCGAGTTCGGGAAGTGGGCGGGGGGCGGGTATTAAGGGGAAAAAATGGTTTATCTTGATTTCCGGCAAAACTAGAGGTCCTATGGAAAAATGTTAAATAGCAAAGTTGTAGGCAACAAAAAGATCTATAACTTTTGTTCAGACAACTTTTTCACATAACCTCAAAATATATATGAAAAATTCAAAAAAACAAGTTTTTGGTTTTTTATTTTTATCTTTTTCAAAAAAAAAGATTTTTCTACGAAATATGGTGAAAACTTTCCTTATTATATCCCAAATACACTGTAATTTATTTGGTTAAAAATATTTATTTTTTCCTCTTATATTGACATAATATCAAAAAAAATACCCTAATTTTGAATCGAAAATTCACGTGTCAAAATTTCGCCTTTTCTTAAAAAGTCAGCATGCTATTTATTTGTTCAAACATCTACTTTCTGATGGTGTACAAAAAAATATACATTACTATAGTAAATATTCTCAGAAAAGGCAAAAAATTTAAAAAACTCGCCATTTAACATTTTTCCATAGGACCTCTAGTTTTGCCGGAAATCAAGATAAACCATTTTTTCCCCTTAATACCCGCCCCCCGCCCACTTCCCGAACTCGGATGGCCCGTAATTTATTTTTCCTTTCATTTTTATCACATCCCCCACCATTCCTAATTTGTTTTATTCTACTGCGATTTTTTTCGTTTTCAAAAATTATCTACCCTGGTCTAGTAAGATACAATTGAATTTTGTTTCGATTTATGATCTAATTCATATGAAGTATGCAACATAATGTAGTATAGGGACTGGTAATAGTTTTTTTTTTATTAATTTTTTCTAGATTTAAAGATGGTAAGTCGATAGATAGATATTCTTTCTTTTCTCTTCTGGTCATATGGATAGGTATATAATAATATTTCTTTTTTCTTCTAGTATTTAGGTTACTGAGTTCTGTAAATTCACTTTTCTCTATATTCGTTTATATTTCATTTTTTCTTCGTCATCATTTTCATTGCATTTTGGGTTTTCAGGAAATTTTAGCACTATTTTAACATTTGTTTATCCTTGAAATTGTTTTTTGCAAATATCAGGAATAATTCTTTTTTTTTTTTTTTTTCTTGAAGCCTTTCTTTTATGGTTTCAAGTCTTTTATACAACGCCAACGGTTCAAGATAAAATCACAAAATTTCCAAAAATTTCAATTGATTCAAAAAAAAAATAAACGACTTTCAATGAAAATATATGTATGTATATGTATGTACGAAACAACGACTGGGAAAAAAAATTGCGTAACGTTTTTTTTCTTCAAAATATGACTACTTTCAGGTCAATCTAATTCTACACTCTCTAAACTCTATTTTTTTTCTAACTTTTTCGTTTTGATATATTTCAATCTTTTTTTTTGTGTTTTCAGAGACAGGTGATTGTTATGTGTATAGTAGAGTGTATTTTTTGTAAGGTTGGTATTATGTTGTAAGCGTGTAAATGTTCTATGGTAAGTGTTATAAAAGGTAAGTATTTTTTTTTTTTTTTTATAATTAGTGTTGGGTAAGTATTGTTTAGTGTTAAGTTAGTGATATGTTCTTAAGGTAAGTTTGTATATGTAAGTCTTATAATGTTTTGTGTTGTGTTATGTTGGGTGGTCTTATATCGTTCCCTACAAAACTTATTCTTTCTCTAAGAAATCCTTTGCAGAGAAAGGAGAAGGAAAAAGGAACGACAAGGTGAATGGTATGTCCGGGTAAGGGCTTATTGAGTTCTCATGCACAGACTAGCAGCCGGGTAAGTTGTTGATTAGCTTTTAAGATAAGGCGGCCAACCGTCCTGCATTCTCCGGGACAGTCCCGTAATGACAGTTGTAATCCCGCATTTCAATAAATAATAAAATAGTCCCGTAAATTATCTAACGTGTCCCGTATGTCCCGCATTCCTCGTATCCAGTCATATTTCTCGTATAAATATGAAAGTGTTGAACTCCACATCGAAATTACGAACGTCTGCAAGCTCAAATTGACGAACATATACTCTATGCGTGTGTAATACAAACATTTAGCTCAAATAACGAACGGTGAGAGTGTTTGCGTGTAATAAAGGGTTTTCCAATAAGAGGTATTATTTTGTTATTCAAAGACAAATGATCGGATGTTTATTTCATTATAAAGAGGAAGGTATGCCGTTAATGGAACACAACATCAGCCAAATGGCCGCCACGACCACGGTTACAGGACCATATCCTTTTCATGAAATTTTTCATAACCAAATCGCAAAGTGGCTGCCCTATGTCCTCGATAGCCGCATGAATTCCATCTTCAAGTTCTTGAATTGACGCTGGGCTGTTGGCGTAGACCTAATCTTTCACGTGGCCCCAAAGGAAGAAGTCGCAAGGTGTTAAATCACAAGATCTCGGTGGCCAATTGTGATCACCTCTTCGAGAGATAACACGGTCCGGAAACTTTTCCCGTAAAAGATCGATGGTTTCATTGCTTGTTGCAAATTTTCACCATTTTTATAGTGAATTTTAATAATTTCAATGCGTTGTTGAAGCGTTGATCGTTCCATTTTTATCAATGGCGTAGTTTCTACTTATCAAATGTCAAAAAGTGACAGCTTCAAAAGTGAAAGCTACCGAAATAGCGGGCTATTCAAAATAACACCTCCTATTAGTCGTTTTTCTTTTTTACATCTGAACAGAGCTTGAACTGTCAAACGAAAAATTGTGTTTCTTTTTTGGTTCAGAGTGTTCAGAGCATCAAAGTTGTGTTACTTTTTTCGTTCAGAGCACTGATTCTGAGTGTACAGAGTTCGACGACGCGCTCAGAAAAAAGAGACCGAGCATAATGAGCGAAATGCTGAGCGTAAGCGTGTTTTTCTCAAAATAATTGAAGTGGCGGAGGAAACACGTCGCTCAGGCAAAGAGGGTGTGTTTTATTTTGAATAATTAATTAAATAATTTATTTATTAATTAAAAAAATGTTAATTTCAGCTTTCAAAAATACGAAGTGTCGATGTCTGAACTAAAAATGCTCAATTGCATTTCAAAATGAAATCCGAGCGTTCACAAGATGTTCAGAGCTTCATTTGTTCAGAGCGTGTTGAGCGAGCTCTGAACACTCAGAGTTCGGAGCTCTGAACTAAAAAAGAAAAACGCCTATTGGAAAGCCCTTTACAAGCAAAAAAAAAGATCAAATGAAAGAACGGTGAGAGTTCATGTGCGTTTTCCACAAATTCACCAAAGGAGATTGCGGAGGAGAGAAGAGTGGACAGGGGTCGGTGTCCCGCATTAACTTGTTATAAAGTTGGCCGCCTTATTTTAAGATCCTTGGCATGATAAACACCCACCTTTTTCCCTGTAAAATCCTCAAGCTCGTACAAGGTATTGCCTACGACCCTCGATACTTTCATTTTCAAAAATTTGTGGCGTCGCTTAAAGCAAAGTTTCTCTTGAACACGACGTCACCTACAGAAAACTTCACGTCCTTGCTGCGCAAGTTGTAATTGTTTTCGTAGCGATTATGGGTATTAGCTAGGGAGTTCTTTATTTGTGCGTGCAAAATGTTCATACGGGATGATTTCGATACAACATCAATCTCCGCGTTGTTTAGGGCATTCAATTTTCGCAGTAAAGCGTAATCTGAACCATGTTCAATACAAGCTTGCCCAAATAAGGCCTCGTAAGGCGAAAGGTTGATTGCAGAGTGCACTGTTTTTCGAAGGGCACTGGCAATTGACTGAAGGTGGAAATCCCAATTCCGTTGGTCTGCGTCAATGTAGCCCCTGATGGCTGCAAGAATCGACCTGTTCACTCTTTCGCTGGCGTTCGCTTGTGGGGATTAAACATCTGTTCTGACATGAGTCACGCCATAAGTAGTCATTCGTTTTTCGAATTCTCTACTTGTGAACTGTTTCCCGTTGTCAGTCAGAACAGTTTCAGGGATTCCAAAGACGCAAAAAACTTCTTCGTGCAGGAATTTCAGTACAGTCTCAGTGGTTGCCTTTCGGAGCGCCTTGACCACCACAATCTTGGTCAACTGGTCCAGCGCAACAACAATATGGGTGTTTCCGTTCCGCGAGCGTGGGTAGGGTCCCAGGAAATCGACGTATAACATCTGGAAAGGTCTCTCAACCACGAAAGCTTTACCCATCGGTGGTCGAAGGGTAGAGTTCGGGGCTTTCGAGGCCTTACAGACATCACAACTTCCCATGAACGCCTTAACCTGGGCTGCCATGTTCGGCCAGAAGAATTGTTGCCTAAGTCGATAAAGTGTTTTTGCAACGCCACCATGCGATGATCGAGGTGGTTGATGAGCAAGAGCGATTAAGCGCTCGGTTAGTGGTTCAGGTACCCAAAGCTTCCATACTTGGTCATCTTCCATTGGATGACCTGTGCAGTGTCTGACCTTCTTGTAAACGAAATTTTCCGACACTTGAAGGTCAGGTAGCTGCTCCTTTTGCTCTTTGATGCTGTCGATGATCCTACAGTATTCCCCAGAGTGAAAGCAAGGTTCTTCAAGATCAATGTGCAACGCAGCACAAGGATCATCCAACATCTAATCATCGCAGGAAAGAGCGTCAACCCCATGCACTCGCGAGAGTGCATCAGGCCCGACATTCTGACTTCCTTTGCGATGTTCGATGGAGAAATCAAATCCTTGAAGCTTTAAGCTCCATCGTGCTAACCGTCCACTCAAATCCTTTTGGCTCATCAACCACTTCAAACTCGAATGGTCCTTAACAATCCTGAAAGGATGCGCCTCGACATAAGCTCTAAACTTTTGTACGCCCATGACTGCAGCCAGACACTCACGCTCGGTAACACTGTGGTTCCGCTGGGCCGTATTGAGTTTTTGTGAGTGATAGTAAATGGGCCTCTCATTTCCTTGTTCGTCCAGTTGTGCAAGAACACAACCGATTCCCGTATTCGATGCATCGCACAAAATAAGGAATTCTTTTGTAAAGTCCGGGTTTATTAACAGGGGTGCTGTCGTCAAAGCTGTCTTCAGTTTGATGAACGATTCCATAGCCTCGTTCGTGAAAGCGAACTTTTTCCCCTTCTTGAGCGTATCTGTGATTGGACTTGCCAACGTTGAAAAGTCCTTTAGGAAACGACGATTAGGTACAACCAGCCATTCCGAGAAAACGTCGTACCTGTTTTGCCGAAGTAGGTGTTGTAAAGTCAGAAATGGCCGTCAACTTTCCCACATCTGTTTTAAGGCAGCCGTCACCAACGATATATCCCAAATACTTAAGCTCTTTGAAGCAGAACTTCGACTTTTGGATATTGATCGTCAATCCCGCCTCATTCAATCGTCCGGCAAGTATCCTCAACAACTCCACATGCTCTTCAAATGTACTTGACACTACCAGCAAATCATCCAGGTACGGAATGATCCTTTCCCTCAATTGATGAGGTACTACTTTGTCGATCAACCTGACCAATCGCTGTGGCGCATTACAGAGTCCGAAGGGCATGACCGTAAATTGAAACAGGGGCATGCCAGGCACAGTAAACGCAGTCTTTTCCCTTGACGATTTCTTCAATGGGATCTGCCAAAAAGCGTCTTTCAGATCTATGCTCGAAATGAAGCGTGTATCTGAAAGTCGCGATAGCAATCCTCCTATATGGGCAAGTGGATACGCATCTTTTTTAGTTTTGGCATTAACTTTCCTGTAGTCTATGCATAAGCGATTTTTGTCGGGCTTTCGCACTAGTACTACAGGAGAGTTTGTTGCAGTGTTTTTCTCTTATCGATGAACCGAATATATTTTTTACTAAATGTAGGATGAAACGTTAATTACTTAAAAACCGCGAACTGAGGATTATACGAATCCAATTAGCTATTATTTAAAGTAAACAAATCAAACGAAGGCAATTATCAAAATGTGCAACCGGCACCGCGGAGGATAAATTCGATTATGACCAAACTGTCACAATCGAACGAAGACAAAAAAAAATAGAGAGACAAAATGGAACACTGCAACAACAACTGCAACACCTGTGCAGCTTACCGACTAGCTCAGCTGGGCGTGGGTTATTCGAATTAAAAAAAGAACGGATGACGAATTAAATGGATGTAATCAAACAAATACAATTCGATTAAAATAATATTAATCGGATTGAATTTGGTTAAATAAAAGTACAGGGGCGTACTTGAATTTAGGGTGGGCGCCAGGAAACTTTTTATATGGTCGTTTGCCTTGACCGGGTAGCTGAAAATGTTTCTTCAAAAGTAGAAAAAGAAACGAAAGGTTTAAAATCCCTGATGGGGAGTTTAGTAATTTTTATTGTTCTTAAAAAAAAGGTGTCCTAGGAAACCGTGGCAGAAGGCTTCGGATAAAAACCTAGGAATCTTTTCAAAGAAAATGGGTGTACAATCAGAAAGTAAAATGGTGGCAAAGAAATTTAAACAGAAAGAAAAAAAGAACAATGAAAAGCCAAATGTACCGAAACCGATTGAATGGACCGCTATTATTCGGTCCCGAAAAAAATGACAAGAATTGAAGAATTAGAATGTAAACGCGCTTCCCACAAATCTTGGGATTGAACAAAAAGAAAAAGACCAAACGAATTTTCAAAGATAACAAGACACAGATTTCCACACAAATCTACTTATCCTGTAGCAATTTTGTTCCTTGTAAGATTTCCGATTTCCGGATCGCCCGTTCTGGCGATTTCTTTCCTTATCCCTTCCTCTTTTGACTTTTTCCACAAAACTCCCCCTTTTCCATCTTTTTATTTTTATTCAAAACTTCACAAAAAATTTTTTCAACTTTTCTTTTTCTCTTTATAATCTTCTATTTTTCCTCTTTTCTTCAACCAAAACTTTTCGCTCCTTTCAAACTTGATGATCCACCAAAAAGTGATTCATCATCCAAGCTTGTTCTTCGGCCTCCTCACGCACACACACATACTCCCACACAAACAGATTTCTCGCTGAATTCAAAATTACGGTGCCACTCCGAAGTCAAATTCAGCCGAGCTTCTCACACGCACACACATACTTTATGGATTCGTTAAGTTTTGGAGATTTCCCAAAACAAGGCGAATCCATGGCCGTGTTCAAAAATAAAACTACCAGAAAAATTAGAAGACTAAAAAGAAAAATCAAAGTTGAAATAAATTGACCTGAGCATTCTCTCAGCTACTCTACTATAAAACTGTCTGTGGAAGAGGTCCGAAGAAGAAAGTACCAAAGCAATAACTCAAATTATTCTATAATCTAAAATTCGTTTGATCTTATAGAATTAAGACATTAGGGAGGAACACTAAGCGCTACATTCAATTTCGGCTGTACATAATGAATTAAAGTAAAGTTATGGTGGACCCAAGGGCCATACTAAAACAATACGTTGGGCTCACTGGCCATGATTAATAAAACGTTGGGCATATTAGCGGCCTTGGTGCTCGGTAGCGCTCCTCGCTCGTCTAAACGATTTGTCGTGCGAGTCTCCAGCTCGTCCGCTGGCTCAGCACGATCTCCAAATGTGGTGTACCTAAAGTTGTCATCCTCTAAGGGCTACTCTCATGACCCTCGAGGACAACGGGCCAAAAATGAAATTATAAAACATGGGAAAGGTTGGGATGGAGGTGAAGACTAACAATGAGAGTAAACCATGACGCAAATTCATGGTCCGAAAATGATTTTAAGAATCATAGTAGGGATGATTTTTGTTGCGGTAAATCTTACCGTAACAAATCACACCCTTACCTACCGAGGAGTGAAAGCTGGCTTTCAGAAATGAAAGCGAAGTAACTATAAGGACAACACAAAGGATGAATCCCTATGACCCAATTTCTCAATCGCCCCCTGCGAGAGAATATACATCACAGAGCCTTAAGGCTCTCAGTACCACTTAGCACAGCTCATCCGCTACACGACTAATCTTGCGAATCATCACAGTAAGGCTTTAAATCCTTAACGTTCCAGGTACCTCTATCCGTACCCTTATCATCTACCAGGACGTAAGTCCAAGGGGAGACGCGTTTCTTAATGAGAAACGGCCCTACAAACTTCGGCGCTAATTTGGCCGTGTAATAATTCGCCGCTTCTGATAGCGAAAAGTTTCGTCGCCAAACCAACTCGTTCGGTAGAAACTGAACCTCTCTCCGACGAAGGTTGTAATTTTTCGCCACCTTTTTGGTTGCCGACTCTAATCTTTTCCCTATCTCTTCCCTAAGCTTTATAAACTGTTCCCTTGTATCAACCGTATTATCGCCCCTACTGTTCGGAGTGGTGGTTAAGGAATCGCCTCCAAAAGTCACCATTCCTCGACCGAAATTCGCGTAGTACGGTGATACACCTAACACCTCATGCTGTGCAGTCCTAATACTACACGCAACTTTCGCCAACTGCGAATCCCAAGCCCTATGATTCTCGCTAACATATGCCCTAAGTGTTGTTTTCAAAATTTGGTTAATCCGCTCCGCCGGATTAGCCTGGGGGTGGTAATGAGCTGTAAACCTAATTGTGGAACCATAACTATCGCATAAGGCCTTCAATTCCCTACTCTTAAATTGGGGACCGTTGTCACAAACAACGAATTTGGGTACGCCGAACAACAAGAAGACATTGTCTTCCAACTCCTTGCAAACAGACTTTGCTGTTGCAGACCTCAAGGGGAACAACAAGGGGAACTTAGTAAAGTAGTCTACAACCGTGAGAATATACACAAAACCCTTACTTGGGAGTGGACCCACCAAGTCCACACAAACCATTTCCCAAGGATTTACTACGCCCTTTCTCTCTGTCATTAACCCAGCCGGTTTATCATTAATCGGTTTCACGCTTTGACAAATTTTACAGTTCCTAACATATTTTGTAATATCTGACCTCATTTTAGGCCAGTAATACTTTTCTCCTACTCTAGCAAATGTTTTCTTTACCCCCATATGCCCTGCTAACGGATGGTCGTAATTCTCTGCTAAAACTTTCTTCCTATCATCCTTTGCAACTACTAACTTCCACTCGTTGTTACCATGCACAACGATATGGTTCGGTTTAACAAACTTAAATAATTTTCCCTGCTCCACTCGCCAAGATGGAAAAGATAACGGTTTCTTTTCCACCTCTCCTATCATTTTCCCTATCCAAGGATCAATTTTGGGCTCTGAAATCCCAGATAAAACTGGTACGCTTCTGGAAAGCATATCCGGCACCACATGATCCTTTCCCTTCCTATGAACAATATCAAATTCAAACAGCTGCATCCTCACAGCCCACCTAGCCAACCTACCCGCTGGATCCTTCAATTTACTAAGCCATATCAAAGAGTGGTGATCGGTTATAACCTTAAATCTCACTCCCTCCAGATATGGCCGCAATTTCTCTATCGCCCACAGAACAGCTAAGCACTCTTTTTCTGTGGTCGAATAGTTCCTTTCATTCCTATTAAGTGATCTGCTCAAATAGCAAATCACTTTTTCCCCCTCCTCAAAATCTTGAGTAAGTACTGCGCCAATCCCAAAGTCAGAAGCATCAGTTTGAACGACAAACGGCTTCGAAAAATCCGGACACGTTAGGATTGGTGCAGCTACCAGACACTCTTTAGCTTTCCTAAAGCTCTCCTCACACTCCCCACTCCAAATAAATTTCCTATCCTTTTTGAGAAGGTCGGTCAACGGTTTTATCAAACTCGCAAAGTTTGGTATAAATCTCCTGTACCAGGATACCGTGCCGATAAAACTCCTAACTTCCTTGACATTCTTTGGCGAGGGAATACCTAACATACTCTCAATCTTTTCTGGATCCATGTGGAGACCATTTTTGTCAACGACATAGCCCAAAAATTTTAGAGAGGGCCTAACAAAATTACATTTTTCCCTACCTACTTTCAAACCTGCTTTAGTTAACCTCTTAAAAACCTCATCTAAAACTTCCATATGTTTTTCAAAACTATCTGTCACGATGATTATATCATCGAGATAGACAAAAACATATGGTTCTAACTCTGTCCCTAAAACCTGATCTATAAATCTTTGCCAAGTTGCGGGTGCGTTATGCAATCCGAACGGCATCCTCAAAAACTGAAACAAACCCCTACCTGGCACTGTGAAAGCAGTATACTTTCGCGAATCCTGTTCGACTGGAATCTGCCAATATGCAGACTTAATGTCCAGCGAACTCAAAAACCTGGCATTATTTAATTTATCTAACATGGCCGTAATATACGGAAGAGGATATGCATCTCTCTCCGTAACCTCATTCAACTTCCTATAATCTACACAAAACCTATACGAGCCATCTTTCTTTTTAATCATTACTATGGGAGAAGCCCATGGACTATTCGATTTTTCTATCACCCCGTCCTTAAGCATCTCTTCTAACTCCTTGTCTATGAAAGACTGAACCACGGGGGAAACCGGATAATACCGTTGCTTAATTGGTTCAGCTTTCGTCCTAATTTTGTCCTCCACCATCTGTGTGCACCCTAAACCTTCGGGCATCTCCCTGAAAACTTTTTCTAAAAACGATTCTAACTGCCTACTTTGTGTCTCATTTAAATCCGTTAAATGATCCGCCGTGGATATCGAAGCCAACGCACTTTGGTTCGAGAAAGTCCACTCCCCTGATTTTAAGTCCGGGACAATTCCCGATAGAGCCCAAAAATCGGCCCCTAAAATCAGTTTATGGGGAAGGCGCGGAATAACGAGGCACTCTATTAAAACTACTTTCTCTTTTATCCTGATTGGAAGTGAAACAACCCCTTCCACTCCAATACCTGCACCATCCGCTAAAATAACATTTCCTAACTTTGTTTTCCCTAACTGTGTCCCTAAACCTTTCAAAATTTCCCATCCGTTCCTAACTATTATTGTGCGTGAAGCACCAGAATCTAATAGCCCTAACATTTTAACCCCAAAAATCTCAACGCCAACATATGGCCGTTGGTCCCTACCATCCTGCTCAAGCGTGAAACCTAAATTAACGACTCCCGACTGGTTACCAGCAGGTAACCTTCCTAAGTCCTGCGAACTTCTCGCCCTGCTGGAACGAGAGTTCGATCCCCATTTCCCGAACACTGTTGGCAGTTACTCCGTGTAACTCCAACCCTACCGCAACCATAACAACGCCTTGCAGCGGTACACCTATTGGCAAAATGGCCCTCTCCATTGCAATTATAGCACCTAACACGCCCTACACTACTATTCTGCGAATTAACCTGCCTATTTCCATTGGTCAAAGTGCCACGATTCCTAAACGGATTCGACCCTTGACCTTGATTCCCATTCCTATTAGCAGTTTGGTTGTCTTCTACAACCGAAACTGTTGGGTGTTCAAACCTACTCCTACCTCTATTGTTTGTCGAACCATCCCGACCTTGGTTTCGGAACGTGTTCGACACCTGACCCTGACGAACAACTTGATTGTCGTCTATGACAACCGAAACTTCCGGACGAGTTGGGCCTACACCTACGTATGCTAGATCCGGTTCTAGCAAAGTCCTATTCCTACTGTTTGGAGGGGGAACGTAAGCCTCAACATTGGCACGAAACGCCTCCAAATCCCTACCTAATGCTACTAGATCAGCCACAGTATTTGGCCTCGCCAGACCAAGCTGTGTCTGATAGAAAGGAGTCAGATTCCTTTGAATCATTGACAACTTCCTTTTTTCAGACAGAGGTTCGGAAAGCCTACTAAATAAATTTTTCATCGTAGCCACATAGACCCCGATGGACTCATCTTGGCCTTGTGTACGATGCCTAATCTCCTCTAGCAAACAATCGTCGTAATTCGGTGGCAAGAACTCCAGTTTCAACTCACTGACGAGTTCCGACCACGAATTAACCGAAGCCCTAATAGCCCTATACCATATAAGTGCCTTTCCTACAAACAATTCCACCGCGGACCTAAATAACTGGGTTTCTGAAACCCCGCCTGACTCGCATTTCTCCTCAACCCTTTCTAAGAAGGCGTTCACTGAGGCTCCACATCGCTCTCCAGTGAACTTTATCTCCCACTTATGAATCGGTTAGAATCTCTCTTGTTGAACCAAGACACGTTCAACAGGTCGATTTCCGAACTCCGGATTCTCCCTACTTTCCCTATTTCCTGCCTCTCCTAAAGTCGTCAATGAACCGGCAGCGGTGTTCACCGACCCACTAAACTGAGGTCTGTCTGACTGTTGGCTACTGGCATTGCTCCTACCCCCTTTTCCTCCTTTTCCGAACTATCTTTCTCATAATCTTCATCCCCACTATCATCACCATCTAGTTGTGCCATAGCCATTACTAACTTGTTCTTAAGAACCTGTTTGCACTTTTCGTGCTCTTCCCCCTCTGGTATTGATCTATCCAACCTACGTAGCCCCCACTCAACCTTTGTCAGAATTTTCATATATTCTTTTGATGATTTTGACTGAGGTCGATTTTCTAATAATTTCCCTATCTCAACTAATTTTTTCTCCACCGCTTCTTTATCCTGTTCAAAACTGAAAGGATACTCAGGCACCGTAAAGGAGTCCCTAAGTGCCAGCTTGATGGCAACCCTAAGTGCTTTTCGCATTTCATCTACTGATACTACAGGAAGACCACGCCACTCCATCTCGTAGGCGAGTTCATCCTGACCTAGTCTATTTATCTCCATTTCTCAATTTAAAGTTAAAAAAAAAAACAAATTCAGTAAAAAAAAGAGTAAATAAAAAGAATATTTAAATCCCTTGCAACACAAAACAAAATTGTACCTAAATATTTGCACTTGGCAACTCTGCTCTAAAATTCCTCACATTATTTTTCCCTAAACTGGTTTAAATTTTCAAACCAAAATTATTTGCCTAAAATGAAATAATTTCACCCTAAAATTTAAACAGAAACAATTAAATTCCCAAATTTTAACAAATCTCCTAATCCGAAAAAAAGTATTAAATGAAGTACTAAAAGTACTATTAGAAAAAAACTAGGCGGCCCTGTTCAAACAGAATTTAATCAAAGGGCACGGTAGTGCCCAGCCAAGTTCTAGCACTACTCCCTTTTTACAGGATCGAACTCAAACACATTTTTAACCCTCCATAACTTGTGAGCCCATGGAGTTAGAAGCTTTAAATTTGAATTTCGTATTAACTTCATGGGCACAAAGGCCCTGTAAAAAAAATAATTTTGTAGAACCACTACTTCCTGAGATATTGGCCAGTAAAAATTTCAAAAACCGTAATTGACTGACTGACTGACTCACTGACTGACTGATCATCAAAATTATGAAGCACTTCTAACAATAGCAGAATCTTGAAATTTGGTACAATGGTAGGTTTTCAGCTGTATACAAAGGAAAAAATCGAAAATTTCAATTTTCTCATTCAGGGGGCGTGGTATCCGCCCACTTTCTAAAACTGGTCGTAGGATCTTGAAATTCGGAAGTCTGATAGGGTTTTGGTTGAATATAAGAAAAATGTAAGTAAAATATTTTAGTTTCATTTATGGGCGTGGTTTCCGCCCACTATCTTAAAACGGTAGTAGGATGTGGAAATTTAGAATTCTTGTAAGGTTTTGGTTCAATAACATGAAAAAAATGAGAAAAAAAATCTATTTTCATTTAGGGGCGCGGTATCCGCCCACTTTGTTAAAATGCTCGAAAACGTTTAAATTCGAAATTCTGATAGGGTTTGGGTTGAGTAAAAGAGAAAATAGGTATATGTACAAAATTATAGTTTTATTACAGGGGCGTGACTGCCACCCACTTTCTTTAAATGGTCATAGGTTAAAATATAGAATTCTGGTTTGTTTAACTTCATAAAACTCCATGAGTAACTTTCCTTAGTGGTTTCACAATGGACACTTGATATCTAAATGTGACATCTAGACAGCCACTCTAACCTAACCTACCTATTATTTATTTATAAATTGGCAGAGAAATTTTACTGTTAGTTTGCAAATTGCTAGCTTATTAAGTTATTTCGAAGTTCATGCTTTCATAAAGAAAAAAAAAACTTTGCAAAAAGATGTGAGATCAGAACAAAAACATAAAATGTAAAAAAAAGAGCCAAGTTCTCTTATGTGCGAACAGCACTGTGTAAAAAGTTAGCCACCAAAAGTAATGAGATCTAAAAGAACGCCAAGTTCTTACATGTAAAAGTGTTATATTGAATATTTTAAATCATAGAAGATAATACAACAATATTAAAAGAAAACAGAAAATAGTTGGGATGAAAATTTACAAGTGCACTTGGCAAGTTTTCTTTTGAAGCGTGATTAATAACATTTTAAAACTTGAACAGTGAACTTGTAAATTTTCATCCCAACTATTTTCTATTTTCTTTTAATATTGTTGTATTATCTTCTATGATTTAAAATATTCAATATAACACTTTTACATGTAAGAACTTGGCGTTCTTTTAGATCTCATTACTTTTGGTGGCTAACTTTTTACACAGTGCTGTTCGCACATAAGAGAACTTGGCTCTTTTTTTTACATTTTATGTTTTTGTTCTGATTTCACTAACACTATTAAACCTAATACACCGTATATATGTGAAAAGAGAGAGCACAAACTGATAATAGCTGCGTTTTATTATCACAATGATCCAGATCAGATCATTGATTTATATGTGAAACAACAAAAAATCGAAATCCTACTTTTTACTTGGATCAATTTTTGTGATCCAAATATTAGTTCTTCTTCCGCACACAAGTTGAAATGTTGGCGTATATTTTCAATAAAAACGGTGCTGCCACTTTCATACATTTATTATCCGGGAATGAGATATTTTTCAATTACATAGCAAAATGATTTTTCACTTAAGAAACAACAGAATAATCGTTCAACAAAATTGTCGTAGGGCAACTCCGATGTAATTGACAGAATGAATAAATTTCAAACTGCTACCAAACGTGACGTAATAAGTAAATTGATGATCCAAAGCTGTTTTATTATCATGATCTGATCCGGATCAGATCATGGTGATAATAAAACGCGGCTAATATTTTCTATGCAAAATGTCTATGTCCAGAATTTGATTATTAATAAAAAAAAAACACTAATCACTTCAATTTGAGGAAAAAAAATGAAAGCTAACACAATAAATTAATTATCGAATTGAAAGAAATAGGTACATATAAAAGGAAAACACTTATGTATAAAAAAGAACAAACCAAGGGAAAAGTAAAAAAAAACCTTACTCAATCACTTTTGTGGGGTGGTTTTTGTTTTTGTTTTTTGTATGATAACTACTGTTGCTGCTGCTGCCACTCACAATAAAGCACAAAAGGTTTTCAAGCAAAAGAACCTAGGGGAAAAAAATAAGACTTTAGTTAAATGTTCTTATTCAATTTAGAGAAAAGAGGAACGATTTTTTTTGTCACGAAACACAAAACTAAACCAAAACACTTTGCACAGAGTAGAATATTTTTTTCCAGGTTTTATTTTATTGCACAAACACGTCTGGGCGCCAAAATTGTTGCAGTGTTTTTCTCTTATCGATGAACCGAATATATTTTTTTTACTAAATGTAGGATGAAACGTTAATTACTTAAAAACCACGAACTGAGGATTATACGAATCCAATTAGCTATTATTTAAAGTAAACAAATCAAACGAAGGCAATTATCAAAATGTGCAACCGGCACCGCGGAGGATAAATTCGATTATGACCCACGTAGTATGGTGCGCATTGGCGTCACAACCGATTATTATGTTGGTTTTGAGTCTTGTTGATTCAGCGACCGTCTTCTCCAGAGTGGTACCAGGCAGTGGGCCCTGGTGGTCGTGGCCCAAATACGCTGATACCAGCCAGGAGGTATGGTTGTCTATTACCATACTGGCTGTGGTGACGTCTTTATCACTGAAATTAGGGAGAAAAAATACATTTAGACTACGTTTTACTAGAATGCAGGACCGTGGGTTACCTTTTCCTGTTACATATAAGACGTAGTAGCCAGGAGTTCTCAATCCTCGAACCAGGGATTTCACAATCCAGGGCTCTTGGATGAGAACGACATCTTCCCCAGTTTTTGACAGGCGGAGAAGAAGGGAGGCCGAAGCCTTTTTAGAGTGTTGAAGATTAATCTGTACTGTTTGCAGCATTTTGGCTACAACTAGGCAGATCAACCTCCACCACTGTTAAATCCAGTTCATCCAGATCGGACGAAGAGGAACCTAGCAGTTCATCTTCTTCCTCACTGGAGAGAACTTTGTTGGATGAGTCATCAGTCTCCATTAGGGATAAACTTTTGACGGTTTCGGAAGAAGACTGTGCCGCAACAGAAGAGGGCCCTGGTACAACATCATTCCCATCCAAGGATGGGAAGGTGATGATAGCACTGGGACCCCCCATGTCTGGCGACACAGCTTCTGAGAGTACGGAAGAAGATTGTGCCGCGACAGAATAGGACCCAGGTACACCATCGTCCACATCCATGGATGGGAAGGTGATAGTAGCACCAAGACCCCCTTCGTCTTGCGACACAGCTTCTGAAGTGAGTTGTGGAGGCTCGCATAAAGCGTCTACCTCATCTTTTTTGTATATGCGGAGAGTAATCGTCTCGAACCCGTATCTTATCACTCCCTTGTCTAGCGCCAGATAGGCCGCAGAGTCCTTATTGATTACGATAATCGCACATCGATAAAGACCCTTCGGCTCCTCCAGTTTCACGATCTCCCAGTCGTGACAGGAGAGGTCCGGGTTGCTGAGCCTGATCATCTCATGGATGTCTTCAGGACATGAAGGTTCAATCGGGATCCAAGCACGAGCTCTCGGCTTGCAAGGAATATCTTCCTTTGCAAAAACCTCGAGTTTTGCGCCTATCCAAACTTCGCCCAGCATGCCGACAGCAAGCGTATAAAGATCGCGCGACCTCTGATCGTTACAAACGATGAGTTTGACATGACCTTGATGCCAACCCCCATCGCTTGTTACAGGTGGTGGACCCGGATGCGCTCGCATGACATTGAGAAAGCCAGCCGAGAGCTTCAGTTTCACCACCTGCCAACGGTCAGAGGTAATCGTGCCATCAATATTGCTTCTGTCAATGACCGCAACCACGATTTTGTTGTGCTCGTTAAGCACATCACTAAAAGGTTTAGTGAGAGGTACTTTAGGAATGTTGGGAGTGCTGGTGTTCTGCACTTTGGGTTTCTTAGGGATGGGAGTGGACTCCTCCAGAGACCTTTGTCGCTTTGACGTGGAGTCGCAGCTGGTCTTAGTTTTGGCTAAGATGGATTTAGCCCACTCAATCCTCTTGCTATGGATGGGATTACTTCCATCCCCCAATGTTGCACCAGGGGATTTTAGCAATCGCATCGCATAGCGACGCTGTTTGTAAAGGACCCTAGGTTGGATGGCGTTCTTCTTAGTGGAGGCAGGGTCGTTATTCACGACGCTGCTAACACCACGGAGACTACCACTAGGACCATCCTGGAGAGGTTTACTCTCTTTGGTAGTGGAACTACCGACATGAGGAGGCGCTTTCGCGAGGGATACCTCCTGTACAGCACTAGAAGCTGGGCAATGACTTTGCACAGACCCCTCTCCTATGTTTGGCACAGGATTAATGACAGCCGACATTGTCGCCGAACTGTCGCCCGGTGTAGATACAACCTGTACCGCACTAGAAGTTGGGTAGTGACTTGGCGCAATCCCTTCTCCTTTGTTTGGCACAGGTGTAACGACAGCCGACGTTGCCGCCGAACTGCCGCCCGGTGAAGCTGGAGTACCGGTTTGATTTTTTTGGTTTTGTTTTTGTTTTTGTTCGTTTTTTTTTTTCATTGGGGTTCCCACGAGTAGGCGAAGTAAAAGGGGGGGTTCGTCTGTGCAGAGATTCGCTTACACAGATAAGGCTAGCTAATCCGGACGTCGCCTGGTATCCGGATACTCCGTTAATGACTGAGCTATTTTTAGAAATTGGGCCCTCAGCCTGGCTGATCCTCGGCACGGGTCGTATAACACCTTGAAAGGGAGGATATGATTAGGAAAAGGAGAGACGAACAGCAATTAAGCCATAAGCGTCCCAGCAAGGAAACTAGGTACTGACAGAAGTGATACACTATACAGTCAGGGGGTAAGGAGACATCAGCCAGCATAATAGCACAAAGCCGACGGAGGAGGGGATGAGAATCGGGAAGGGGAGGGGCGAGCGACCATTGGTTTCAGGACTCTTCTGGAGAAATAATTCCCGAGAATCATTGACCTTACTCAGCTTCTACAACTCGACAAGTTCGACGCTCAGGTAGAAGTAAATGGAAGCTTAGATGAAACAATTTTTATGAAAGTTCCAGATCAAGTGGACCATCAGGAAGGTCAAGTATGTCGATTGAAGAAAAGCCTCTATGGCCTTAAGCAATCATAACGGGCATGGAACTCTAAATTCGTAGCTTTCATCAAAGATTGTAACATGGAGCAACTGCAATCGGACCATTGTGTATTCGTCGGAGAAATCGATGGAGAAAAGGTAATCCTTTTGCTTTACATTGATGATGGTTTAGCTTTGTCTTGTAGTAAGCCAGCGATCGATACTCTTATCAAAAAGCTTCGAAACACATTCTGTAAATTAAAATGTCCGAGATAAATAAAAAACCGAGTTAAATTCAAAGTAATATGTAATAAAGAAACGTGTTTAATGATTTACAAAGGTTAATTGTAGACTAAATTCAAATGCCCTTAAGACGGGCTTAAATAGGCATGATATTGTGAATGTATTAGACTGGAGTATACATATATACAAGTGAGAGAAAGAATAAAGTATTAAGTACATAGGTAAATAATAAGAGAACAAATGAATTCGACAGTTAATTTTCTACATCCTCGGGGGGCAAGGCTGAACTTCAAGCGGATAAAGCAACTGGATCGGACGGCGAAGCTGCTTCCCATCTGGTAGTCGAATTATGCAAGACCTGACCTTAGAGTCTCTTCCTTGAAATGCCTGTTCAACTATGGCCATCCTCCAGTTGATTCTTGGAGTTGCTTGGTCAGAGACAATTACAACGTCTCCAGCTTTCAAATGTTGTGTAGATCTATTTTTAGGCAAGTTATGGAAAGAACGTAGGAGTTGAAGATACTCAGATTCCCATCTTCTTTTAAGTTTTGTTTTGAACTTCATGCGGCTCTTCCAGACATCTCGGATTAAGTCGACATCGGGCTCTCTAGTCGGTGTTTCGGAGTTCCATCCTCGGGATTCAATCAGAAAATCGGCTGGCGTTAGGGGTGACAAGTCCAATGGATCGGCGCTTATATACGTTAACGGGCGGTTGTTCACAATTTCTTCCGTTTCTATAACGAGGGTTCAAAGTTGTTCGAAATTAAGTTTTGCCTTACCAATCGTGACTTTCAACAGATTCTTCATAGTCCGGATGAGCCTCTCCCAGAACCCACCCCACCAAGGGGCACGTTCCACTATGAATTGCCATTGTATCTTCCTTTTTGAGAGAAACCCTTGAATGACTTCTTCATCCAAGAAACAGTCATGGTCGGAAACAGGCATTGTCGGAAAGTATAGTCGATGGTACACCACGTCTGCCGATGAAACGCCGCACAGTGGCCCGTTTCGGCTTTTTTGGTTCCAAAAATCATAGCTCCTAAACGAGTTGAGATATTTCCACAATTTTTTTTTATTTTGAAGGTTACACCCAACGCTATGAAATTGGAGAATTTCAAAATAAAAACATTACAGGGTGTTTCGGAAATAGCTGTCAAAAAGCTAAGTTATATTAAGTGAGATAAAAATGATTAAATGTGAATTAAACAAACAAGAAAATTCATTTTCTGGCGTAAAACAAAAGGAATTGACGTTTAACAGTAGCGCAAAAAGTAAAACACCGATTTTAGAGGAACAGTGGCGAAAAAAGTTTTTTTTTTTTTTTTTGTAAATTGACATTAGAATAATAATAAATAACAAATTGAACAGCAAATTATACAATAAAAACAGTTGAAATGTACGTATAAACATTAGATTTCTTGAAAACTATCATCTTGGTCCGTGGTAATATTCAATAAACTCAACATTTCCGGAGAATAAAGTGCTTTCATATCGTTTTGGGTCCTTACGTGCCTCAGAGAAGAAATAAGCGGATCAGATGAGGCTGCAAGCATGTTGCATAAGTCTTCATTCTGCCTTATTCTCGAAACTTTGCAGGTATTTTGATATCTATACCTTTTGTAGTCCTTATTTTTGGATTCCTGGGCTTCTTCAGATAATTCTCCTAGGGGAAGTGATTGATACTCTATAATATCTTGACTGTGAGCCAAAATTTTGTGAAGAGTAGGTGTCAGTTGTTTTTCAGGATACTTTTGAGTCAACAGAGCTGCTGTTGCTTTAGTATACTCCCCAAATTTAACTGCGTTCACAACTTCCCTGCAGTTCAAAACATCAAGTATTATTTTCAGCCTGGAAATAACCTCTATGTTTACTCCAGTTATTTGAGCTGTTATCTCCGATTGCTCGAAAAATCTTCTCGAAGTGTTCCCATCATTAGTATTTCCGAATCCCTGCTTTGGTTTGTCTACATCGAGTCCAAGCTGATCACGGAAACACGTTTGTATCCTTTCCTTTCTTCTTTTTTGTGCTTCTTTGATCCCAATCGATTCACCGAAATCCTCTCCATCCTGTCGAAGTGTATATGCAAGTTTTAATATAAATTCCATGCATCTGATTCTACCATGCAGTGGAGATATTCCATATTGGTAGTTATGTTCGTCAATGTTTGCATTGGATTCATCTTGGCTATTGAAACTTTTTTGTGTCCTTTTGCATATTGGGCATGACCGCGTTGATTTTGTTTCTGTAAGTTCATTTAAAACTTTTCCGTCAATCTAAAATTTTATGACATCGAGCAATAAAAATAAACATTTAATCCGATTAAAAATTAATACCTACATAAATAATCACTGAACATTTAATCTCCTTAAGTCAAAAGTAACTGCTAATATTTTATTATGGATATAATATAAACCCTTCAATTTAATTTTTTTATTGCCTCCGATTTATGTAATATTTATGACATATCGTATTTTAAAATATTTCCGTCATCAAAAACAAAATTGTGGTGAATTCATTCCCCATTTCAGATAATTTTTTGAATTTGAAAAAAAAAATTTTTTTGTTCGAAAATTCTGGAACACCCTGCAAATGTAATAAATTTAAAACTCATCATATTGTTAGCCGTAAACATTTTCTTCGAATTAAAAAAAAATTGTGGTGATATCTCAACTAGTTCAAAAGTTACAGTATTAAACATTTTATTAATTTGCCATTAAAAACCCAGAAAATTGAAAAAAAGTGCCTGCCATCGATTAATAAAATCGCTCTAGCTCAGTTGGGCGCAAGTTGGCGCAAATTATTTCTTCAGGATTATATTAAGAAATACTTCAGCTTTCATTATGCGTTGAGTTTTGCTTAATGCTTTTTGAAGCTTTTTTTTCCATGCAATGTAAAGTCAGAAAAAGGTACAAAAAGTGGTGTCCAAAAAAAAAAAAAATATATACAGGGTGATTCACGAGCGTTGTGCCAAAAAGCTAGAGCGTGTAGGTTGAGTTGAGACAAGAAAAAAATCTTATGGGAGGGGGGGTCTATACTCCCCCGTTTAGCCGGGAGGGGCAATTTTCTGAAAAATTGACTTATTTTGTTTAAAAAAATATTAAAAATCAACGGCTTCGTTAACAACACCGTGCTATACCTTTCTGAAAAGTCAAAAACTTCTTCTTTCACTTTAATTTTAAATTAAATTGTTTTAACGAATAGTTTAAAAAAAATAAATTTTCAAACTCAAAATTTTCAAAAAAAAAGCAAAAAAAAAATTGTTTAACTCATTTTTTTCAAAATTTTATGTAATTAAGTACTAACTTTGTTTTAAAAATTCAATGTGTTTGTTAATTTTTAGTCGAAAACAGAAAACCGGATGCAAAAATGTCTTTTCGTTTTTGAGAAATTAAGAAAAAACCAAAACCACTTTTTTCTAAAAAAATCTTTGTTTTTATTTTTACCTATCTGGACTTTTAGTTTAATTTATTAGTTTAATTTATAAATTTAATTTTTTGTAATTGGAGTTTTATGAGGACTCAATAAATTAGAAAAGTATTACATTATCTCTGGATTAACCATTTTGTTCATTGATATCGTCTGAAAACGGAACTGTAATATTTTCTCACTATACCTGGGGCCGCGGCCACTTGCCGGCGAAGAGTTCTACCTGCTAGGGGCTTGAGATAATTAAATCGGATTTTTTCTTGAATGAAAAAACAATTAACAACCTAAAGGTAAATAAAAGGCATCGCATATTTACTAAACAACCATTTATAATTAAAATATTAACTCATCAACACATAACAATAACAAACTTATACGCTCGAGAAGAGTTAGCGGACAGGAACTTTTACTACGGTTTAACTTATTGTCGAGATTGGGAAGCTGAAAGACTCTACGCTGAAAGATATCCCAATAGATGGCGCCGAAGTCGTAGCATGTTTTCAAGAATCCGCCGACGAGACCGCTGAGAGCTAGAAGTGAAAGGGCAATGGCAGACGTTATCAATGAAAAAAATGATTAATCCAGGGAAAATCAAATACTTTTCTACTTTAGTGAGTCCTCATAAAACTCCAATCACAAAAAATTAAATTTATAAATTAAACTAATAAATTAAACTAAAAGTCCAGATAGGTAAAAATAAAAACAAAGATTTTTTTTTAGAAAAAAGTGGTTTTGGTTTTTTCTTGATTTCTCAAAAACGAAAAGACATTTTTGCATCCGGTTTTCTGTTTTCGACTAAAAATTAATAAACACATTGAATTTTTAAAACAAATTTAGTACTTAATTACATAAAATTTTGAAAAAAATTAGTTCAAAAATGTTTTTTTTGCTTTTTTTTGAAAATTTTGAGTTTGAAAATTTATTTTTTTAAAACTATTCGTGAAAACAGTTTATTTTAAAAACAAAGTGAAAGAAAAAGTTTTTAGCTTTTCAGAAAGGTATAGCACGGTGTTGTAAACTAAGCCGTTGATTTTAAATATTTTTGTTAACAAAATAAGTCAATTTTTCAGAAAATTGCCCCTCCCGGCTAAACGGGGGGGTATAGACCCCCCCTCCCATACGATTTTTTTCTTGTCTCAACTCAACCTACACGCTCTATCTTTTTGGCACAACGCTCGTGAATCACCCTGTATATATAGACATTTTTTTTTTTTTTTGTAATATTTTTTCCAAACATATATTTTACCGTATTTGTTAATTTCAGAAAGAAAAAACAAAAATTCTTTCCCCACGTTCGTAATATAGCTTCTCAAAGTCAAGAAAAAGAAAAAAAAAATTGTTTGTTATTAAAACTGAAAAAAAAGTTCAACTTTGACCCCCTCTCAAAACCAAACCGTTGGGAAAATTAAAAAAAAACTTCGGTTTCAAGAACTTCAAATATTTGTTAATTCAGCGAAACAACAAATTTTGAATTCTGGAACAACGAAAAAAATGAATTTTGGAATGACTTTAGCCTAAACGGGCCACTGTGCGCCGTAGAGCCATCAAAAAATGTTCAGTAGATAAACCTCTCGTTATTTCCAGATGTACAGCGCGTACGGCAGCGCAAGTAAAAATTGCGATGTAGACTTTAGCCGCATCTGAGTTGTCGTCATAGCAGTAGAGAGGGCCAGCAAAATCAACTCCCACATTGTCGAACGGCCGTGATAGCGATATCCTTTCAATTGGTAATGGGGCAAAAGGCTGGGATGCAGGTGGACCCCACAGCTTTTTGCATACTAAACACTTTTTAATTCGCTTGTTGATGGCCTGGCGCCCTCTGACAATCCAAAAACGTCTTCGAAGTTTCGTTAGCACAGTATTGACTCCTGCGTGCAGAGTGCGTTCATGGTAGTCATCGATTATAAGATTGAGGAGATGAGAGTGCGACGGGAGAATAATTGGATGCTTAACTTCCATTGGGTCATCTAGCGCTTGAAGGCGGCCTCCCAATCTCATGATATTGTTGTTGTCTAAAAAAGGTGACAGCTCAAAGACCTTTGATGTCGTCTGTACAGCTCTACCTTTCTGCAAGAGACTAATTTCGTTACTAAAATTCAGTCCTTGTACATACCTCAACCAATGGTTTTCAGCTTGTTGGATTTCGGTTGCACATAAAGGTGGTACATCATTAATCGAAAGAACTGCCGCTTGCTTCATCTTCCTTTGAAACGCTTTTATGGATCGGAAGACAAATGCAGTCACTCTTGTCAGACGAGTCCAGCTACTGTAGTCGTTATAGCACAAAAGTGGTTGATCAATGGGTGACGTTGATGGAGCTGATTCAGTCAGCAAAATCGTAGCGACATCAGGAGCTTGAGCTTCTCTATGTATCCAACTGTCATCACTGTTTTCAAGCCAGCTCGGACCATGAACCCACAATCCTGATCCTTGAAGAATACTACCACTAACACCTCTGGTGAGAAGATCAGCTGGATTCTCTTTCCCTCTACAGTGAGCCCACTGTGAAACTAGAGTAAGCCGCCGTATTTCATCAACTCTATTCTGGACGTAAGGCTGCCAGCGCTTAACATCTCCTAGGATCCAACTAAGTGTAATCTTTGAATCCGTCCAAAGAAAATATTCGGCGGAAGAAAGCTTGAGACATCCTTTCGTTTTATCGTTGCACATAACAAAAACGGGCTACAATTTACGCCAAACGTCACTCGAGTCATCCGGTAGATGTTAAACTTTGGTCTATCACTAGGAGACGTCAATTTACTACCAAACCAAATGAAGCGATGGCTATCTCGATCCTCTGGGCATAAGCTTATCTGAAGAAAAGCTTTTTCGATGTCTGCCACAATTCCATGGAGGCCCAATCGGAAGTTGAGCAAAACTTTCAAAACGTCTGGCAGCAAATTGGCTCCAGTCCAAAGATGATCGTTGAGAGATCCAGTACCATCGATGTGAGCCGACGCGTCGAAAACTACGCGAAGCTTTGTGGTGCCTTCCTCCTTGTACACAGGCTGATGGGGTAGGTAGAAGACACGTGGTTGGTCCGAATGTTCATACAATGCCATAGATGTCACTGGCTCAGCGACGCCGTCGGAAACTAGCTTTCTGATAGCGTTGTCGTAGTCGAGTAGCCTCACTGGGTCCCTGGAGAGCCGACGTATAAGGGAATTCAATCGCTGCATGCAGGGGCGAACGCAGAAAAAAATTTCGGGGGGGGGGGTTTCAAAAAATATTTGCTACGTAAAACAAATTTGTTAACTATAATTCAAATAGAAGTCGGATTCCTTAATAGTCGGCCCCTTAAATTCCAGTAGTCGGCCACGGGAGTATTCAGTATTCAGCTCCCTTTAGTAAATTAATTATTTTTAATTTATAAGCCGTTGTTAAATCTTAAATGTAAACAAACCTTTTTTAAAAAATTTCTAAATAAATAAAAGACAACATACAACAAATAATTAATTAAAAACAATCTTGTATTATGTGTTAAATTGGGTAAAAGAGCGTAAAAGATGATTCCGTTAATACGCAGAAGTCGCTTGATTCCATTGAAAGGAGGGATTTGTGGCCATCGACCTAAAGCAGTCCTGAGCTTTTTATATTACTTTCCATAATCCGTTCGTTGAAACTATATTGGCCACATATTGAAAAAACGTGTCGGATTGTATCCACCTACTTTCAGATCTACCTAAGAGGTAAGACCCATTTATCTGGCACATTTTTGCAACAGTTTGAGGAGGGAGCATATAGGGAAACACAAGCAAAGGTGTCGTCATTGAAGAGAAAAAGTACAGTGATCGTCTCATATTCGTTTCCATGTTGTACAGTATAAAGATTTTTCCAACCTCTTGGCGTCCACCAAATGGCTCGACCAACCATAGAATTCATAGGTTAAATTACTTTTTCAGAAGGGTATCACAAGGGATCTACATTGATCTAAGTGTGACGGTAACAAAATCAACTTTCAGCCCATATAACCTAACATAACCTAACCTCTTGGCGACTCCTGGTTTTAGAGATAGGCTGAATGATGTTTCATCTCCATTAAGAATCTTGAGGGGTCTTCTAAAATACCGGCTGCGTCAATCTCTTGTAAATACTCAAACGTCCCGATCGCTGTCCTCTGCTGTTCTAAGTCCCTCAGTTCATAATGAATTGTGACATCTTGAAAAGGCCTAGTAATACGTTTTCCACTGTAGGCTACCTTTGAAAGCAGTCCTACGTTTGTCCTCATGATAGACGTTTGTCACCAAGAGGTCTGTGTGCTTATGAGGAAAGCCACACTTGGCAAGGTATATGAGCCACTTAACAAGATTGTGTTCTCCGGCTAAGCTAAAGACAGTTTCCGGTCCCATTTTCTTTGCTTCTCTACAATTCTACCATGGATACGATCTTGTAGTCGCTACCTCGAGGGACCCTGTATGCTGTACCCTGTATGTATTGTATATGTATTGTGCTGTTATTATTACTAATACGTTCGAGATACTTGTGGAATTCGCGTTTTACTTTCTGTTCGGAACTACCCATTTTCAGAGTGCTGGAATGTTAAGATATTTTTTGGAACTAAGCTTTTCTTCACAGTATCTACCTATTTATGTTGTTAAAGAAACAAATCATTTGCTAATCTTGTCTTCTTAAGTCGGCCCTTACGTTTATGTAAGCGGCTGACTACTGAAAATACATTTAAAAAAAAACTTTTTTTTGCGCCAATCAAGAGAGAATACAATTTCCATTAAAAATTATTAAGAAATAGAAGGTTTCAGCCTTGTAGGGCAACGACACACACACACAACATGCTAGTTTGCATTATTCCCTAAACGCGAATACAAAATTGGCGAACATCATTTCGTAATTCGTACGTGTTGATTCTTTAAGGTGTGTGTGAGGATGTGTCAAAAAGAGAAGCTAAGTCACTGCGCCAATGGTTATTTCATAGAAAAAATTAGGTTTGCTTTCGACTATCGCCCTACATGTGAACAACGAAACCTACGAAAATGAGAAAATCGAAAATGTTTGGCAACAGCGAACCATCTACCTATTATGACGAATAAAAGGCGAACACGAGCATGTTCGTCGTTTAGGGCTTCCTTTAATCATTATTTGTGATTTGGTGTGGCTATGATGAAGATTTTTTTTCGTAGATTTTGTTCGCAACCCCCGTCAGATTCGAAACGACCGATGCAATGTATTTGCAAGCAGATAAGTGAATTTTTGTATATTTTCGTCGCAGCTCCAGTTATTTGGAACCCACCAATCGTAACAGATTAAAAATTTTCGGTTAACATAGTTTGAGAATTTGAGTTGGAAATTTATTTTGTACCATTTCTGTACTTTTTTTCTTTTGAACAATAATGGATATTTGTTTACTGCACATTATTCTCACATTTCGGGGGGGGGGGGGGGTTTAACCCCCAAAACCCCTACCTGTGTTCGCCCCTGGCTGCATGGCATGGCTCTTATTGTCGTGTAAAACCGAATCGTAGCTTTTCCAGGGCAGCTTTGCTATGTAGCGGGAGCCTTGTTTCGTTATGCACTTGTCGATGAGATTTTCTGTGAGAAAATTGTTCTCGTCTTCGTTGTTCCTTATACCAATTGCTTCTAATGACCAGAACTGTGTGAGATCGTTTGATTCCACTGATGTCAGATTAAGAAGACATCTAGAAGAGAAACAAGAACTTTTACAAGCGGAAACAATTTTATCACTTACAGCAACATGAAGGCCCTGTAAGGTCCAACCAAAAACAGTTTCAACTGCCCGTAGTCGCTTCGATAGTCGGCGTTGTTTTCCTGTCACGACATTCCAATAAAAATCGGATCCAATAAGTAGGCTAAGTCCCTCCTCCGTCTCTAAGTGGCTATCTTGAACATCTGACAACTGAATGCCTTCAAAAAGTGGACACTCTGCTTCTGGAACTGTCAATACATCGGCACAGATATCGGGCACTACAATTGCCTCCAACACGACTGGCATCTCGTGGTTCAATAAATTGTTTAAAGTTATTTTGACCTTGTTAAATTTCTGTAATGGCTTTGCTTCGGTACATCCAAATGGAATAACAGATAATTTCACAGTACCGATTGATTTTAAATTTAATTTCTTTACTATACTTTCGCGAATAAAAGAATGTTGGCTGCCACCATCTATTATAGCTCGAATTGAAATATTTTTCATATTAGAAACAACTGCACATCGAACTGTTTTCAAAAAAACATTTTCTGTCATGCTGTGTGCACACAAATTCAAAGCACCGTATTCATTCTTGCTATCACTCTCTGGCGAGGTATTTTTCCAACTCGGGTCGCACATTGATGACATATGCCTGCCTTTACATTTGCCACACAGGAGAAATTTACCGCTTCTGCATTTCTTAGACGAATGCCCAGCCCTAGCACAACGAAAGCATCTACCGCTGCTTCGTAACAATTGTTTTTTATCTGCAATGGATATATTGCTATCGCAGTCTTTTGTTTTATGATTGCTGGACTTGCAAAAAATACATGCTGTTTCAGTTGCACTGACGGTGACCAAACTAGAAGCTGTAGATTGGGCAACGGTTTTAAATTTTGAGCTAGTGTGTGTGACGCCACTTTTCTCTAGAGATTCAATTTCTCGCTTTAAAAATCGTAAAATGTCTTTGACTTCACCTCCACCAACTTGTGAAAGGCCAGATGCGTTGTCACTCGAATTTTCAAGGGCATCATCTGCACTTGCGGAGCTCTCCTCTTGTCTGTGGTATTCAATGCGTAGGGCAGTGGGTAGGCATCGAAGCAATATAGATTTGAGCATGACGTAATAATGATTCGTTGGCACTTGTAGGGCAGTTAGTGATCTTGTGCATGTTACAACAGTTCCATATAGATTTCGTAACCCAGGGGTATCGTTGCGGTCACGAACAGACGAAAGACTTACTAGCTGTTGTATATGGTTGTCAATGAGCTTTTCGGTACTTCCATATCGTTCTTGCAGGAGACCAATAGCAGCTTCATAGCACATCTCAGACGGTGTGAAGCCAGATATAGATTTCTTAGCGTCACCGGTTAGCACAGACTCGAGGTAGTTGAACTTTTCTGGGGCACATAAATTTGTATTTTCGTGGACTGCACTGCGGAATTGCTCCCAAAAAGGCAACCAGTCACTATATTTTCCGTCAAAGCGTTTAAGAGGGAGTTTGGGGAGCTTGCACCCAATGTTCGATGTCGATGGCCTCGTGTTAGGAGAATCATGTGGCAAAATTATTTGCGTCTTTTTATGCAATCTTTCTAACCTCAATTTGAGTCGCGAAAGTGCATTTATGGCTTGATCCTGGTATTCTATACATTTTTGAGATTCATCGTCTTTGATAAGATTTTTCTGTTTTATATCTTCGTTAACCGCGTTGAGATTATCATTGGCGGACGTTAATCTTTGGATGTGAGAAACGAGCTCTTCTTCTAGGTCATCGAAATTCGGCTCATTTTCTTCGCTAACACGTGAGCTATCATCTTTAAGAAAATCGAGTGCTGATTTCACGATCTTGGTCACTTGACCTCTATAGGCAGCACGTGTTGATAGCTCCATGTTATCTTTTATGAGTCACAATACGAAACACGATCTTTATTCTATTTATTTTTTAACCGATTTAGAATCCCGGGTTTCGGCACCATGTAAATTAAAATGTCCGAGATAAATAAAAAACCGAGTTAAATTCAAAGTAATATTTAATAAAGAAACGTGTTTAATGATTTACAGAGGTTAATTGTAGACTAAATTCAAATACCCTTAAGACGGGCTTAAATAGGCATGATATTGTGAATGTATTAGACTGGAGTATACATATATACAAGTGAGAGAAAGAATAAAGTATTAAGTACATAGGTAAATAATAAGAGAACAAATGAATTTGACAGTTAATTTTCTACACATTCCAAATAACTTTAGGAGATGGAAATTTCTATGTTGAGATGGAAATCAAGCGAGATAGAAGAACGAAAACGATTCAAGTCAGTGAATCAACGTACATTGATCGAATTATTCGAAGATTCAACATGGAAAACTCGAGATCAGTTGCAACACCAGCTGATGTTGGCACTTTTCTTACTAAAGATAGCGATAGTGACACGGAAACTGTTTTTCCATATCGACAGGCATGTGGTTCTCTCATGTTTGCCGCAACGGTCTCAAGACCCGACATTTCATATGCAGTGGGAGAAATTTGTCGATTCATGGAAAAACCAAATCAAATGCACGTGAAGGCTTTAAAACGTATCTTCCAATATCTGAACCATACGAAAAACGTCAGCTTAACATACGGTGACGACTCATTGGACTGGGAGTTAATTGGCTACACAGACGCTGACCATGCCAGAGATATAGAAACAAGTCGGTCTATAACAGGGTACGCTTTCTTGATTTGAAATGGTGTTGTTACCTGGAAAAGTCAACGGCAGTCACACGTCACGTTGTCCACGACTGAGTCAGAATATGTTGCATTACGTGAAGGTACTAAAGAAGCAATGTGGCTTCGAGAACTTCTCCAAGAGCTCGGATTTGGACAGAAGAAAGGAACGACGATGTTCTGTGACAACCAAAGCGCTATACGTTTGGTCAAGAACCCGGAATATCATCATCGAACCAAGCATATCAACAAGGCAATGCATTTCACTCGTGAAAAACAACTGGAAGGAGTCATCGATGTCAAGTACGTTAAAGGTGATGACCAATTAGCAGACGTTTTCACAAAACCATTGCCTGCTTTAAAGTTCAAATCTAATATTCTTCGACTTGGTTTGGACCTTAAAAACTTTGATTAGTTTGCATTTAAATAATCTTTGTTAACTTAAATTTGAACTTAATGATTTCAAAGTAATTATGATAGTATTGACGATAACTGTTGAATTATATGTATAACTGTTTATGAAATAATTTTTTTGAATGAGTGGGAGTATTGAAATGTAGCATTTCAATAAATTCATTTCAATGCTTACCAGCTACTTTGCCTTATATGATTTAGAAACATTTTGTTCAATTGTCAATTAATTAAATCCGAATGTAAATTTATTTTTCCTCACTTTTTTTCAACATACTGTTCAGTAAACATCTCTTCATATAAAATTTTCCTGTTCAATAAAATTACGCAACAAATAACAATTTGTGTTTTTCTGCGCAATCTCAAAAGTATGTTCATTTATTCAACTTATTCACTCTAACAAATTTTAAAAAGCTAAAACAAATTAGAGTTGTTAATTTATTTGATATGTTTTTTTTTTTTAAAGGGATATTATGGTTTTTTAAGTTTCTAAATTGACCATGACCAAGAACTTAATTCACTAATTTATTGCATTAGGGTAATTACTTTGCATTTTTGGTGTTGAAAAAGGCTATATACTTTTTCACTAAAAGCCCCAGAAATCTATTCTTTATACCTACTCGTATCTATTTCAAACTTTTGCTCACGAATCCGTGTTGTGTCTAATTCTTCTTTTTCAACTACCAGCATAACACAGTCGTTGATTGTAACATTTTCATCAATTCATATACAAGAACATTATTTGTATGTAAGTTTCAACTACATAGACTCAAAATGTTGTTTATTCTTAGATCAGAAAAATTACGTTTGAAAAGCTTCATCCGGTCCATTTAACTTATGAGGTTCAGAACCGCACTATAGATATGACTATGTTGTTGCCATGAAAGCTCCGGTGTTGGTCCAGATCCAACTGAATCTGCAACTCAATGTCCATTTAATAAATTATTATTCTCTGCAGTAATGCGACAACTTTCTGGTGGAAAGATGTAGGTAAGGTACTGGTCGGTTGCAACGTGGGTGGCACGCTGGCAGGGTAGGTACGGCGATGAATAAATGAATAAGGACTATTCCAACAACCGTTTCAGTTTGCATTAAAGACTAGAGAAAGTTCGAAAACAAAATTCAATTAGGTAAAGGTAAGCAAGCTTCAACAGAAGGGGTGGATAAGATTGTCTATAATGCCTATATCAATATACAGGGGTATGGGATGGTGTACTTGAAATTTGAGAACATTTAACATGACTTTTATGAAAGGAGTAGGGTAATAATATGCTGCAGACGGATTTGAAAGTTCTGTTTGTATTTTCTGGTTGTGAAATAACGAAGAATTGAAGTTCGTTCGATGTCACTTGTTTAAGTTTAAACTGATTCTTAAGTATATCAAACCATGTCAGAAACTTTATTTTTGATATATTTATGAATTTAATTTCTATGAAAGGAATATGTTAAAGAATTGGATTGATTTGATGCTCTAATAGATGTATGAACTACAAAATTCTAATAAAAATATGAGCCTTCAAATGAAATAATGATGATACGGTGGCACTTTCACTTTTCGACCATTCCCTGTGTGCTTGCAAGAGAATTGAGGGGACCTAATGTTTAACGCCGATTCTGAATGGCTTGGATGAGAAGCACTTTTCCTTTACAAATGATACTCTTTGAAGTTTTGTCAGTATTTCACAAGAGGCAGTACCAATGAAACTTGAAATAAAAACATATTAGATGGTAGTAGGTACGGTTCGAACCCACGTCTTGTCAACGCACATTACCCTATCTCCACGGCCCACGGGTACCATTAACACATGTTAACGAACTCATCGCAAAACCACTAACTAAATTATACATTTAAATTCACTTCAGAATAGCCAAGAAAAACTATAGATTACGTTGGATAGCTCAAACTTACTTTGAGTTTGTAAAGTGTAAACAAAGTAGGTATATAAAGTCACAGTTGAGATAACATCGTATTCAGGCTGTCAACCTAACCTTCAGAGCATATATGAATATTTGCATACTTAAATAATTTTGATTTGCATAATTTATGCGTTCTCTAATGTAGTTTAGCATTTAAACGATTAGACAAAAAATAAATTGATGAAGTTATGTGCTTGTCTATACAATAAAGTTTGATCCCGGAGTATCACAAATTTGTGGAAGTGTGTGAAATTGAAATTTTCAATATATGAGATTGCAGTCATGTAAACGAACCAGGAGATTCCTGATTAGACACGACATGATGTTAAGAAAAGCAAGTAGGCACTCACCTGAAATAATTGCGTAAATGTACATAGGTGAATATTCAGTATTCACCAATAAATAGCTCAAGTAAATCTCAAGAAACATTATTTCGTTATGTTGAAATATTCACAAAAATTTTGAGCTTATAAGGCTTGCTTCAATTGTAGTTCAGGTAAAGTTTCAGTGGATTACAGCAGGGAGATGGAAGGGCTTTGGCCTGACAAGGCACTTAAATTTATTGGGCTCTTCCCATTCTTCGAACATCTAGTTAAAAAGTTGAATAAAATAATTTCTGTCAGTATAATGAAACAGTCTGAAATAATTTTTCCGTATTGATGAAAAAGCTGGGCATGTAACAAGGAAAACTAAACTTTCGATAGTCCTGGTTTCTCCTCGAGCTTTCTCATGGTATGAAATGTCATTCCATTTTTAGCGAGATCATCTGTTTAGTAGTGAATATACATAACAGACAGTTTTGATTGCACTTGACTTCCCGATAAATTACTGCTATGGAAGACGCTGAATTTTTCCTCTTCGGGATTTTGATTGATTACATACTTCATTTTTGTCCTTGCTTATTGGTCTGTTGTTCGCTTTCCGAATTTTCAAAACTGCTTTCCAATTGATAAATAAGAGCACAATTAGGTTAACAATTTTAATATGAAACTTGGTAATAGATATATTACATTGCAAATTCTTACTTGCAAAACAAACTTCATGCCTATTTAGAGCTATGAAGTTATTTCTGCTCAATATTTTATCAATTTCGAAAATATATAGCTATACCTAAAATAGGAGCCGAATTATCGAACCAGTTATCGATTTATTGTATTACTAATTGATTAATAACTAATGAGTAACCCAATGTTACAATTAAGCAACACGGCTCAGTTTAACGTCTTCAAAATTTGCATACATTTTGCTTTGAAGATAATTTTTCTTGTTATAATATCTATGTATGTAGCTACAAATTTCACATTTTTCTCAGAGTTCAGAGTTAAAAAAAAAGGAAATATAAAATTATATAAACCCTAGTGGAATTGCAAATGTGATTGACGCAGCACATAACTTTTTTCCATGGTTCAGCTGAATCACCAATATTACTACCATTCCTCCCTTAAAATGTGTTTACTCTCAGACGAAAATGAACTGACAAACTAATGTATCCTAAGTGAATTAAGCTGTATTCCTACAATGACAGTGAATCTTACTTAGATATACCGACAGGTTTACCACAGATTAGTCCTTAGAGATATCATTCGTTTTCGTTTCGTTTCGTTGAATTTTTTTTATTCTTGTATCTTTTTATTTTCAGTATTTTTTTGTTTATCGTGAAAGATGTTTTGTAAAATTGAAGGAGAAGAATAACATTGAATAACCCATGTTGTTAATATTTTAAGTTTTGAAAACAACTTTAGTGTAGGTAAGTTTTACAAAGAAGCACCTTATAAAAAGATATTCAAGCTATGAAGAACAAAACTACATTATATGCAAAAAAATCGTATTTAAAAACTCATTATGGAGACATATTAGAGCTGATCCTTCGTAAGCAAAAATTCTTATTTTTAAAATTATGCAACTTTGCAAAACAAATTGGCGCAAAATTATAGTCGGCCTGTGTTTAGCTCATTAACGTGATACTTCTAAGCAAATTGTTAACTTAAAAATAGTTTTCTTATTTTTCTTCAATAATAGACACTTTTTAGTGCGATGCTATCTAGGTGAAGCTAGTGTTGTTTTTATAGAAAGTGTTAAGTGAACACGTCTAAAATTTGACAGTTCTCGAAAGAACAAAGTCAACACACCTAACATTTGACAGTGAGGGCAATCCGGAACCTAGTGACTACGTGTAGTCAATTCGTTCTTATTGGTCAACTAGTTGTTTCAAACCAATCAAACGAGTTGACTACATAGTCACTAGGTTTCGGAATGCCCTCAGTTCCTTAAAATAAACAATGTTATTTTGAATTTTCTTTTCGTATGTGTACAAATTGGAAACGAACGCATTTTAATGGAAGAGTACCTACGTTTTGGAAATGCCTGTCCGTCGAGTTTTTCTCTAATCATCATTTAGGTGCGGAGAAATAGAACTGTGGATAACGATGAACCACCAAAACATATTCTGCCCTATCGTCGTAGCCGATCGTAACAAAATTCTAACCGATTTGTACGAAATATACGAATTTGGTATCGTCCTAAGGGTTCCGATCGTGAAATCGTACATACCTCAGAAAAAATTCAAATTTGAGTTGAAATGTCAAACTGAGAGTAACGCATCACGATTTCATGCGGCGAAAAGCGAAAATTCGACTAACGCTATGCGATGCATAGCGATTATATTGTTTTATGCGTCTCCGTTTGTTCCGACAGCTAAATTGTGTCGGAACATTTGCGAAACGACATGCGTTATTATACGTCAATATTTCCTTTGCGAAACGGATATCATGAACAAAATAAATGTTACGATCGGAACTTTTCTACGATCGTAAGTTTCTCCGAACGGATACGACGATAGGGCTGATTACGAATGCTTTAAGGCTTGCACTCAGAACTGTGTTTTTGCTTTCGAACCCATTTCGTGATAAGTAAAAAATCGTAGCGATCTAAAACAAAAAGTGTATTAAAACGAACAATATTTCAAAAATAAGTCTTGGATCAGTTTGATTGAAAAAAAAATTTCATATCTTTTCGATTTAGGAGATGAAGAAGTCAAGTACGAAAATCCGACAGATAAAGCAGAGCTGACGCTGCATTAAAAAGATAAAGTAGGGGTTTCATGAATTTATCTTTAATGCAAGTGTTTAGCGATAAAACTGTTCTTTTGCTGACTAAAATTGACTGAAACGTCAATTTAAGCTAGTATCACACTAAATTCTCTTAAAACTGTTCATAAGTGGACTATAATTGTATTTGTATTGTATTTGCTAGACCCCTATTAATTTGAATTCGGCCTTATTTCCTTTTCAAAAGCGAAACTACCCCAATTTTGCTTTAATTCTTAGGTCAGTTAGAAATTGCGCCAACATTTTTTTTTTGGAAATAAGACCAAAATTATCAAAACAAATTTTTCGACTTTTTTGCAATCTTAAAAAAGAATTAAAGCCGAATAATTATTTGAAAACAAAAAAACTGAATTCCTCGTAAAATGTTTCCAAAAACAGTTACCAAATACCTATTATTGTTTTGCTATATAATTGTTTTAATCAAATATACTTCAAAAACCATTTGATGATGTATCCAAATGGTGCCGCGATCAGTATGGACTTGTTTTTAATGCTACCAAAACAAAAGTTATGCATAGATATACGCCATCCATCCAAACGAGATGAAACATTCAATGTCTACCACCGAAACGACCAGTGTCCAATTTTAGTCATAAGCAATCCAATCGAAATCGTTAAAAAGATAAAGTACCTAGGAGACACTATTGATGAGCATTTTCTTTGGCGTGACCATATAGATAAACACTTTACGCCTCCAACTAAAAAGTCAAAGATTTTCAAACTTTGAAGTTCTCAAAAAAGTATATTACTCGTTAGCAGAATCACGAATTCGATATGGGATCCTGGCATGTGGAAACGCTTCATAAACACCTTAGGCTAAGATATTGCACTTACAACATCGCTTAATTAACCTGATTAAACCGATTAATACTAACTTAAAAGTCCTAGATGTAAACGCAATTTACCGCTTGACTGTGTTGAAATATTATAAGAATGAGGAGAGATTCCTACCAGAGATTAAAATTAATCAAGCTTGCTCACGAATACTGAGTATTTATTTGAAAAAAAAACAAGTTTGAACAAACTGAGTCAACGCACAAGCAAGTAAATCTGAACATTTTTATTTATGAATCAAGTAACTCTGAACAACCCCCATTTTCAAATGAATACAAATGAGTATTTTTGTTTTCAAGTCAAAATGAGTTTGAATAACTTTGAACTGAGTTTCTGTGAGAAAAATGTTCTTGAACAAGCAAGCTATTCATGAGCATTGAGCAGGAAAGGGTTCCTGCCAAGCGTAAGCATTGTAGGTATCTGTTTGTGATTTGTCTATTTAATGGTGCGGTTTGATTTAAAAGGAGAAACAATATTAAAAGTTGGATGATTTTTTGTTTGTTTAGATAAAAAAGTGACAACGATTTAACCCTAGACCCGTGTACTGGGCACTCAGTGCCCAATTCATTTTTCAAATCCAATTTGAACGTATTTCTTACACTTTTCTATTCCAATTAGATTTACACATAGTTAGTTTAGTATGTTTAGGGCCACAAAAATATACTTTTAAATAGTTTCAGTGAGTATTGGTGACACAATAAGAATTAAAGAAAAATATGTCAAAACTGCGTACTTGGGCACTCAGTGCCCAGAGTTTTTTTGTATGGAAATCATGGTCTTGTATTGATTTATTTGCTGATCTTCAACGGTATTTTGATATGAATTTGATTTACAGTCGAATACCTCTTAGCCTTTTTTGTTTCTACCCAAAAACTGAAAAATCATATGACGTTTTAGCCAAGTTGAGGATATATAATAAGTGTAGGTTTGGGAATCATTGTTAGAAAGAAAAACTGGGAGCCATTTGAAAAATTTCGAATAAGGGACAATTTATTTCTTTTACTTGTTACGGGACATCGACTGTTTTTACATTTTTCACCGTAGCAATCACTTCAGCAATCGATTTTTACAGTCAAAGTCCTCTAGTCACACTTTCAAAAATAAATATAAAATTGAAGAGATTGGTGCATGGATGCAAATAATATTATTCTGAAGAATGGTCACTTTCTTTCAGGAAAAGCATTACAAAGTTTAGAAAAAAAAAAATATAGAAATAGAGAGATTCTATTTACAAAGCTTTCGTATCAGAGAATTTTTACTGTTTTGCTAGGTAATACAGTAATTTTTTTTTTTTTGATTTTACACCGGTTGAAATTTGTTTGCGTAAACAAGTGATTTTAGTGCGATTTCTTTGTGATCAAGTGCTTTTTTTCTGAAAAATATTTTTTTATCTACTAAAGTACCTAAATTTTTTAAATTTACGCCTATTATTTATGAGATCCTATAATAATAGAGAATCATGGATGCTACAATGGATCGTGTTCTGTATCTCCTGAATGCATCTTCCAACCGGGATTTGACTGCGGCGGAGCAAGAGTTCTTTGATGAGAATTACTCCAGGTTCCTAGATGCAGAAGAGGAGGAAGTTCGACGCATTGACACTGAGGAGGATAGTGATACTGATAACGATGGAGATTTATCGGATGCCGATGATCCAAACTATGAACCAGATACTGCTTTGTTGGATACACGGGTTTCGCAGGCTGGTTTAGATATGGAAGAAGAAGAGGAGGCAGAAAGACAACAGCAAGGAAGCCGGAATGGACACGAAGATGAAGACCCTATTGCACCAAACAGAGGAATGCGGTATGTTGCAAGAAATGCCAAATTCGATGACATTTGGTGGTCAATGCCGGGCGAAAGCGAAAGACAAAGAACAATAAGAAATCGAAATGAACGAATGAGACATGTTCCAAAATGCACCAACTTGTTTTCGAGAAAGGCTGAGATTTTCAAGTCCTTAGTTACTCCAAATATTGTTGGAAATATTGTGCTGGAGACAAACAGAAAGGCAAAGTATTAAAACAGCAATGAGTTTGATCGGGTATGAAATTACATCTATAAGTACCTTACCGACAATCCAACAAAACAAAGCAAAGCAACGTTGTGATACCTGCAAGAAAGAAAAAAGGAACAACAAAACTACGGCGGTCTGCGATCTGTGCTATGTTGCAGCTTGCAGTAAGCATTACATAAGAGTGTGCGAGAAATGTTTTGTGACCAAAACAGCAATTCATACTACCGAAACCGAAGAAGATGAAAATTTTGACGGAGATTCACTTCCATCAACTTCAGCCGGTCCACCAGCAAAGCGCCAAAAAAATAGAAATACAAATTAATTTCAAAAAGTGGTGGTTGTAAATTACCTATTACTTTAAAAGCTTTTTTAAATTTTGTTTTCAAATAAATAATATCACAAAAAATAATAGTGTTTGTAAAATATTTTTTTTTCATTTCACTATTTTCAAGTAATTCATAGGAAAAACCTTCGTGGGCACACAGTGCCCAAGTACACGTAAACTAGAATTTTTTAAGTACACGGGTCTGGGGTTAAAGGGGATACAATAGTTTTTTTTATTTAATGATTCAAACTCAAAGAAGGCACAATGCAAATTAAGGAAATAAAATCACAGCAAATGAGAAAAACTTAAAATGTTAAATATATATAGATAAAAATTCAATTTTGTTAATCTTAAGATTTGAATAAGACACGATGAAATCATTTACTGTTTCTGGATTTAGCCTGGTTCGTTTTTCGGTGATAATGTTTCCGGCTAGGGAGAAAGCTCTTTCTGATGGGGCTGATGTTGCAGGAATGCAATTTAAAATCCTGTGCACTTCATAAAGGCGCTTAAAGATATTCCTGTGCTCATACCACCATTGAAGCATATCAACTGGGTCATCTACATCAGTTGTAGTGTATTTGTTTATATCGCTTTCAATGGAATCCTGGGATGTGTTTCCACCAACAAACCGTGAAAACACATTAAATGGCCGTGAAGATGTTGACGTCTGCTCGTCAGACAAATTTTCAATCGGTTGAATGACTGGAACAACAGTTTTAATGAAATCAAAGATTTCATTCTTCTCTTCTGTTGTTAAAAGAGACATTTTGTTGCAGGGTGGATACAAAAACGTGGCTGCCTTAAATGGACTTAAATGATTAGATTACTGTTACTTTACGTTTGCTTTATATATTTTCAATTTTCAAAATCGGGCACCAATAAAAAAACTTTCTCCTACCAAAAAAAAAACAATTTTTCCAATATTATGACAAATGTAACGCTTAAGCACTTAAGCAGCCCACTTTTTTCAAAGATTAACCCTTTTGTGATATACTACCTATAACCGCGAATAACAATAAAACATTTTTTTTTCAAATTCGCAACCACAAACAACCTAAATGCATTTGTACCTACCTCCTCCTCCTTCTCCTTCATTGACGATCTTTAAATTACCTAACACTTTTATCACAGATAATAAATTTATGCAGATGTCTCACCCTTATGGCGAGAAATGATATATGAAACTGAAAGCTACCAAAAAAAAGCTTTTTCCAAAAGCTTTAATGCATTAAAAATCTATTTTCGCTCGCCTCATTGCCCATAAATGAATACTTAGGCAAGGAAAAAAGCTTCAAAAAGCTCCTTGTCTGTTAAGGCGTTGTCTGTTAAGAGCAAAATATGTTTCATTTTTTTCTGCAGGGATGAGACATCTGTATAAATTTATTATCTGTGCTTTTATGATACAAACTGCCAATCAACAAACAACTTGACCACGGACATTCAAATTTTCCAGTATTTAATAAAATGCATCGTCGCTAATTTTATGGTGAGTAAAAAAACTGTATATGAATGCATAATGCATCTATATCAGGTACACATTCACACAGTATTCAAGAACTTACCCAATCAATGCTAATCTGTCCCTGAATTTTAACTACCTGCTATGAAATACGAAAACGTATTTTCCAAAAGTTACTCATTCATTTACCATTTGGTATTCATTCATTAACCCTCTGGTATATTATTTAAAATTTAAAATCTTTCCTTAAAATGCAATAAAAATACATTTTCCTAACTACCTAATATACCTGCATATTATGTCGGTTATACTTTTATAATTGTAATCCATTTAATTTTTGTATGGCCGGAACTATTAAAAAAAAAAATAAACTCTCCTTCAATAGTTCACGTCAATCTAAAACATTTAGTATATAATTACGTTATGTGCATATTTATGTTCATATTCATATTCATACCATTATATTATATACCTATTATATACGTACTCATTGAAATCATAACAGTCCCGAAAACTAGACTTTTATTCTTTTATGATTTTTAACAGATTTCATAAAAAATCTTGCCTTGCTGAATACAAAATAGGCGATTTATAAAAGATTTTGAGTAAGTTCTAACTTCTTCAAAGATTTAATAACAGATTTGGCTTGCCGAATACCAAATCTGTTATTCATTAAAGATTTGTTTACAACTTAAACTTTTGTATGGGAATTTTTTGTATGGACATTTTTGTTTTAAATATCTTGCAAATTCATTCCTTGAATGATTTTGAGCGTTTTTTTCATTCTACACAGTTGAAGATGTTCAGTTTTTTTTTTTAGCAGAAAACGGATAAATTTCGCGACTTGAATGATTTCATGGACAATGTTTCATGCTTTTAACAATCAAACAATAGTATATCCATTATTGTTCCTTAATTTTTTTATTTGATTTTAAAATTCCAACTCATAATATGGCATAAGTTCATAGCAATAAATATAAATCTCGAAGTACCTATAGTGATGAAAATATCAATAAGGAAATAAATTTTTCCTCCTGAATGAGCTTCACAGACTATTTTTATAAAATTCAAAATATGTATCTAAACAATTTCTTTTTCTTTTCTAAAAGAACAAAATAAAAAAACCAAACAAAGCTAAAGAATAACTAAAAAAATGATGTAGATATTTCTAGAAAACGGATAATGTAGTTAGGTACCTACATATTCTTTTTCGCAATGCGTAGTTTTTTTGTTCCGAGGTATTTTTCTTCGACACGTTTTATGACAGAGACATGCACTTAAGGAAGGAAAAACAAATTGTTTAGCAAAGTCTTTGTTTAATTTTTCACTTGTACACTGAACCAAATCGGTGGGTAATATAGATGAAAAACGTCGTCAGTATTATGAAAAATTCCTCAATTTTAGTCCATTGAACCTTTTCTTGTAAAAGATGAACAAGAGTTCGTCAATATGATGACAGTTTTAACTGATGAATCTCGTACATCATTCATCAATTTGTTTCGTCAATAAGATGAAAAGAAATTCCCCTCAAATTTTTCATCAAATGATGAATTGGTTCTTCATATTGACTAAAACGTTCATAAATATGATGAAATTTTGGAAATTTTTTCTTTCAAAAGGGATGAACTCATTCATCAATATGATGAAGAATTTTCAATTTTATGAAAAATTCATCAACATGATGAAAAAATGTCTTCAATATTATGATTTAACTATTTGGATTCATCAATATGATGGCAACATTCCTTTAAGTAGATGAACAATATTCATAAACTTCATCAATATGATAAATAATATTCATCAATCTTGAGAATTGTGTACCTGCAATAATCTTCCCAAACAAAATAATAAAGAAACAAATTGAATTTTATAGCAAATTTTACTTTTTTTCTTTTTCTTTTTTCCATATTTTTACAATCTAACAAATTTAAGTTTAAGTAAAAAGTCAGTTTAAAAAACCTCACTTAGGCATACCAATCGATATCCATTCGGGTCCTTATACGGCGGCCACGCTTCAAATATTTCGTATTTTGTTGGAAGCATGCCAGCCAAAAGATTCTTCAGCCAGATTCATCCTCCGTAACTCAAATTAATAAAAAATATATAAGAGAAAAGCTTGACAAACCTAATTATATTTTTGAATTCTTGTTTTTTTTTTTGTAAGAAAATGAAATCAAAAAAAAAAATGAATATGAAAAACAATATCAATACAACTTACCTCGTTTTTAACTTCTACTTTGTTATCCTGTTGTTCATGCAGTTTTCCAGTCCCAAAAGTTATATGAAAAAATAAAAATGATGAAAAATAATATACTGAAATTAGTCATCCTCATCAATATGACAAGATAATGAGCACATTAACTTACCTCGATTTATAATTTTTACTTTCTTGGGAATTTCTTCACGATTTTGTTTCTCTTAATCCACGCTGTTTTTTGTTTGTATTGACAATGATATGTATATGTGTCCATTCGCAAAACTAATATAAAAATTGAAAGCAAAGAAATAATATTATATTACATATATATTGTATGCAGATTGCATGATTTAAATGAATTTAAGAAAGTATGTACTCTTTCAATACAAAATTTTACGATTTTACCTACCCTCTTATCCTTAACTCCTTGTGGTATCACAACGGATCCTTGAGGTCTAAGTGTATCAACAACAACTAGACAGCCACTACAACCTAACCTAGCCTACCCTCTTATCTTATTTTTCTTTCCTGTACATCTTTTTCTAGTTTTAATTTTCTTGAGTTTATACGGATTCGTTTATATTTTATTTCAATTTTTACTTTTCACTTTTTAATCTCGATGATCGCCACGAGAACTTTAGGTTTCAGACTCAATACAACAAGAGCCACAAACTGAATGGCTGAATCGTTATCAAGAGTATATTATATGGATGTGGCTCCTCTTACCGTGCGTCAGCATCAGCGTTTTCATCAAATCGTCAATATGATGAATTTCATAAATGTGATGAAATCAAAGCTGAATGCATTCATCAATATGATGAATCTTATAAATGTGAAAGAATTATTCATCAATATGTTGATTGCATTCATCATTATGAAGAAAAATCATTAGAATCTGGGTTCATCATATACATGAAAAGTCTTGATGAACTGATGAAATTTCCCCTTCAAAGATTTGTATGGCATATCTGGTTAAAAAGTTGATGAAATGAGATTCTTCATATTGAAGAACGGTTCATAAGGCAAATTTATTTTTCATCTAATCTCTTCATCACTAAGATGAAAAGATCATCCATGTGATGATTTTCAGTTGATGAACGCCGTTCATAAATATGATGATGGTTATTTTTTTCAGTGTACTAAATCCATGCCGTTTTCTTCCTCAAAAAATGAGGAAATGGCGATTTTTTGCAAGGCAAACAAAAGTTGAGAACACTGCTCTGCTAGAGTTGTTGTGGGCATGAAAAACACAAAGACTGCTTAAGTGTTATGTGTTTATACATTTGTATGTTATACTCTTAGCTTCCTCACATGAATTAAGAGTGCTAGAGGTTTATCTGATGGCTGGAAGAAAAGATTAAGATTTGTCTAAAAGTGGGTGAAAACGTGAAGTTTTTGAAATACACAATAAGTTTTCCTTCGGCTATGCGACATTTCCGTACTAACATACATAATAGCTATGCCGGATGTATTTCATTAACGTGTTCTGATAAATTCAAATATTTAAACTTGAACCAACATTACGATCTGCATAATGTCGAAATTTCCACCGAAAACTATAGGATTTCCAGAGTATAAAATGTAGTGCACCAAAATGTATTTCCAATTTTCATTTCAGGATTAAGTCATTCATTCATACAAAAATAAACATTAACAGCCAAATTTATAAACAAATCTTAAGGTATGCTTAACGTTAAGCAACCTCTAGGAATTATTTAAGTAGAAAATCTATATTTACAATTCTAAAATTTGAAGATTTAAGCAACGTTAATTAAAGCACAATTTTTCGTAGGTTGATTAAATCATTGTATATGAAACCACCTAGTACAATCAAGAATGGGTTTTTCGATTTTTTGTGCCAGATCAAAACCAAAAAAAAAAAAATCCCAATACAAAACTTATGTAAAACAAATTAGCACTGCGCCAGAACTCAAGATGGCACTACAATCGATTGCCAGGTCACGGGTACTAGCTAGATAGAAATACAATGGATTAAATATGATATGACGTTGTGAAATTATCTTTTCTACGTTCGGATATTTTAAGGCTAAATCACAAAGGCGCTTCAGCTTCGGCTTCGCCTGACGTTTACGAGTTCAGCTATAGGAATTCAATGCTTGCTATCACAATGACGCTTCGACCTCACGTTTCGTACGTAACGTGGCTCCAAACGGAAGCTCTAGTTCAAATTTGCTGAACTTTTGCTTTGTCTGACAGCTCAACAGCTGTTTGTTCATTTGTTTTTATGAGCAGCGTTGCCACTCGAATAAAAAGGAATCGAAGTAGATTTGGGAATAAAGCGAAGTTAATTGAGAAAAAGTGAAGTAGATTTCAAAATAGCGTATTTTATATTGTCCATGGATACATTGACGCAAAGAGGGACATACAGTTATTATCAAAAGTTCATATAGACAGATCTTCAATTAAGGCCGTGTGCGAATTGTGTTAATATGTGTGTAAAAACTTGACGTTCGATTTAATTTTGACACTACATGGTCGATAAAATGTGTTAAAATTTAACTAGCAGACTAAAATATTACACTAGTGGTTAAGTTTAACTGCTTATTGTTCGTGTGTGTATAAGGATAGAAACTGCAGATGCAGATGCAGATGTCGATTATCTATTTTCCTGATGAAAATAAGAGAACTGTAGGCATAAAATTACTTAATGAGTTAATCGAAGCAGATTTTCGAAATATCAAGTAAAATCGATGTAAGTTTTTTCTGAGTGAAGTCGATTTCAAAACATTCTTGATGGTGCGAAGTGGGGATAGATTTTCAAAGTTTTTCAAAAATCGAAGTAGACTTCAGAGTAAAGTGGTAAATCTGTTTGATGATGATGGAGGGAGAACTGTCATTCAAAGCAAACGTGAAGCGGATGCATCGTAACGCAGACGAAGCCGAAGCTGAAGCGTTTTTGTGGTTTAGCCTTTAGTGTTTTCGTGAAACGTTCTTTAGTGGAATGCTTGGAAATGCGATTTACATCGTCAAAGATGAAATAACTCTTCGATTTTCTTTCTCTTTCGTCCGATGTTTCACTCGCTCACGAAAAAAAGGTGGCTATCTCTGCTTATAACTAAGTGGCGCTAGTGCCGAATGGCAGGTCGAGTATTACTGTCAAATATATATTCAAAGGATCTGTTGATATTTATAAATCGAAATCTGTTTTAACCTTAAGAAGAAAACTGTCAACTTCACAATTCAGAAACTAGAAATGTCAACACTTATTTGTATTTCCTCTTCCCTTTTTATATTTGCTGTCGAGACGACCAGTCCAATAAAAAGTAATCTCTAAACATTATATAAATCTTTTATATTTCTTAACAGGTTATGGGCCCAGGAAACTTAGCCAGAAGAATACCTTAGCAAATATATTAACATCAATATATCAATATATTTAATCCAACCGGCCGGAAAAACATAACCTCAATCAATGAGCTCAAATATGCTTGGTCGAATTCCACTTTTCAATGGAGAAAACTTCGCCTCGTGGAAACCTCAAATGGAAGCCATTCTTCACAAAGCAAGATTGACAGGCTACGTTGCTGGAAGAACACCGCGTCCGGAAATTGCAACTGAACAGCCAGCTTGGGATGAGAAAGATATGGTTGGAAGGGCGGAATTGCTTTTGGCAATGGAACCACGCATCGTTTCGCTAGTTAAAGACAAGAAGCTGTCCAAAGAAATCTGGGATTTCCTTAGTGAAACCTACGATCGTAAAGGGCCCCGGCAAAAAGCCGAAGAGTTTCGACGCCTCATTAACACCAAAATGGAAGCGAATCAGAGCATGGATGATTTCATACGAGAATTTAAAACGACCGTCAACAGACTCCAGGAAATGGAGGCAACTCTGGATAAGGACTTATTAGTGGTTGTTCTCCTCGACGGACTGTCTGAGGAATACAAAGACGTACAAGCTGCATTCGATGCTCAGAGTGAGTATCCGGAAGTTGATGTTGTGTGCACCAGGCTTTTAGAAGTAAGCGATCGAAAAAAGGATACCAATGGACAAACAAGTACAGCATTTTATACTAATTGGAAAAATAAATCGAAAAAACCCTCGAACTTTAACAAAAGAAATTCGTTTCCTTTTAATTGTCGCTTATGTGTAAAAAAGGGTCATATGGCGGCCGCATCCACATCAGAGGAAGTAGAGTATGGATTTACCATAGCAGATGAGTCTGCATGTAAAGTGTCTGATGATGATATCACGTGGTGTCTAGATTCCGGAACTACATCGCACATATGCTCAACAGAATCTTTGTTCGAAAGCATAGAGATGTACAAAAAGGATGCTTTCGTTATCTTAGCCAATGGACAGCAAATGAAGATAGCTGGAGTCGGAACGGTTGTGTTGCCATCACACCTGACTAATATCGGAAAAGACATCAGATTATACAGTACACTTTACATACCAAAGCTTAACGAAAATCTCATCTCCGTCAGCAAAGCGACCAGCAAAGGGTTGAAAGCCGTGTTTGAGAACGATCAGGCAAAACTATATAGCGAAAATGGAATTTTGTTGATCACAGCTTTCCAAAAGCGTGATTTATATATAGTTTCGGCGAACCAAAAGGCCTTAACCCTGCATGAAGAACAAAATTCACTCAGTTTGTGGCACCGAAGGATGGGTCACTTGAACATAACATCACTGAAACAACTACAGTCAGCTGGAATGGTTACTGGTTTACCAATGAAGTTCAAAACGGACGAAGGTGGTTGTATTTCATGCGTCCGCGCGAAACAATCGATAAAACAGTTTTCCTCCAGTGAACACAAGAAAACGTCGAAAATATTAGAGTTGATCCACTCGGATTTGTGTGGTCCAATGAGGACTCCATCCCTAAGCAAATCACTTTATTTTATCACGTTCATAGATGATTATTCCCGACGCATGTTTGTATATTTCTTGCAACATAAAAGTGACGCTTTAGATAGATTTAAAACCTTTAAGGCATTTGTTGAAAAACAGACGGGTGAGTCAATAAAATCATTGAGAACAGACAACGGAACGGATACACGAATTCGAAGTTCGAAGAGTTTTTGGAAGAAAACGGAATCGACCATCAATTGTCTACACCACACACGCCGCAACAGAACGGCGTAGCAGAAAGGGCCAACAGAACCTTACTGGAAATGGCAAGGTGTTTGAAGCTACAGGCAGGATTGCCGGATTATTTATGGGCAGAGCTCATTTGTACAGCTGCCTTTATTCGCAACAAGTGTCCAACGAATTTGAATGGCCAAGTCACCCCAGAGGAACTTTGGACGGGTAAGAAACTGGATGTGTCAACATTCAGGTGCATCGGCACGAAGGCGTTTGTTTTAGACAAAGGAAGTAGCCTCGGAAAATTTCAACCCAAAAGCAATGAACATGTCTTAGTTGGATTTTGCAACGAACATGGAACATATCGTCTATGGAAACGCGGAACTCGCATAAATGTCAGAAGCAGGGATGTACGTTTCTTGGATGAAGAATCGGTCGGCGTTGAAGATGTCGAAGAAATTCTGCCAAATTTTTATGTTTATAATAACAACTTTGAACCGCCAAATAGTGAATCTCTCCAATCTCTTCATTTTGAAGGAAGAACTAAACAGAATACGAACAACACTCCAGCGGAGGCCACTACACAAGAATCTAACACCGAAGAACGCGCTTGCAGTGTGGAAGTCGATCCTGTTAACGTCAAACAGCTGGAGAGCTCTGAAAATAGAGATGAATGGTACAAAGCCATGCAAGAAGAGTACGAATCTCTTCTCCGAAATAAAACTTGGGTCTTGGTTGAAAGAGCTAATGATCGAAAGGTAATTATCTCGAAATGGGTAGGTATTTAAAACTAAGTATTTTGCAAATGGTTCAGTAGAACGAAGAAAAGCAGGACTGGTGGCAAAGGCATTCGATCAAATCCATGGGGTCGATTATACTGACACGTATTCCCCCGTAGCTAACATCCACTCCATAAGGCTCACACTAGCTATTGCAACCGAACATAACCTTCAACTACATCACATCGACGTCTCTACTGCTTACTTCAACGGCGACTTGGATACCGTAATTTTTATGGAACAACCCGATAACTTTGAGAAGGATGCCGAAAATAAGGTCTGCTTGTTGAAAAAAGCTATATACGGCCTGAAACAGTCAGGCAGACAATGGAACCTTAAGTTGGACGAAACTCTAAAGAACATCGGATTCTCGCAGTCATCATACGACAAGTGTATCTATTTTAAAATTATAAATGATAACCTTACAATTATAACCGTTTATGTAGATGATCTTCTTTTAGCTACAAACAATCCTCAAGAATACACTCAAGTTTGTTCATGTCTATCAAAGGAGTTCGATATACGCGACTTGGATGAACCAAAATTATGCGTTGGCCTTGAAATTACACACGACAAAGAAGCCATCAGCATAAGTCAAATTGGCTACATAAACAACATAATAAAGACATACGGTTTGGAGGAAGGCAAACCATCTCGTTTACCTTCAATGGTTAAGACCAATATTCAGAAACAACCATCTACCCACGGCGAAGACGAGAAAGTTGATAGCACTGCATATCGGCAGATAATTGGACGCTTACTTTTTTTGGCCAATTTCAGCAGACCTGACATATCGTATATAGTAAACATTCTCTCACAATATGTTGAAGATCCAAGACGCCAGCACTGGAATGCAGCAATCATTATCATTAGATACCTTATTGGAACAAAAACTGCAAGTATCGTTTATAGAAAAACTAACCAGCAATTTCAGGCATTCTCTGATTCCAACTGGGCTGCCGACACTAATGACAGGAAGTCACAATCAGGATTCGTTGTGAACTTCAACTGTCACAATTCTGAAACTAGAAATGTGAACACTTATTTGTATTTCCTCTTCCCTTTTTATATTTGCTGTCGAGACGACCAGTCCAATAAAAAGTAATCTCTAAACATTAAATAAATCTTCTCTATATATATAAAAATGGATGTGTGTTTGTTTGTATGTCTCTTATAGACTCCGAAATGGCCCAACAGATATTTGTGAAATTTTCATGGTTCATACTGTTGCATTCAGTGATGATTTCTGTGAAAACTGAAATTGGAAAAACCTCATGGAAGAGTGGGAAAACTGGAAAAAACCAAACAAAGGTCGGAAATTTGATTTTTTTTGCTTGGAATTTTTTGTTTCAAAATGGGTTTTCGAATGGAAAAACAGAAAGTTCTTGATGAAAAACTCGGAACACTCATTGGGAAAATTGCATATTATTGCAGGTGCATTAGTTTTCAAATGGAAAACTGGAAAATTTCAAAATGGGTTTTCCAATGGAAAATTGAAAGTTCTGATGAAAAACTCGGAAAACTCTTTGGTTTTCAATGGGAAAATTGCATATTATTGCAGGTGTATTGGTTTTCAAATGGAAATTTGGAAAATTTCGGAATGGGTTTTCCAATGGCAAATAGAAAGTGCATTGATTCTTAAAAAGAAAAATGGAATTTTTTGATTGGGAACTCGGAAAACTCTACGAGAGCACGAAGAACTTCAACATTGAATTTAAGGTGCATTGATTTGTTTGTATGTCCGGTTTGGATTCTTAATCCGCTCAATCCTCAATGCAATTTTATAAAATTTTCATTGTATAAAAATAATTTTTTGAGAAAATCTTACGGGAAAGTCAGCAAATAAGGTGGATAACATAAGCTGTTTGGAATTCTGATTTTTGTGAAATAGTCAAAACAGAGAAGTTTTGGAATTTTTCAAAGAAATTTGCATTTTATTTCCTGCATTAATGAAAGAAGAATGTTAGTTGTAGAGCTTGAAAAAATTCAGATATGAAGTTCTCTATTTTAATCGAAGGGTGGCGAGACGAAGTTCGCAGGGTCGGCTAGTCTTTTATATTCCTTAACAGGATCGAACTGTCCAGTTTTATTTTTCTCTCTTAGGTTTGTCTAGCCAAACCACACAGATACCATTCCTGATAAAGATAAACTCAGCTTTGGATTTAATGTTCACCTTAGTCCAATACTTGTGTTGGTTGGAATGAATTTGCATAGGAATAATAACAAATCATAATTACAAAAATCGTTGGTCTAAATTATCACTGTTTGTTGCATAGGCCGCGCCCGTCCCTAGATCCAATTATGTTGGTTTAACTTAACGACTTTCCCAGGATTACAATGATAAACCAATTATCTACATCTCGTCAAATTTTGACACGTTGGTTTTGTACGCACACATGAGTGTGAACGTGATATACAGTCTCATAACCATAATATGTTTATCCAAATAGTACCTGTACTAGTGGTTTTATAGATCCGTTTATTTATGATGTACCGCAATCTGTGGTGGTATTTTAATTAACTCTGTGAATGCAAGGGTACTACCACACTCCGTTAAACGAAAAGGGGAATATTATATTATTAAGTGGCGTCCAGGGATTACAGAATGCAGAATTTGAGGTGTAAATGGAAACCACAATTGTCTGACAATAAAGTGGATTTTTCAGTGAATCATTTGTCACATACCACATATTGGACGAAGGTCTTTAAGAAAGTAATGTTTGAAAGAGAGAACAGATTGCAATTACTATACGATTGTTTTGAGGATTAAAAAAAAAAAAACTAAGAATAAAAAAAGATTGAATTCTGCAAAACAAATTTATCGAAAAGAAACATTGTTTAACAAAGTATTTTTTGACAACCTTACCTACATTCTAAGATTCTAACATATTCCCCATAGGAAAGCTTTCTTTTATTTCTAAACGATTTATCTCTGCTTTATGAAAAACTTTTCGATTATCCTCATTATAAGGCTTCAATAATGAGGGAATCGATTTTCTATTGCAACATAAATAAGAGCCACTTCAATTCCGTTGCACAAGGCCATCAACGTTACCCCAAAATTATTCTCATATTGTCGACTAAACCAACTAATGTCAACCTGTGTAATTATCGTCCTGTGATGAGTACACATGAAAATCCTATTAATGATATAAGATGACTCATTTTATATTAAACGCGCCTGCTCTTCGCAACGAAATTAGAACTATATTGTATAGGTTTTGTTCTCTATTGCTACACAGTATCTGGCTATATTGGACCAAAGTTTGGATAGAGGCAACATCGATTTCAAATTTGGAGAAACGAATGTTTTAAACTTTAGCGTAGGGTAGGGTATGCAGTATGAAACAACGTACCTACCATTTAAAAAAAAATCTTAAATTTTGTAGTTTTATTAGAGATTCCATGCTTTTTCGGTTTTCCTTGTAGATTTTATCAGGAACCATAGATGGCATTGGTAAAGGTAATCTTTTATCATGAACGCCATGCGCAACATTTGATTCAAAAAATACGATAATAGAGCGTGAAAAAAAACGTGGATCAAGCAGTTCCATTCGTCCGCTTTCACCTTCAGCAATAAGTCACAGAAACATTTGGAGAAGGAGAAGGGCTTTCATATTTGCTATAAAAATTATACTTACAAGTTGAATTCATTGAATCTGACCACATAATCTTCTATTTGGGTAAAATTACAATTCATAATAGTAACAGAGTGGCTTACTCTCATCAACAATTCTCTGGGTGCATGTGTAGATTTGAGGGGACCTACACTCGCCGATTCCGAACGGCAAAGTTGAGAAGCATTTTTTCATGATAGATTGATACTCTTGGAAGTTAGGTCAGTTCTTCACAAGAGGCAGTGCCGTGAAAGATGAAATAAAAACTATGGGCACGAGTAGGACTTGAACCCACGACGGCAACGTTCTGCTTAGCAGGCAACGCACCTTACCACTAAGCCACGGACAACAACACGAAATTCATAGGTAAAGGGTCCGCCATCTAACGTTTTTTTTTTAACTAGTGCTTATTTTGTGAATGGTAACACTTAGCTCATGTCTAATTTGACAGATAATTAGTTTTATCCATTCTACAGTACTTTTTACTTCCTCTCTTTCTCTTTTACATTATCTCATTAATAAATAAACGTAGTCAGTCGATAGCAGACCACCAAACAGAAAAGTATTGTTTTTCACTCTCTAAGATTGTTTGCGCAGCACATGGCGACGACCGTGACATATACTTTTATTATAATTAACTAAAAAGAAAAGAAAAAGGATACACATTAAAAAAAAAGAAAAGAATATTAAAATAACGATAGTTTTTTTTTATGTAAAAACTTAAAACTATGAATCTTAAAAAAAAAAAAAACAAAGCTAAAGCATTGTGATCTTTTATGTGAAAACTAAATGAAAAACTATAAATTACAAAACAAAAAAAAAGAAAAGAAATGCAAAAAAAAAGAAAAAGAACCACTTCTCCAGCCCATAATTTGCCCATTGTCATTTCTGCCGCCACGTGACCCCGATCTCTTCAAACCCAGCGATCACAGTCCCACAAAAAAAAAAAAAGAATAAGTGATAATAATGAAAAAACGAATTCCATTCGATTAAAACATCGTAAACACTATCATATAAACTGAAATAAAAAATCTATACATTAATTTATATTGCCTTAATACATGAAAAGTTAATATACAAATATGTATAAACTTTTTTGGTAAAATTTAACGGGACAACATAAAAGAAAAATGCTTGTTGCATGAGGATGAACACATGATTCAAACTGTAAGTTGTTCGATCTGTTTTTTTATTGTAATCAAACGGAACAATACGAAAAAGAAATATATAACGCAAAAAATACATAACTGCTGAGCTACCTAATAAGCCGCTACAAAGAAAAAAAAATTCAAGAGAACCCATGAGAGAGTTATCACCCGATGACAAGAACAACCCTCTATTTAACAGCAACGTCAATCCAGCTGCATTTATTTCAAATTAACTGTATTACTAACATGCAATTATTGCAAAACAAAAGTAGAAATATAATTAATAATGAGAACAAAAAAAAAATTAAGTTAAATAAATAAAATAAAATAAACTAATTTGAAACAATAAAAGAAAGAGTATCTACACTATACAATTATACATTAATTTTATGTAATATTTTGCATGCATCTTAAGTCTATGTTTTGTTTGGTATTTCTTTTGTAAGTATTTTATTTTATATATGGGTGAATTTGAAAAAATTAAGGATAGATTTTTAGATCTATATAAATGTTTAAATAAAACAAAAATTCCTAATAATAGCGAAGACACATTTAAACGATTAACTAATACATTTAACGAGATTAAAATTTATTGGAAAAAGAACTTAGAAGAAGAAAAAAAAAGCTGAAGTGTCAAATTTATATTTTTCATTGAGAGATAAGTACGCAAAAATCTGCATCCGATTAGGCAAAAAAGTTCTTATTCCTTTTGAAATAGACAAATTAATAGATATTACAGAGATTAGCGAAGAGAATAGTGAAGACGAGGTATATGAACAAATGGCAATCACACAGGTAGAATTTATAGCCTTGGCTACAAAACTTATTCCAGAGTTTGATGGGCAACCAGAAAATATAACAAGGTTTATTGATGCCCTTGAACTTTTGGAGATGACAGTTGATTCTCATATGAATATAGCAGTAAAAATCATAAAAACAAAACTATTAGGATCAGCTAGAAATTATATAACCAACGAAACAGACATTCAATCGATCATTACTACTTTGAAAAGTAACATTAAAAGCGAATCATCAGAAGTCGTTGCAGCAAAGTTGCACAATGTTAAACAAAATAACAAGTCAGCCAACATTTATATAAAAGAAGTAGAAGATTTAACATCATCCTTAAAAAGAGCTTTCATAACTGAAGGTGTTCCAGCTAAATTGGCAGACGATTACGCTGTTAACCACGCTGTAAAAGCTATGACCACAAACGCTTCTAACGATAAAGTTAAATTTATAATGGAAGCGGGACATTTTAACAACATGAATGAGGCAGTCACGAAATTCATTTCGTCCAGCACTGATGCTGGTCCCAGTTCATCGGTTTTTCATTTTAGAAAAACTAACCGTGGTCGTGGAAGAAATTCATACGGATATAACAATCGTGGGCATTATTATAATAGTTTTCGGGGCAATTCTAGAGGCAATTATAGAGGTTACACTAGAAACAACGGTCGTGGTTATAACGCGTCTAACAACAAATGGAATAATAATACTGTTAGGAATAACAGAAACACTAGTGCAAATAACTACGCCCGACAGAATAGCAATACGAGGGCAGTTAGGTACGCATGCCAGGGAAACGAGGAGCCCCCTCAGGAGGTCAGACTGGGGGATTGTTAAAAAAAAAAACAAATAAAAAATAGTGTAGCGCTGACGCCTACGCATCAAATTTTCAAAATGCATTTAAATCTAAGCAGTTACGTAACAATCTCGTGTAACTTAACGGGCGAAAAAAGTATGTTTCTTGTGGACACAGGTGCTACTGTATCAACTCTTCGGAAATCGAAATTATTGGAACATACAGTCATTGACACTCATTTGAAATGCAATTTATCAGGGATCTCTCAAGGAACTATCGCAACGGAAGGACAGGCAGTAGCACGCCTTTACATTGAAGATATTTGGGTCGAACATAATTTTCACATCGTAAATGATGATTTTCCTGTGGTTGTAGATGGTATTTTGGGCTTTGATTTCATTCAAACATTTAATTGTGTTCTTGACTATGGTAAAAATTGGCAACTCATTCTTCGTCCCTCCTTCGTTTCTAGAGATATAGTAATTCCAATTCTAGATTCAATAGCACCTCAATACCTCACGCTTCCTGCTAGGGCTGAAGTCATTCGTCGAATCGAGTTTTTAGGTAAAGAACATGAAATTTTAATCCCTAATCAACAAATCAAAGATGGAATTTTCGTCGCGCGAACAATCGTTTCAAAAACTAGCCCATTCGTTAAAATTGTTAATACAACTCCAAACATTGAAATATTAAATAACGTGAAAATTGCATTTGAAAGTTTAAATGACTATAAAATATACTCGTTCAGTAACTATACTCCAACACGTAGAGATATCGTTTTAGACAAATTAAAAAAAGATTTTCCGGATTTTGTTAAAGACGAAATGACAAATCTGTGTCAAGAGTTTTCTGACATTTTTGCACTCGAAGATGACAAGCTTTCAGTTAATAACTTTTATAAACAAAAATTAAGACTTAATGACAGTACTCCGGTTTACATTAAAAACTATCGAACGCCGAATTCCCAAAAAGAAGAAATAAATAAGCAAGTAAAGAAAATGATAAGAGACGAAATAATAGAGCCTTCTTGTTCGGAATATAATAGCCCACTTCTATTAGTTCCCAAAAAGTGTCTTCCAAATAACCCTCAGAAACGGTGGAGGCTGGTCGTTGATTATCGGCAATTGAATAAAAAACTTTTAGCCGACAAATTCCCCCTTCCTAGAGTTGACGAGATTTTCGATCAACTCGGTAGGGCAAAATATTTTTCGTGCTTAGACCTATTCTCCGGATTCCATCAAATAGAACTCGACTCAAGTTCTAGAGACCTAACAAGTTTTACTACAGATAACGGTACATATCGATGCACAAGGTTACCGTTCGGATTGAAAGTTTCACCGAATTCTTTTCAGCGAATGATGTCGCTCGCGTTTTCTGGGTTGTCACCCGACAAATCGTTTGTATATATGGATGATTTGATTGTAGTTGGCTCTTCGATAAATCAAATGATGAAAAACATTCGTAGTGTATTCGAAATTTGTAGGAACCGAAACCTTAAATTAAACCCTGACAAATGTTGTTTTTTTAAACATGAAATCACCTATTTAGGACATAAATGTACTAAAAATGGCATTTTGCCTGATGATAAAAAATTCGAAGTTATTAAAAACTACCCAAGACCTACGGATGCTGACTCGGTTAGAAGATTTGTTGCTTTTTGCAATTACTATCGCCGATTTATTGAAAATTTTGCTCATAATTCTTACGAACTGACAGCACTCACCAGAAAAAATTCTGAGTTCATTTGGACTGAATCGTGCGAAAGAGCTTTTCAATTCTTTAAAAATGCGCTTACTAATCCACCGATTTTAAAATACCCTGATTTTTCTCAGACATTCTTTATAACCACCGATGCTAGCAAATTAGCATAGCTGAACCAGGAATATCAAGGAAAACTACACCCAGTCTCATATGCTTCACGAACTTTTACCAGGGGTGAAAGTAACAAATCTGTCATTGAGCAAGAGCTAACCGCGATTCACTGGGCCATTAATTATTTCCGTCCATATGTTTACGGCACAAAGTTTATCGTTCAAAGCGACCACAAACCGTTAACTTACCTATTTTCCTTAAAAAATCCGTCTTCTAAACTAACGAGAATGCGTCTGGATCTGGAAGAGTACGATTTCACCGTTAGTTACATAAAAGGTTCTGAAAATGTGGGTGCTGATGCACTGTCAAGAATAGACTTTAGCGATATAAAATCAAATTCCATATTTTTTTTTAACATAGCGAAAATGACCACAAGGTCAATGGGTAAGCAACATTCAGCCACTATATCTGAAAAGAAACGAAATTCGACAAAAACAGTTGAAAGTAAACCAAAAATATATGAAGCGTTACAAGCTTTCGAAACAAGGAAAATACCAATCGTAAGATTTAATCTAGCCGCCAATATACCATTTTTAATAGTAAAAAAAGGAAAGTGTACACTCATAAAATATATGATAAATAAATTTCATACTAACGACAGGATCGACTTAGGGCAACTTATGTCAACGCTTGAATCCGATGTAAAAAGAAAAAAATTATCTATTAGGGAGCTGCAGATCTCTTTAGGTGATGACATCTTCAAGATTTTTTCCGTCGATGATTTTAAAAATATTGCTAGTAAAAATTTAAAAAATTTAATAATAATTTTAAGGCCAAGTCCTGTAATGATTTTTGATAGAAAAGACAAAGATCTTCTGTTAGAAAGGTTTCATAACGACCCATTACAAGGTGGCCATTGCGGTCAAAAACGATTACTTTATAAACTCAAATCTAAATATATTTGGAAAAATATGTCGAAAGATGTCGCAAAATTTGTAAAATCTTGTAATGAATGCCAAAAAAATAAAATTTTGTCTAAGAACTCTGAACCGTTGGTACATACGGTTACACCTCAAAAAGCGTTTGATATAGTCCAAATAGACACAATAGGGCCTTTTGTTAAAACTTCAAGTTCTAACGAATATGCCGTTACCATCATTTGTAATCTCACAAAGTATTTAGTAGTAATTCCGGTTCGAGATAAAAAGGCCAAAACAATTGCAAGAGCTATTTTCGAAAACTTTATTTTAATATATGGGCCTATGAAAGAAATTCTTACCGATAGAGGTACAGAATATCTAAATGAAACCATGGAAGAATTATGTAAATTATTAGGAATTAAACAAAGTAAATCAACAAGCTACCATCACAGATCCTTGGGTATTGTAGAAAGATCACACAGAACTCTTAACGAATATCTAAGATCATATATCAACACAGACAAAAATGATTGGGATACGTGGGTTTCATATTTCGCCTATTGTTTTAACACAACACCTTCGGAGGCTATTGGTAACTATTGCCCATACGAGCTTATATTCGCTAAGAATCCATCTGATTTCGAATGCCTTACTTCAGGAAAAGTCGAACCATGCTATAATCTTGATGCATACGAAAAAGAAGTTAAACTTCGACTACAAGTTGCTTCTCAAAGAGCACGCCAGTTCCAAGAGAAGTACAAACTCCAACGAAAATATAAATTTGATCAGAACATAAAACCACAAACTATACACCCTGGAGACTCAATTCTTCTCTTAAACGAACCAGGACACAAACTAGACTCAATTTTCAAAGGACCATATACAGTAACAGATGTGAACGAACCAAATATTACAATAACCACTGATAAGGGTAAAAAGCTATTAGTGCATAAAGATAAAGTTAAATTATTTGATAAACTACTTAATTGAAAAAAAAGAGAATAACATTTATATGTTTTGTAAAAATCTAAGCCTTATCCTATAGAACTGTAAAATGAAAAAAAAATGAAAAATGTATATACATATATATAAATAATACATACTAAAAATTTACCTATTTTTCAAATTTCCTCATTGATTTTTAATCATTAATAAAAAATAAATAAAAAAGTAATAGAAATGAATTAAATATAAATTTTAATTTTAAGTATTCGAACAAAAATTCTATATAAAATACATAACATTTATACATAAAAACAACAAAAGAAAAAATTGTACTTAGTTTAATAATATTGAATTAAAACCGAATTAAAAAAAAAAACAAAAAAAAAATGAAAAGAGTTTAATAAACTGCCGAATTTATTATTATTTAATTAAAATTAAATTGTAAATTTACTATGTATTTTCTTATTAACTTTATTACCGACAGCGCTGTTTGTAAAAATTAGTATAGTTATTCATATTAGTTTAAGTAATAATTATTAATTTAAGTTATAAGTAAATATTGACTGTAAATTAAGTTTAGATTTAAAAAAAGGGGAAGGTGTACAGTACTTTGTACTTCCTCTCTTTCTCTTTTACATTATCTCATTAATAAATAAACGTAGTCAGTCGATAGCAGACCACCAAACAGAAAAGTATTGTTTTTCACTCTCTAAGATTGTTTGCGCAGCACACCATTGTATTTTGCAATGAATTCTTGAAAAGTACATCAATAAAAATACAGATCACTTAGAAATTACATAAATAAAACTTCATCTTTGCATACGAATCGACGTGTAAACGATCGAGTCTCCAAAAGGTAGTAGAACATTGCACACTTGGTTTTTCTTTCTTCGAAAACGCATGTTAACCTTCGAACATCCGACGATGCTCGCCATTATGTGGAAGTCTTTTCCGTGTTGCAAAGTTCTTTTCCACCTCGACCATCAACCCGAACAGATCAAAAGCTCAAGTAAAAGTAAAGTTAAAATTTACTATAGGTAGTTAAACCACACTTAAAATTTGTTGGCAACGCTACCGAGAACATAATCTATTGGCAGCACCGTTTTTTTCTTTATTCTTTATACTTATATTATTTATAACCTTCTTTAAAAGATGAAATAAAATCTTCTTTCTTCTTGTTCCTGAACTCGAAGTGTAAGAACGTGCTTTTTATTTCTAACCTCGATCTCTTTCAGAAATTTATCAAGTTATAACAGTGGCGACGAGGATCACGGAAAATTAATTCAAAATGGAGGAGCTTAGTACAACTCTCTTACAATTTATTACACTCCAACAGCAGGAAAATAAACTGGAACAACAAAATAATCAAGAGTTCTTGAAGCAATTGGCAACAACGCTTGCAGGCAGTGGCTCTCCAAACAAGGGTCACAATGACCGAAGCGAAAAAAGCGACACTGAGTTCCGTATGCTGAGGATATGGAAGGACCACTTCTGCAGACTGTACAATGGCGATGACGAATCAAATTCCGCTGTCAGGCAGAATGAACCATTCAATGAAGACGACGCAAGCCAAAATTTCCGTCTACCCGACCTTGAAGAAGTGAAGATAGCAATATCTAAGCTTAAGAACAACAAAGCCGCGGGAGCTGACGGCATCACTGCCGAACTCTTCAAAGCAGCCGGCGATGACTTGGTTAGGAGCATGCACCAACTCATCTGCAGAATATGGTCGGAAGAAAGCATGCCCGATGAATGGAACCTCAGTATTGTTTGCCCGATCCTGAAGAAGGGAGACCCTCTAAACTGCACCAACTACAGAGGCATCAGCCTCCTAAACGTCGCCTATAAGATCTTTTCTGCAGTACTATGTGAACGTCTGAAGCCGTTCGTCAACAATCTGATAGGTCCATATCAGTGTGGCTTTAGACCAGGAAAGTCCACCATCGATCAAATGTTCACATTACGACAGATCCTGGAAAAAACTCAAGAACTCCAAATCGACACCTACCATCTGTTTATCGATTTCAAGGCCGCGTATGACAGCATCTATAGAGAAGAACTGTATAAAGCCATGTCCAGTTTTGGCATCCCTACAAAACTCATTCGCCTGAGCAGGATGACAATGGAGAACTCGCGCTGCTCCATCAAAGTCGGTAACAACCTCACCGACGCCTTCGATGTCAAAAAAGGCTTTAGACAAGGTGATGCACTGTCATGCGATTTCTTCAACATCATATTGGAACGAATAGTGCAGAACTCCCACGTCAACACTAGAGGCACTATCTTCCAGAAGTCTGTGCAACTACTCGCGTACGCTGATGACATTGATATCATTGGGAGAACACAGCGTGATGTCAACAGTGCTTTTGCGAGTATACAGACAGAGGCTGAAAAAATGGGTTTAGCGGTCAATGAGGGCAAAACAAAGTATATGCTGTCATCTAGAAAGGACACCCAACACCGACGTTTTGGACAAAACGTCACGATAGACGCATATAATTTCGAGGTAGTTAAGGACTTTGTATACCTTGGCTCCGCTATCAACACGGACAACGACATCAGCGCCGAGATCAGACAAAGAATAACTCTTGCTAATCGCTGTTTCTTCGGGCTAAGAAAGCAATTGAGTAGTAAAGCCCTCTCCCGAAAAACTAAGGTGACGCTCTATAAGACCCTCATCATCCCCGTCCTGCTATATGGTGCAGAAGCATGGACCTTGTCAAAAACGGATGAGAGCGCACTTGGCCGTTTCGAGAGAAAGATTCTACGTAAGATCTATGGTCCTGTCTGCATAAACGGTGAATGGAGGAGAAGATTTAACGACGAACTGTACGGGCTGTACAGCGACACTGACTTAGCTAAAAGAGTGAAGGTCCAAAGACTCAGATGGCTCGGTCAAGTGGAGAGGATGGACACCAATACTCCGGCCCGTAAAGTCTTCGAATCCACCCCAGAGGGAAGACGCAGTATAGGAAGACCAAGGCTCAGGTGGCGCGCGCAAGTTGAACACGACCTCAACCAACTCGGCGTGCGAAACTGGAGACAGCGAGCTAGGGACCGAGCTGGCTGGAGAGGTTTGTTGGTTGCATAGCTGGGCATTAACGGGCATTTTTTCGTTAATCCGTTAATCGTTAATTAACGAAGTTAACATTCCCATTAACGGATTAACTTTTCAGTTAACTTCAAAAAAAATGTTAACGATCGTTAAATTTTCCAAAGTCCGTTAATCGTTAATCGAACACAAATACCATACAGATACACATTAAAATTAGATAGCTAATTGGTAATTATTCTTATAACTTATAAAAAATTAGTCAACACCCTTCAGGATACAGAACGGCACGCGACTTGTTAACTTCCCAGAGGAAGTTATTGTAATGGGGCCGATTTTGTGAATCTCCAATTTTTGCATATTTCCATGTTTCGAGGTCACCAGAATCCGAATCAAGCGTTTTTATGATGATGTCTGTGTGTGTGTATGTGTGTTCGTATGATCGTATGTGCGTTGCGTTTTTTCGGTTTTATTATGTTATTAAGAGCTGATAAGGTTTTTAGCAAAATCCGCTTAGCGGTTTTTTAATGACAATCAAAAAACTGAGACAACCCTTATATAATGAAAATTATGATAATTTCTGCAATAATTTCAACAATAGTGCAAAGAATCTTATAGTTAGTGTGAAAAAACAATATTCAGGAGTATCATAGACACTAGCTGACCCACCAAACGCTGCTTTGCCGTATAAATATTAATTTTCGGAAATACTTAACCGATTAGAAAAATTGCTTCAATAATAGAAAACTACAATATTCAGGAGCGATATAGGCTGTATTTTACTGTAAAAAGTAGTTGTGAATGAGTCCACGAGTTGGTACGATCAATTGTTGACAGATTGAGCCACTGTTATTCAATAAACTTAATGTTTTTCATAAAATCATCAGTTTTATGGAGTTTGACTGTGAAACAACGTGCGTGTACAACTACAACGGGATAAATCGGCTGAATATTTTGCAAAACAACTAATGTTTTTACGTATTTTTCTACTCTGGGAAGTTAGTCGTGTGGACTCCATGGGTCGCACTCATATTTTCTATTTCGCTGCCTGTCTGTGTTTTTTTTTTGTGCTATAGGTATACAGAATATAATATCGCAAGAAAACTGTTGTTAGTTGCCAATGGAAATTTTTTTGCGCTACCTAAGCTATGCAGGGTGAGATTTTTTTTTTTGTTGGGTTGTTGGTGAAAGGTTCACCGTGCGCACCGCCACCGCCGCGGCTGCTTCGCGAAAAAACAACAATTCTTATACGAATCATGTGCTAATCGAAATGTGCGGCGCCCGCCGTGCCGGAAAGGTTCGGTCCCTAGTAAAATTTGAAATGCCACTATTATTCCGATTCCAATTTTTATTAGAAAATAAAATTTGTATGGCGTGTTAACGGATTAACGATTAACGTTAACTTGCGTTAATTTTTCTAATATTTAACGTTTTAACTGTTAACGAAGTTAAATTTTTAATTAACGGATTAGCGATTAACGAAGTTAACTTTTTCATTAACGGTGCCCAGCTATGGTTGGTTGAGGCCCAAGTCCACCCCGGACTGTAGCGCCACGTTAAGTAAGTAAGTAAGTAAGAGTTCCGTATGGAAAGTTTGGGGCAAAGTATCGCCGAATTTGACTTTGTGCCAGAGAGCAACATTACTTTTAATGCATCGTCGCCCGAGAAAATTATTGTCGTATGTAGCATTTCGTAAAGTTTGGGAAATCGCATTTAAAGTTTAAAAAATCATTTCTTTGAAATGGCTAATCAGAATTGTTTGAAATTTGAACCATTTGTTCAAAACGAATTAAATTTTATTTTTGAAGCAAAATATAAAGAATGCATCCACTATAACGAAAATTTAAGCCAATTTAGTAAAATATCATTTTGTCGTATGTTACATTTTTACTAAAAACGTTTGTCTTTCATACACATACGACAAAAAATATGCACATTCGACAAACTCTTACCCAAATAATACAGTTTCATCACGTTATAAAACGGACAAAAAAAAATTATTTCTTAAAAAATTCTTGATTTTCTAAATTAAAAAAAAATCCTTAGAGCGTTTTTTTTTTAATTAATTTTTTAAGCATACAATTTTTCAAAAATGACATAAAAGTAATCTGGGTATGCAGTATGCAGTATGCAATATACATATTACGTTTGAATTTCGATTTTTAATATTGATCCGCTTTCAAGGTAGGTACAGCATTTAAATATTTTGAATACAAAATATTAATTGGGCAATATATACGTACTCCCCAAAAATTAAGTACGTTGATCGAGCTACTATTTTTCGATAAAAGCTTATAACAAAAAAACGGTTCTGTGAGAGATACCGTTTTGGAGCAATAAAAAATTATTTATTTTTATTAAAAACACCGTTTTCGAGAAAATTTAAACTTTTTGTTTTTGGCCAAGAAATTATAAGGTTGCTACCCTAAATTTTAATCCTAAAAATAAAATTTAAAAAATGACCCACCCAAATTCACTCAAACAACCAATTTCCAAAGTTGAAGTCAATCGAACAAGTGGGTAAGGCTGTAGGTGCGTTTACAAACAGGCAGACGGGCGGAACTGCCGGACCCACTATCATCGTGTTGTTACAAATTCAATACTTGCCATATATTATGTATCTCGCAAGTGAAAAATATAATTTTAGTTGAGTTATTAGTCACAATGCTTACGAAATAAGTTCTGTTAGTAATTCCGGCGGAGGTGACTCAACTCATCCGAACCGAACGACATCCTGAAGTCGACTGAAGTTTCTCTTTTATGTACACATCTTCATAGCACATACGACAATAATTTACCATAACTTGAGAAAAAAATTGTCGTATGTGCAGGAGTTTTAACACATACGACAATAATTTACTGAAAGATCAAAAACCGAGTTTCCAATACAAAAAATGTCGTATGTGCAAAAATTAAACACATACGACAAAATAAATACCCAAACGCATTCGACCTTGCACATACGACAAAATTAATACAAATTTTCTCTGAAACTAAGATAGATATTAAAACGTGGAAAACAGCATTTGAAAGATTATTTTTTGCTTGTCAAAACTGCATCAAAACCTGAAAATCGCATTTTTTCACATACGACAATAATTTTCTCAGGCGACAGCATGGTTTCTCCGCTACGAAAGCCTTTTCACAGAAGATGCTGTTAATTTTCCAGAAGAAGCGAAGACACGGTTGCTACTTAGAAAGCTCAGTACGCGATGTCACCAATTATATATAAACTCGATCCTTCCAAAGTCCCCCAAAGAAATATCCTTCAATGAAACAGTGAAGAGTCTCACAAATATTTTTGGAAGTCACGAGTCACTTTTCAGTACACGCTACAAATGCATGCAGCTAAGCAAGTCCGAGGTTGAAGATTTCAACGAATACGCAGCAAAAGTAAACAAGAACTGCGAAGAATTTAAACTTTCGGAATTGACACCGGACCAGTTTAAATGTCTTGTTTTTGTATGCGGACTCCAATCACACCAGTATAGTGATATCCGAACAAGATTGCTCTCCACAATTGACGGACCAGACCAAACAAAAATCAACCTCCAGAGTCTGTTGAACGAATGTCATCGAATAACCAGTCTAAAGAGTGACACTGCACTTATTGAGGTTAACAACGTCAATGCGTTACATAGTAAAAATCGCCCACCCCAAAAACAAAAACAGCAAGATCCACCACGTAAGATTTACAACAAGAAGGCAAAGTCCATACCAAAAAACCCTTGCTGGTTCTGTGGCGATATGCACTACGCAAGAGACTGCACATATAAGAAACACATATGCCACAAATGCAACAAAAAGGGACATAAGGACGGATTTTGTGACACGTTGGAGAGAAAGAGATCAAAGCAGTCGTCAACATACTCAAATGTAATTACAACTGTCAACAAATTGCAAATTAACGACAGCCGAAAATACATAAAAGTATTTATCAACAGCGTTCAATGCACACTCCAGATCGACACCGGCTCAGACATTACTCTAATCAGTGAGGACATGTGGAGACAAATTGGGAAACCAAGCCGCCAGCCAAATAGCCAAACAGTTCGAAACGCATCAGGTAACATAATGGAAGTGAATTCCGAGTGCAAATGCACTCTCGAGTTAGGTCAGCGTTCATTCATAGGCACGTGCTACCTGACGCCAATTCAAAATCTCAACCTTCTCGGCATCGATTGGATAAATCAACTCGGAATCTGGGAAGTACCAATCAATTCCATTTGCAATGCGGTGAACATGAACTCGACAACTGTTCCTGCCGAAAGCAATCGAATCAAAGAGAATATCAAATCTCTGCTCCCAGTTGTTTTTCGTGACAGTCCAGGACTCTGTACAAAGTTTCAAGTAGAACTTCGAGTGAAGCCCAATTCGCAACCTGTGTTTCGACCAAAACGACCAGTAGCATTTGCAGCAGTAGCAGAAATCGACAAAGAGCTCTCCCGACTCCAAGAACTGGGTGTAATTCATGCAGTAGATTACTCCAAATGGGCAGCGCCCATAGTCGCAGTTCGCAAAAGTAATGGCTCAACTAGAATCTGTGCAGATTTTTCAACGGGATTGAATTACGTCTTGCAGCCGTACCCATATCCCCTGCCCACACCAGAAGACATTTTTTCCAAGTTATCGAATTGCAAAAAAAATTTAGTCTTTTTGATCTTTCCGATGCTTTCTTTCAAGTACAGGTACATGAAAATACCCGTGAACTCTTAACAATCAACACACATCGTGGATTATTCAGATACAATCGCCTGCCATTTGGTGTTAAAGTTGCACCAGGCGCATTTCAGCAAGTCATTGACATGATAATTACGGGGCTCTCGGGAACATCAGCATATCTGGATGACATCCTTGTGACGGGAAGAAGCATCGAAGATCACAACAAAAATCTGCGACGACTTTTTGAGCGCATCCAGCTTTTCGGATTCACAATCAAGGCTGAAAAGTGTACCATGGCAATGCATGAACTTGAGTATTTAGGTCATATCATTGACAGCAACGGCATTCGTCCAAATCCAGCCAAGACACGAGTCATTGCCCAAATGCCAGCACCAACAGACCTTGCCACACTGCGATCCTACCTTGGAGCCATCAATTTTTACTGCAAATACGTTCACAACATGCATGAACTACGCTACCCATTAAATGAATTGCTTAAAAAGAATTCGGATTGGTCGTGGACTCCAGAGTATCAACAATCTTTCGAAAAATTTAAGGAGCTCCTACAGTCAGACCTGCTACTTACTCATTTTGACCCAGCCCAAGAATTGATCGTCGCTGGTGATGCATCCAACCGTGGGATTGGCGTATGCATTCTTCATCGGTTCAAAGATGGCAAAGTAAAGGCAATTTATCATGCTTCAAGGACACTTACCAGCAGCGAACAAAATTACAGCCAAATAGAAGAAGAAGGACTGGCCGTCATTTTTGCTGTCACAAAATTTCATCGGATGGTTGACGGACGACGATTTGTGCTCCAGACGGACCATGAGCCGCTCCTCGCGATTTTCGGTTCCAAGAAAGGCATTCCAGTTTATACTGCCAACCGACTTCAGCGCTGGGCGTTAACATTGAAGGCTTACGATTTCAAGATCGAATACGTCAAAACTGACCACTGCGAACATGCCGACATTCTGTCAAGACTGATCAATTCACACGAAGCAAGTAATGAAGATACTGTCGTCGCATCCGTCACGTTAGAATCAGATATCCGATCGACAATAGTCAACGCTATTTCAACATTTCCATTGACACACGCAGATATAGTTCGTGAAACAGAGCAATCAACAACACTTCAACTTGTAATAAAATATGTGACAAATGGTTGGCCCAACACATCCGAAATAAGTACACCAATCATTCCCATCTACAACCGTAGATCGTCACTATCAGTTTCAAACCATTGCTTGATGTTCGGTGAAAGAATCGTTGTTCCAGAGTGTTTCCAACGTCAAGTACTTGCCCGACTTCACCAAGATCATCCGGGACAGTTCCGCATGAAGAGTCTAGCCAGAAGTTTCGGTATGGAGGAAGGGACGAATGTGCGTGCAGGAAACAAAAACAAGTTAGTTGATTATTTACTGATCATGAGGCTGCATTTTCGTGTTTGGCCAATGCAGCGTGGAGGTGACTTACGTCGCTATAGGATAAGGGATGCCGAGAGCCTATTGGCTAGCACACTTTCCATCTTGTGTGTGTGAGATTGATTGTTTAAGGACAAGCAGATGCGACAATTTTTTTTTTTTTTTTGGAATGAGAAGTTACTTTTGATTGGCACGAATTTTTTGATTATTGTAAGGCTAGAGCAGCAAGATCCCCCCCATCCGACGAGCTTAGCTGTGCCTCGACAAGCGTGCCACCATGCTGCTTATTTATGGGAACCACCACAACCAGACCCATGCATTACAATTTCTATCTAGCTAGTACTCGCGACCTGGCAATCGATTGTAGTGCCATCTTGAGTTCTAGCGCAGTGCTAATTTTTGTTTTTACATAAGTTGGGTATTGGGATTTTTTTTTTTTGGTTCTGATCTGGCACAAAAAATTGAAAAACCCATTCTTGATTCTACTAGATGATTTATATTTAATGGTTTTATCCTTCCGCTGAACGAATATGGTTGTGTATACTCTTGAACAACGCTGGGAAATATTGCGACATTACTATGAAAATCATGGTAATGTTGCAGAATGTGTGCGAAAATTGCGTATGGATTTTGGTAGAAGAGAAGCACCGTCAGCTCTGTATGTTTGTTATCTTGTGAAAAAAGTGAAAGAAACTTGCATCCTCATCGATAAACCAAAGTGTGAAAAGCCAAAAACAGTGCGTAAACCCGAGAATATTGCCGCGTGAAGCGCCATCAACATCAATTCACCGTCGTTCTCAACAATTGAACATTTCGGAGACATCTTTGAGGCGAATTTTGCATAAAGTCCTTGGTATGACGCCATACAAAGTCCAATTGGTTCAGGATTTGAAGCCAACTGACCACCCAATGCGTTTTCGCTTCGCTAAGTGGGCCTGCGACCTGCGATCGACTTAGAGAAGATGCCGATTTTGCCAAAAAAAAATCATCTTTTCAGATGAAGCTCATTTTGTTCTTAGCGGGTATGTAAACAAGCAAAATTATTGTAGCATTTATTTTGGGGCACAGAAAACCCGCACGCATACATTGAAAAGCCGATACACCCAAAACGAGTCAATGTTTGGTGCGGATGCGGTGCGGTGCGGATAAAAGATGACAAATAAATGAAATCTTTAATGCCATTGGTATTTTATTACATTGAAAAGTTAAGATTTTATTCAGATACCGTAACATGGGGTTACTTTGCTCCGTTTTTTGCACTATTTTTAGAAAACCTCTTAAAAATGGTAGAGACATTTTTTTATGTATTTTTTTTTTAATTCATTGATAAGACATGAAATAATGCATTTATTCTAAAAAAAACCATTCAAATAACAGTAAAAATATTTTGTTTTTTAAGTTGAAAAGTGGGGCAAAGTAGTCCAAGGGACGGGGTTACTTTGCTCCACCTGAAATTTTTAACTATAGGTACTGCCTGTATTTAACCCTAGAAAGCTAACGTTCGTCAAAATGGCACACATCGAACACATTTCTCCCTCTCCCTTCTTTACTGTTTGTATTACAGAATCGTACGTTCGCGCCAACTAAGTCGGGGGTGGTATGTCTTGTGAGGTGGACTTTTTTTCATGTAAGTCGTTTTGTTTTTTATATAAGTGGAGTGTGCTCGTCATTTTGACGAATGATTAGCCTTTGTGTAACTTTTAATTCTGTTGATTTTTGCGTAGGTGGCGCTGGTAATTTTTGATTTTGTTTAGTTTTTTAGTCAATTTGTATTTGTTTTGGTTTGCTTATGATGTGGTATTTATATTTTTGAAATACTTGTTTATTATTTAATTTTAATTATTTAAAATAGAATCAGATTGCCTAAATGATCTAAGACAAACAAGTGCTATGAAAAATACGATTAATTGTATTAAAACATGAAGCAAATATATACATTTGTCTTAGATTCCTTTTTATTTTGCTCTTATTTGTTAATAAATAAAAGTACTTTGAGTAAAAAGTAATAACTTATTGAAAAAACAAAGCATTTGTTAATGGTCGTCAAAAAGTCGAATAGTTAGCCTTTCATGGCAGTCCAGATAGGTTAGCTTTCTAGGGTTAAAGAGCTGCAGCAAAGTTAGTGTTCTATTTTAATAGCCCTAGATCAAAACTTCAAATCTGTAGGTACACACAAAACTTTTTTTTTTACAAAAAACAAAACGGCCTCTTTTATTTCATTAATTGATTATAAATAAATACGAATTTAAAGAAAAAAACAGAAAACTTGATTAATTTAAACAAAATAAGTTTAAAATAAACATAAATAACAATTTTTAACAAACGAAAAAATAGTTCACTTTTAAAAACAATAAAAACAATAAAACATCGCTCCAAGGGTAGGTAAGTTCATCTCTTTGATATGGGGCAAAGTAACCCCAAAACAAAAAAAAAACCGCTTAGTCACATAAAAAAAAAAATGCAATAATTATTATTTATTAATCAAACAAACAAATGCCATGCGCAGAGTAATAACAAAATAATATCATAACTAGAATATTTGCACTTACTTTGTCAATTATCATTTATCACACAACTGGTTTTACACACCAAATTTTTCACCACAAAAAAAAACACGAATTTCCTACCTCAACTTCACAGGTCAATTGCATCTTACAAACTGCCGGCAGATGGTCCGTTGCAACACGTGGCAGATGTATATATGTGTCTGTTTTGAGTTGAAAATGAAGTGAAGGAAATTTTTGTCTAAGCTCAAGCACAGATTCAGGACTCCGGTTTTGGGTGCACTTTTGACGAACGAAAAAATCTCTCTGAGGAAGCATTTATGACCGGTAGTACTTAAAGCAAACGATAACAATACAAAGTACTGGCATCTCTATTTTAAAATGGAAAACCCAAAATAGCTTACAAAGCTTATAATACATATTTTTGCAAGTAACTTTTGTATGTTGCACGTTGTTATAAAGTGCTTATGTATTTTCGTTTAACTTTTGAATTCGTAAGAAATTGATATGTTTTCGACATACTGAGCTTACACATAAGACATAAATATACTTTTAAGCTTCAATAAAAAAATAATTAAAAATGTAAAGGCAAAAGGATGATGAACACCATTATAAATAAAAATACTCTATCCACTGGATAGCACACGTTATAGCTAAAACAGTAGCTTCGATTTAGAGAATCTAACACATGTCTGAGCGTGAATCAAGAAACTAACTCTTTTCGTCAGTGGCGCAAAGTTACCCCCGTCGGGGCAAAGTAACCCCATGTTACGGTACATGAATATTTAATAGCTGAACGGAATGCAGTCGCCAGTCGACCGACGACGAAAATGACAGCTGAAATTTGTATGGAAATGTCAAACTCGTCGCCCGAAGATCTGCTCTTTATTATTAACGCCCTCCCCTCCATCAGATTATGCTCCCAATTGCGCGTAGAGGCGTGGAATAAAATCATCATATTCGACTTGATAGAAATTATCAGCAATTGGATCATCGAACTGGTAGGTACTTTTCAGCAAATTTCTGAATCTTGAAACCTCCGCGTCCATATTTATACTGTTTGCTGGTAGCCTCTTCTCGTTTAAGTTCAATTTGCAGTTTTGGTTGTAAGCCAAAGACACTCATAGCCAGTGGCGGATTTACGGGGGGGTTTTGGGGGTTCACGAACGAACGACGAATGAATGAAGAAAAGTGACTTTATATACTTTTGAAGCCGTATTTCCTTACAAATTCTCAACAAAACGATAAAGGGGAGTCAATGAAGCAATTTAGGTCAGAATTTTTTTACTGTGAACTGTGAAGGGTAAGATGAGCATAATTCCAAAATTTCATGCAAATCGGTTCACAATAAAAAAATTCTGAGGTCAGGCCGTATTTTTCGCTTCATTGACTCCCCTAATAGAAGTATAGTTTATGTTTGATTTATGATGCATTAATTTACTTTTTTAATCTCAAATGTTCATAAATTTGAGAAAACAATTTTATTCGTCGCGAAGAGAATTCTAGTTGATATGAACTGCCTAACTCGTCCAATTTTACCCAAAAGTGAACTCAACAGGAGCCGATTTCAAGCAGATCAATTTATTGATCAACTTACTCTTTCGAAAATATTTCACATGATGTTTGATATGAACATCCGCAAATTTCTCGTGTCAAAAAATCCTTGTTAAAGAAAGAGCTCCTAAGAGATCCGTTTGACAGTACGAGAAAGCCGTTCTATGCTTCCTCGTTTAATTTCTTTAATTCTTCTGGGAATGAGAACCCGAATAGGGTTAAAAGCATCAGACCTAAAGAGAACGCATGGTTTGATATGAGCTGTAAAGAGGTTATCAGGGTTAAAGAGGTAAGTTTCTGTGGTTACAAAGCCAACACAAGCCAGGAAGGCCTGCAATATCCATATTCGACGGACCAAATTTTTACATGACCAAAAACTAAGAGAAGAAACACTGCAATGTCCCAAAGGCAGCAAAACTTTTTGGTCATTTGTGAAAAAACATGAAGAATTCTTCTTCTTCCTCGGTCCCAACGCTGGTTGATGATGATACTCCAGTCGTTGGCTCTTTCGCGAAAGCTAACCTTTTTGCTAGGCACTTCGATTCATGGGACAAATCTTCTTTCGCACTCGTGCTGTAGTGAGGTTCCTAAAAGATCTCAACATACATAAATCCGCTGGCGTATATGGTATCCCCGCTGTTGTTCTGAAGAGGTGTTCTTCAACGCTGGCAAACTCTTGCGTAACCTTTCCATCTATCCTATTCTTCTGGGCTCGTTCCCAGTAGTTGGAAAACAGCATTATTTGTCCAGCCTATACCCAACAAAGGCGAATCTTCTTCTCCCTCCAATTATCGTCCGATTTCACTTACGTCCCTTCTTTCTAAGGTCATGGAAATGCTGATAAATTATCAGCTTTCTTGAAGAACGAAAGCTTCTTAATGACCGACAGTACGGCTTTCGCAGCAACAGGTCCACTGGTGATTTGATGGCATTTCTCACTGAACAGTGGAACAAATCTTTACATCGCTTTGGAGGAAGTAAGATTGTTGCACTTGATATTTCAAAGGCAGTTGATAGAGTTTGGCACCAGGCTCTCTTATCGAAAATGAGTGCTTTCGGTATTGATGAACTCCTCCTTCGTTGGATTAGAAACTTTCTTTCGAACCGTTCTATACAAGTTGTATTGGACGGGTTCAAGTCTGAAACCCACAAAATAAATGCTGGTTTGCCCCAGGGCTCCGTTTTATTCCCCGACCCTTCCATTCTCATTTTCATAAATGATCTCTTGTCTGTAACTTCTCATCCAATTCATTGTTTCGCTGACGATAGTACCCTTAGCTTTTCATATTCGTTCCAAGACGGTTTTATCCAAATAGTTTTACAATAACTAGAAATATGAACTCATATAAAGATAATTCCTGAGACTAAAACGGCCCATACACATATAAATTCCATAGACTAGATTTACACTGACAATTTTTTTCAATCGAAAACCCCCCCTAGATTGAAATTCTAAATCCGCCGCTGCTCATAGCGAATGAAATCCAGTATCTTTTTGTGGTCCAGGTCAAATATAAGCTCACAAAACTTATAGATATATATGTATACGTTGATGACGATTAAGCAGAAAATCGTAGTAATGAACGTTTTTTGGCCCAAAAACTGCTTTTTCCAACCAACCTTCAAACTCGAAAAAATATTAGCTTATATAGTACCTACAATTTTGAAGCAATTCAATGAATATGTAACACGAGGAAAAAATATGTTTATTAATGAACTTATTTATCCAAATGAATAATTTTACTATCCATGTTTTAGCTATAACGTGTGCTATCCAGTGGATAGAGTATTTTTATTTATAATGGTGTTCATCTTCCTTTTGCCTTTACATTTTTAATAATTTTTTTTTATTGAAGCTTAAAAGTATATTTATGTCTTATGTATAACGGATATGATTATGCCTAGTTCGTCAAAGCGCGATCTTAAAAAAATAGCTTCATTATCCCATCGTCACAGGATGTTCTAGGATATATATGACTACCGAACTAGGTTGTCCAGTCGGTTGAGTGCAGCAGGTACGCTAGCAAATGCCAATTGAACTAGCTCGTCGGAAGGGTGGGATCTTGCAAACACCACTGGACCGCCGTGTACATATTAACGTGCCTAATTGAAATTTGCAGGAACAAGAAAAACAACAAGCTACTAATATAAAACAAAAATCAACATTAATCAACGCCAATATTCATGGTATGGAACTGTAGGTGGAATCAGTTCCCGTATGTGGCCCTCCCACTGTAATCTGCGCAATGCAGATACTCCTTGGTCATCGCTCCACTGAGGGAATCAAGTAGAACAAAATTTGTTTTACAATACCCTTGTATGTCACACTGGTTGTGAGTTCACCTATTATGGACTGAGCCTGACCACTTTTAGTTTTTACTTTGGAGTTGAAGGACTTAAACGAAATACCTTTAGATTTAACCAGATCAACACATCCCGCACCTAAACAGCTAATACTCGGTCCGCTATCTAACAGACCGAGCATATTTTGGCCGAAAATAGTCAAGGTTACGTATGGTCTAGGATCCTCGCTACAACAAAGTTTGGTCGAACAAATAGCTTGATGAGTTTCGCGTTTTCGTTTGAATTTCTCTCTCAGTTTCACTACACGATTTGAAGGTGTTTTGAAAATCCGATCACGCGACCCGTAGTAATTTATTAACCTTTCATGTAATGAAGGTTTCTGAATTTGCTCTTGATAAGGGTCCTTAGGTTTAGTTTCGGGTTTGTATAGAGGTCTTTTTAAGACTTGAAGGTTTGTAATGGGATTTAGAGTTTTGTTTTCGTCTATAGAACTGTCTGGTGTTATTGGAAAATCAAGTGGTTTGGGGAAGGATGTGGCTGGTGTATTATCAATATGGGGATGTTTAATTTTGTCTATGTATGTTTCTTTTCCGGGTTCAATTGTGTAGGGCAAAACTTCCCGGTTAGATTGCCCCGGTTCCGGTTTTCCAAACATTTTGGACATTTAGGCGAAGTGGTGTTTTCTAATCCACATCGAAAGCAAAATAGATTCCGTTGTGGATTGTTACAATATTTATATGTATGGCCTTGTGACTTGCAATTCCAACAGGTATATGAGTTTGCGCTTTTCTGCTGTGAGTTCGAGTTCGAGTCTCCAAAAGGTAGTAGAACATTGCACACTTGGTTTTTCTTTCTTCGAAAACGCATGTTAACCTTCGAACATCCGACGATGCTCGCCATTATGTGGAAGTCTTTTCCGTGTTGCAAAGTTCTTTTCCACCTCGACCATCAACCCGAACAGATCAAAAGCTCAAGTAAAAGTAAAGTTAAAATTTACTATAGTTAAACCACACTTAAAATTTGTTGGCAACGCTACCGAGAACATAATCTATTGGCAGCACCGTTTTGTTCTTTATTCTTTATACTTATATTCTTTATAACCTTCTTTAAAAGATGAAATAAAATCTTCTTTCTTCTTGTTCCTGAACTCAAAGTGTAAGAACGTGCTTTTTATTTCTAACCTCGATCTCTTTCAGAAATTTATCAAGTTATAACAGTGGCGACGAGGATCACGGAAAATTAATTCAAAATGGAGGAGCTTAGTACAACTCTCTTACAATTTATTACACTCCAACAGCAGGAAAATAAACTGCAACAACAAAATAATCAAGAGTTCTTGAAGCAATTGGCAACAACGCTTGCAGGCAGTGGCTCTCCAAACAAGGGTCACAATGATCGAAGCGAAAAAAGCGACACTGAGTTCCGTATGGAAAGTTTGGGGCAAAGTATCGCCAAATTTGACTTTGTGCCAGAGAGCAACATTACTTTTAATGCATGGTTTCTCCGCTACGAAAGCCTTTTCACAGAAGATGCTGTCAATCTTCCAGAAGAAGCGAAGACACGGTTGCTACTTAGAAAGCTCAGTACGCGATGTCACCAATTATATATAAACTCGATCCTTCCAAAGTCCCCCAAAGAAATATCCTTCAATGAAACAGTGAAGAGTCTCACAAATATTTTTGGAAGTCACGAGTCACTTTTCAGTACACGCTACAAATGCATGCAGCTAAGCAAGTCCGAGGTTGAAGATTTCAACGAATACGCAGCAAAAGTAAACAAGAACTGCGAAGAATTTAAACTTTCGGAATTGACACCGGACCAGTTTAAATGTCTTGTTTTTGTATGCGGACTCCAATCACACCAGTATAGTGATATCCGAACAAGATTGCTCTCCACAATTGACGGACCAGACCAAACAAAAATCAACCTCCAGAGTCTGTTGAACGAATGTCATCGAATAACCAGTCTAAAGAGTGACACTGCACTTATTGAGGTTAACAACGTCAATGCGTTACATAGTAAAAATCGCCCACCCCAAAAACAAAAACAGCAAGATCCACCACGTAAGATTTACAACAAGAAGGCAAAGTCCATACCAAAAAACCCTTGCTGGTTCTGTGGCGATATGCACTACGCAAGAGACTGCACATATAAGAAACACATATGCCACAAATGCAACAAAAAGGGACATAAGGACGGATTTTGTGACACGTTGGAGAGAAAGAGATCAAAGCAGTCGTCAACATACTCAAATGTAATTACAACTGTCAACAAATTGCAAATTAACGACAGCCGAAAATACATAAAAGTATTTATCAACAGCGTTCAATGCACACTCCAGATCGACACCGGCTCAGACATTACTCTAATCAGTGAGGACATGTGGAGACAAATTGGGAAACCAAGCCGCCAGCCAAATAGCCAAACAGTTCGAAACGCATCAGGTAACATAATGGAAGTGAATTTCGAGTGCAAATGCACTCTCGAGTTAGGTCAGCGTTCATTCATAGGCACGTGTTACCTGACGCCAATTCAAAATCTCAACCTTCTCGGCATCGATTGGATAAATCAACTCGGAATCTGGGAAGTACCAATCAATTCCATTTGCAATGCGGTGAACATGAACTCGACAACTGTTCCTGCCGAAAGCAATCGAATCAAAGAGAATATCAAATCTCTGCTCCCAGTTGTTTTTCGTGACAGTCCAGGACTCTGTACAAAGTTTCAAGTAGAACTTCGAGTGAAGCCCAATTCGCAACCTGTGTTTCGACCAAAACGACCAGTAGCATTTGCAGCAGTAGCAGAAATCGACAAAGAGCTCTCCCGACTCCAAGAACTGGGTGTAATTCATGCAGTAGATTACTCCAAATGGGCAGCGCCCATAGTCGCAGTTCGCAAAAGTAATGGCTCAACTAGAATCTGTGCAGATTTTTCAACGGGATTGAATTACGTCTTGCAGCCGTACCCATATCCCCTGCCCACACCAGAAGACATTTTTTCCAAGTTATCGAATTGCAAAAAAAATTTAGTCTTTTTGATCTTTCCGATGCTTTCTTTCAAGTACAGGTACATGAAAATACCCGTGAACTCTTAACAATCAACACACATCGTGGATTATTCAGATACAATCGCCTGCCATTTGGTGTAAAAGTTGCACCAGGCGCATTTCAGCAAGTCATTGACATGATGATTACGGGGCTCTCGGGAACATCAGCATATCTGGATGACATCCTTGTGACGGGAAGAAGCATCGAAGATCACAACAAAAATCTGCGACGACTTTTTGAGCGCATCCAGCTTTTCGGATTCACAATCAAGGCTGAAAAGTGTACCATGGCAATGCATGAACTTGAGTATTTAGGTCATATCATTGACAGCAACGGCATTCGTCCAAATCCAGCCAAGACACGAGTCATTGCCCAAATGCCAGCACCAACAGACCTTGCCACACTGCGATCCTACCTTGGAGCCATCAATTTTTACTGCAAATACGTTCACAACATGCATGAACTACGCTACCCATTAAATGAATTGCTTAAAAAGAATTCGGATTGGTCGTGGACTCCAGAGTATCAACAATCTTTCGAAAAATTTAAGGAGCTCCTACAGTCAGACCTGCTACTTACTCATTTTGACCCAGCCCAAGAATTGATCGTCGTCGCTGGTGATGCATCCAACCGTGGGATTGGCGTATGCATTCTTCATCGGTTCAAAGATGGCAAAGTAAAGGCAATTTATCATGCTTCAAGGACACTTACCAGCAGCGAACAAAATTACAGCCAAATAGAAGAAGAAGGACTGGCCGTCATTTTTGCTGTCACAAAATTTCATCGGATGGTTGACGGACGACGATTTGTGCTCCAGACGGACCATGAGCCGCTCCTCACGATTTTCGGTTCCAAGAAAGGCATTCCAGTTTATACTGCCAACCGACTTCAGCGCTGGGCGTTAACATTGAAGGCTTACGATTTCAAGATCGAATACGTCAAAACTGACCACTGCGAACATGCCGACATTCTGTCAAGACTGATCAATTCACACGAAGCAAGTAATGAAGATACTGTCGTCGCATCCGTCACGTTAGAATCAGATATCCGATCGACAATAGTCAACGCTATTTCAACATTTCCATTGACACACGCAGATATAGTTCGTGAAACAGAGCAATCAACAACACTTCAACTTGTAATAAAATATGTGACAAATGGTTGGCCCAACACATCCGAAATAAGTACACCAATCATTCCCATCTACAACCGTAGATCGTCACTATCAGTTTCAAACCATTGCTTGATGTTCGGTGAAAGAATCGTTGTTCCAGAGTGTTTCCAACGTCAAGTACTTGCCCGACTTCACCAAGATCATCCGGGACAGTTCCGCATGAAGAGTCTAGCCAGAAGTTTCGGTATGGAGGAAGGGACGAATGTGCGTGCAGGAAACAAAAACAAGTTAGTTGATTATTTACTGATCATGAGGTTGCATTTTCGTGTTTGGCCAATGCAGCGTGGAGGTGACTTACGTCGCTATAGGATAAGGGATGCCGAGAGCCTATTGGCTAGCACACTTTCCATCTTGTGTGTGTGAGATTGATTGTTTAAGGACAAGCAGATGCGACAATTTTTTTTTTTTTTTGGAATGAGAAGTTACTTTTGATTGGCACGAATTTTTTGATTATTGTAAGGCTAGAGCAGCAAGATCCCCCCCATCCGACGAGCTTAGCTGTGCCTCGACAAGCGTGCCACCATGCTGCTTATTTATGGGAACCACCACAACCAGACCCATGCATTACAATTTCTATCTAGCTAGTACTCGCGACCTGGCAATCGATTGTAGTGCCATCTTGAGTTCTAGCGCAGTGCTAATTTTTGTTTTTACATAAGTTGGGTATTGGGATTTTTTTTTTTTTTTGGTTCTGATCTGGCACAAAAAATCGAAAAACCCATTCTTGATTCTACTAGATGATTTATATTTAATGGTTTTATCCTTCCGCTGAACGAATATGGTTGTGTATACTCTTGAACAACGCTGGGAAATATTGCGACATTACTATGAAAATCATGGTAATGTTGCAGAATGTGTGCGAAAATTGCGTATGGATTTTGGTAGAAGAGAAGCACCGTCAGCTCTGTATGTTTGTTATCTTGTGAAAAAAGTGAAAGAAACTTGCATCCTCATCGATAAACCAAAGTGTGAAAAGCCAAAAACAGTGCGTAAACCCGAGAATATTGCCGCGTGAAGCGCCATCAACATCAATTCACCGTCGTTCTCAACAATTGAACATTTCGGAGACATCTTTGAGGCGAATTTTGCATAAAGTCCTTGGTATGACGCCATACAAAGTCCAATTGGTTCAGGATTTGAAGCCAACTGACCACCCAATGCGTTTTCGCTTCGCTAAGTGGGCCTGCGACCTGCGATCGACTTAGAGAAGATGCCGATTTTGCCAAAAAAAAATCATCTTTTCAGATGAAGCTCATTTTGTTCTTAGCGGGTATGTAAACAAGCAAAATTATTGTAGCATTTATTTTGGGGCACAGAAAACCCGCACGCATACATTGAAAAGCCGATACACCCAAAACGAGTCAATGTTTGGTGCGGATGCGGTGCGGTGCGGATAAAAGATGACAAATAAATGAAATCTTTAATGCCATTGGTATTTTATTACATTGAAAAGTTAAGATTTTATTCAGATACCGTAACATGGGGTTACTTTGCTCCGTTTTTTGCACTATTTTTAGAAAACCTCTTAAAAATGGTAGAGACATTTTTTTATGTATTTTTTTTTTTTAATTCATTGATAAGACATGAAATAATGCATTTATTCTAAAAAAAACCATTCAAATAACAGTAAAAATATTTTGTTTTTTAAGTTGAAAAGTGGGGCAAAGTAGTCCAAGGGACGGGGTTACTTTGCTCCACCTGAAATTTTTAACTATAGGTACTGCCTGTATTTAAAGAGCTGGAGCAAAGTTAGTGTTCTATTTTAATAGCCCTAGATCAAAACTTCAAATCTGTAAGAAAAAATTTTTGTAGGTACACACAAAACTTTTTTTTTTACAAAAAACAAAACGGCCTCTTTTATTTCATTAATTGATTATAAATAAATACGAATTTAAAGAAAAAAACAGAAAACTTGATTAATTTAAACAAAATAAGTTTAAAATAAACATAAATAACAATTTTTAACAAACGAAAAAATAGTTCACTTTTAAAAACAATAAAAACAATAAAACATCGCTCCAAGGGTAGGTAAGTTCATCTCTTTGATATGGGGCAAAGTAACCCCAAAACAAAAAAAAAAACCGCTTAGTCACATAAAAAAAAAATGCAATAATTATTATTTATTAATCAAACAAACAAATGCCATGCGCAGAGTAATAACAAAATAATATCATAACTAGAATATTTGCACTTACTTTGTCAATTATCATTTATCACACAACTGGTTTTACACACCAAATTTTTCACCACCAAAAAAAAACACGAATTTCCTACCTCAACTTCACAGGTCAATTGCATCTTACAAACTGCCGGCAGATGGTCCGTTGCAACACGTGGCAGATGTATATATGTGTCTGTTTTGAGTTGAAAATGAAGTGAAGGAAATTTTTGTCTAAGCTCAAGCACAGATTCAGGACTCCGGTTTTGGGTGCACTTTTGACGAACGAAAAAATCTCTCTGAGGAAGCATTTATGACCGGTAGTACTTAAAGCAAACGATAACAATACAAAGTACTGGCATCTCTATTTTAAAATGGAAAACCCAAAATAGCTTACAAAGCTTATAATACATATTTTTGCAAGTAACTTTTGTATGTTGCACGTTGTTATAAAGTGCTTATGTATTTTCGTTTAACTTTTGAATTCGTAAGAAATTGATATGTTTTCGACATACTGAGCTTACACATAAGACATAAATATACTTTTAAGCTTCAATAAAAAAATAATTAAAAATGTAAAGGCAAAAGGATGATGAACACCATTATAAATAAAAATACTCTATCCACTGGATAGCACACGTTATAGCTAAAACAGTAGCTTCGATTTAGAGAATCTAACACATGTCTGAGCGTGAATCAAGAAACTAACTCTTTTCGTCAGTGGCGCAAAGTTACCCCCGTCGGGGCAAAGTAACCCCATGTTACGGTACATGAATATTTAATAGCTGAACGGAATGCAGTCGCCAGTCGACCGACGACGAAAATGACAGCTGAAATTTGTATGGAAATGTCAAACTCGTCGCCCGAAGATCTGCTCTTTATTATTAACGCCCTCCCCTCCATCAGATTATGCTCCCAATTGCGCGTAGAGGCGTGGAATAAAATCATCATATTCGACTTGATAGAAATTATCAGCAATTGGATCATCGAACTGGTAGGTACTTTTCAGCAAATTTCTGAATCTTGAAACCTCCGCGTCCATATTTATACTGTTTGCTGGTAGCCTCTTCTCGTTTAAGTTTAATTTGCAGTTTTGGTTGTAAGCCAAAGACACTCATAGCCAGTGGCGGATTTACGGGGGGGTTTTGGGGGTTCACGAACGAACGACGAATGAATGAAGAAAAGTGACTTTATATACTTTTGAAGCCGTATTTCCTTACAAATTCTCAACAAAACGATAAAGGGGAGTCAATGAAGCAATTTAGGTCAGAATTTTTTTACTGTGAACTGTGAAGGGTAAGATGAGCATAATTCCAAAATTTCATGCAAATCGGTTCACAATAAAAAAATTCTGAGGTCAGGCCGTATTTTTCGCTTCATTGACTCCCCTAATAGAAGTATAGTTTATGTTTGATTTATGATGCATTAATTTACTTTTTTAATCTCAAATGTTCATAAATTTGAGAAAACAATTTTATTCGTCGCGAAGAGAATTCTAGTTGATATGAACTGCCTAACTCGTCCAATTTTACCCAAAAGTGAACTCAACAGGAGCCGATTTCAAGCAGATCAATTTATTGATCAACTTACTCTTTCGAAAATATTTCACATGATGTTTGATATGAACATCCGCAAATTTCTCGTGTCAAAAAATCCTTGTTAAAGAAAGAGCTCCTAAGAGATCCGTTTGACAGTACGAGAAAGTCGTTCTATGCTTCCTCGTTTAATTTCTTTAATTCTTCTGGGAATGAGAACCCGAATAGGGTTAAAAGCATCAGACCTAAAGAGAACGCATGGTTTGATATGAGCTGTAAAGAGGTTATCAGGGTTAAAGAGGTAAGTTTCTGTGGTTACAAAGCCAACACAAGCCAGGAAGGCCTGCAATATCCATATTCGACGGACCAAATTTTTACATGACCAAAAACTAAGAGAAGAAACACTGCAATGTCCCAAAGGCAGCAAAACTTTTTGGTCATTTGTGAAAAAACATGAAGAATTCTTCTTCTTCCTCGGTCCCAACGCTGGTTGATGATGATACTCCAGTCGTTGGCTCTTTCGCGAAAGCTAACCTTTTTGCTAGGCACTTCGATTCATGGGACAAATCTTCTTTCGCACTCGTGCTGTAGTGAGGTTCCTAAAAGATCTCAACATACATAAATCCGCTGGCGTATATGGTATCCCCGCTGTTGTTCTGAAGAGGTGTTCTTCAACGCTGGCAAACTCTTGCGTAACCTTTCCATCTATCCTATTCTTCTGGGCTCGTTCCCAGTAGTTGGAAAACAGCATTATTTGTCCAGCCTATACCCAACAAAGGCGAATCTTCTTCTCCCTCCAATTATCGTCCGATTTCACTTACGTCCCTTCTTTCTAAGGTCATGGAAATGCTGATAAATTATCAGCTTTCTTGAAGAACGAAAGCTTCTTAATGACCGACAGTACGGCTTTCGCAGCAACAGGTCCACTGGTGATTTGATGGCATTTCTCACCGAACAGTGGAACAAATCTTTACATCGCTTTGGAGGAAGTAAGATTGTTGCACTTGATATTTCAAAGGCAGTTGATAGAGTTTGGCACCAGGCTCTCTTATCGAAAATGAGTGCTTTCGGTATTGATGAACTCCTCCTTCGTTGGATTAGAAACTTTCTTTCGAACCGTTCTATACAAGTTGTATTGGACGGGTTCAAGTCTGAAACCCACAAAATAAATGCTGGTTTGCCCCAGGGCTCCGTTTTATTCCCCGACCCTTCCGTTCTCATTTTCATAAATGATCTCTTGTCTGTAACTTCTCATCCAATTCATTGTTTCGCTGACGATAGTACCCTTAGCTTTTCATATTCGTTCCAAGACGGTTTTATCCAAATAGTTTTACAATAACTAGAAATATGAACTCATATAAAGATAATTCCTGAGACTAAAACGGCCCATACACATATAAATTCCATAGACTAGATTTACACTGACAATTTTTTTCAATCGAAAACCCCCCCTAGATTGAAATTCTAAATCCGCCGCTGCTCATAGCGAATGAAATCCAGTATCTTTTTGTGGTCCAGGTCAAATATAAGCTCACAAAACTTATAGATATATATGTATACGTTGATGACGATTAAGCAGAAAATCGTAGTAATGAACGTTTTTTGGCCCAAAAACTGCTTTTTCCAACCAACCTTCAAACTCGAAAAAATATTAGCTTATATAGTACCTACAATTTTGAAGCAATTCAATGAATATGTAACACGAGGAAAAAATATGTTTATTAATGAACTTATTTATCCAAATGAATAATTTTACTATCCATGTTTTAGCTATAACGTGTGCTATCCAGTGGATAGAGTATTTTTATTTATAATGGTGTTCATCTTCCTTTTGCCTTTACATTTTTAATAATTTTTTTTTATTGAAGCTTAAAAGTATATTTATGTCTTATGTATAACGGATATGATTATGCCTAGTTCGTCAAAGCGCGATCTTAAAAAAATAGCTTCATTATCCCATCGTCACAGGATGTTCTAGGATATATATGACTACCGAACTAGGTTGTCCAGTCGGTTGAGTGCAGCAGGTACGCTAGCAAATGCCAATTGAACTAGCTCGTCGGAAGGGTGGGATCTTGCAAACACCACTGGACCGCCGTGTACATATTAACGTGCCTAATTGAAATTTGCAGGAACAAGAAAAACAACAAGCTACTAATATAAAACAAAAATCAACATTAATCAACGCCAATATTCATGGTATGGAACTGTAGGTGGAATCAGTTCCCGTATGTGGCCCTCCCACTGTAATCTGCGCAATGCAGATACTCTTTGGTCATCGCTCCACTGAGGGAATCAAGTAGAACAAAATTTGTTTTACAATACCCTTGTATGTCACACTGGTTGTGAGTTCACCTATTATGGACTGAGCCTGACCACTTTTAGTTTTTACTTTGGAGTTGAAGGACTTAAACGAAATACCTTTAGATTTAACCAGATCAACACATCCCGCACCTAAACAGCTAATACTCGGTCCGCTATCTAACAGACCGAGCATATTTTGGCCGAAAATAGTCAAGGTTACGTATGGTCTAGGATCCTCGCTACAACAAAGTTTGGTCGAACAAATAGCTTGATGAGTTTCGCGTTTTCGTTTGAATTTCTCTCTCAGTTTCACTACACGATTTGAAGGTGTTTTGAAAATCCGATCACGCGACCCGTAGTAATTTATTAACCTTTCATGTAATGAAGGTTTCTGAATTTGCTCTTGATAAGGGTCCTTAGGTTTAGTTTCGGGTTTGTATAGAGGTCTTTTTAAGACTTGAAGGTTTGTAATGGGATTTAGAGTTTTGTTTTCGTCTATAGAACTGTCTGGTGTTATTGGAAAATCAAGTGGTTTGGGGTAGGATGTGGCTGGTGTATTATCAATATGGGGATGTTTAATTTTGTCTATGTATGTTTCTTTTCCGGGTTCAATTGTGTAGGGCAAAACTTCCCGGTTAGATTGCCCCGGTTCCGGTTTTCCAAACATTTTGGACATTTAGGCGAAGTGGTGTTTTCTAATCCACATCGAAAGCAAAATAGATTCCGTTGTGGATTGTTACAATATTTATATGTATGGCCTTGTGACTTGCAATTCCAACAGGTATATGAGTTTGCGCTTTTCTGCTGTGAGTTCGAGTTCGAGTCTCCAAAAGGTAGTAGAACATTGCACACTTGGTTTTTCTTTCTTCGAAAACGCATGTTAACCTTCGAACATCCGACGATGCTCGCCATTATGTGGAAGTCTTTTCCGTGTTGCAAAGTTCTTTTCCACCTCGACCATCAACCCGAACAGATCAAAAGCTCAAGTAAAAGTAAAGTTAAAATTTACTATAGTTAAACCACACTTAAAATTTGTTGGCAACGCTACCGAGAACATAATCTATTGGCAGCACCGTTTTGTTCTTTATTCTTTATACTTATATTCTTTATAACCTTCCTTTAAAAGATGAAATAAAATCTTCTTTCTTCTTGTTCCTGAACTCAAAGTGTAAGAACGTGCTTTTTATTTCTAACCTCGATCTCTTTCAGAAATTTATCAAGTTATAACAGTGGCGACGAGGATCACGGAAAATTAATTCAAAATGGAGGAGCTTAGTACAACTCTCTTACAATTTATTACACTCCAACAGCAGGAAAATAAACTGCAACAACAAAATAATCAAGAGTTCTTGAAGCAATTGGCAACAACGCTTGCAGGCAGTGGCTCTCCAAACAAGGGTCACAATGATCGAAGCGAAAAAAGCGACACTGAGTTCCGTATGGAAAGTTTGGGGCAAAGTATCGCCAAATTTGACTTTGTGCCAGAGAGCAACATTACTTTTAATGCATGGTTTCTCCGCTACGAAAGCCTTTTCACAGAAGATACTGTCAATCTTCCAGAAGAAGCGAAGACCACGGTTGCTACTTAGAAAGCTCAGTACGCGATGTCACCAATTTATATAAACTCGATCCTTCCAAAGTCCCCCAAAGAAATATCCTTCAATGAAACAGTGAAGAGTCTCACAAATATTTTTGGAAGTCACGAGTCACTTTTCAGTACACGCTACAAATGCATGCAGCTAAGCAAGTCCGAGGTTGAAGATTTCAACGAATACGCAGCAAAAGTAAACAAGAACTGCGAAGAATTTAAACTTTCGGAATTGACACCGGACCAGTTTAAATGTCTTGTTTTTGTATGCGGACTCCAATCACACCAGTATAGTGATATCCGAACAAGATTGCTCTCCACAATTGACGGACCAGACCAAACAAAAAATCAACCTCCAGAGTCTGTTGAACGAATGTCATCGAATAACCAGTCTAAAGAGTGACACTGCACTTATTGAGGTTAACAACGTCAATGCGTTACATAGTAAAAATCGCCCACCCCCCAAAAACAAAAAACAGCAAGATCCACCACGTAAGATTTACAACAAGAAGGCAAAGTCCATACCAAAAAACCCTTGCTGGTTCTGTGGCGATATGCACTACGCAAGAGACTGCACATATAAGAAACACATATGCCACAAATGCAACAAAAAGGGACATAAGGACGGATTTTGTGACACGTTGGAGAGAAAGAGATCAAAGCAGTCGTCAACATACTCAAATGTAATTACAACTGTCAACAAATTGCAAATTAACGACAGCCGAAAATACATAAAAGTATTTATCAACAGCGTTCAATGCACACTCCCAGATCGACACCGGCTCAGACATTACTCTAATCAGTGAGGACATGTGGAGACAAATTGGGAAACCAAGCCGCCAGCCAAATAGCCAAACAGTTCGAAACGCATCAGGTAACATAATGGAAGTGAATTCCGAGTGCAAATGCACTCTCGAGTTAGGTCAGCGTTCATTCATAGGCACGTGCTACCTGACGCCAATTCAAAATCTCAACCTTCTCGGCATCGATTGGATAAATCAACTCGGAATCTGGGAAGTACCAATCAATTCCATTTGCAATGCGGTGAACATGAACTCGACAACTGTTCCTGCCGAAAGCAATCGAATCAAAGAGAATTATCAAATCTCTGCTCCCAGTTGTTTTTCGTGACAGTCCAGGACTCTATACAAAGTTTCAAGTAGAACTTCGAGTGAAGCCCAATTCGCAACCTGTGTTTCGACCAAAAACGACCAGTAGCATTTGCAGCAGTAGCAGAAATCGACAAAGAGCTCTCCCGACTCCAAGAACTGGGTGTAATTCATGCAGTAGATTACTCCAAATGGGCAGCGCCCATAGTCGCAGTTCGCAAAAGTAATGGCTCAACTAGAATCTGTGCAGATTTTTCAACGGGATTGAATTACGTCTTGCAGCCGTACCCATATCCCCTGCCCACACCAGAAGACATTTTTTCCAAGTTATCGAATTGCAAAAAAAATTTAGTCTTTTTGATCTTTCCGATTGCTTTCTTTCAAGTACAGGTACATGAAAATACCCGTGAACTCTTAACAATCAACACACATCGTGGATTATTCAGATACAATCGCCTGCCATTTGGTGTTAAAGTTGCACCAGGCGCATTTCAGCAAGTCATTGACATGATGATTACGGGGCTCTCGGGAACATCAGCATATCTGGATGACATCCTTGTGACGGGAAGAAGCATCGAAGATCACAACAAAAATCTGCGACGACTTTTTGAGCGCATCCAGCTTTTCGGATTCACAATCAAGGCTGAAAAGTGTACCATGGCAATGCATGAACTTGAGTATTTAGGTCATATCATTGACAGCAACGGCATTCGTCCAAATCCAGCCAAGACACGAGTCATTGCCCAAATGCCAGCACCAACAGACCTTGCCACACTGCGATCCTACCTTGGAGCCATCAATTTTTACTGCAAATACGTTCACAACATGCATGAACTACGCTACCCATTAAATGAATTGCTTAAAAAGAATTCGGATTGGTCGTGGACTCCAGAGTATCAACAATCTTTCGAAAAATTTAAGGAGCTCCTACAGTCAGACCTGCTACTTACTCATTTTGACCCCAGCCCAAGAATTGATCGTCGTCGCTGGTGATGCATCCAACCGTGGGATTGGCGTATGCATTCTTCATCGGTTCAAAGATGGCAAAGTAAAGGCAATTTATCATGCTTCAAGGACACTTACCAGCAGCGAACAAAATTACAGCCAAATAGAAGAAGAAGGACTGGCCGTCATTTTTGCTGTCACAAAATTTCATCGGATGGTTGACGGACGACGATTTGTGCTCCAGACGGACCATGAGCCGCTCCTCACGATTTTCGGTTCCAAGAAAGGCATTCCAGTTTATACTGCCAACCGACTTCAGCGCTGGGCGTTAACATTGAAGGCTTACGATTTCAAGATCGAATACGTCAAAACTGACCACTGCGAACATGCCGACATTCTGTCAAGACTGATCAATTCACACGAAGCAAGTAATGAAGATACTGTCGTCGCATCCGTCACGTTAGAATCAGATATCCGATCGACAATAGTCAACGCTATTTCAACATTTCCATTGACACACGCAGATATAGTTCGTGAAAACAGAGCAATCAACAACACTTCAACTTGTAATAAAATATGTGACAAATGGTTGGCCCAACACATCCGAAATAAGTACACCAATCATTCCCATCTACAACCGTAGATCGTCACTATCAGTTTCAAACCATTGCTTGATGTTCGGTGAAAGAATCGTT